>CM030371.1:32084800-32210427 GCA_003604175.2 Clonorchis sinensis
ATAAGAAAAAATCGTTCAGCTGTAGCACCCTTTCGGTGCCTAGCTGCCATGCAACCCGAGGGAAGCACGAGGGCTGGGATACGGCCATGTTGCCCAAGCCTAGACAGGGGAAGTAGAGAGGCAGAGGTCGGGTTCGAACCACGGACCCTCCGGTCAGTAGATTCATGCTCAAGCCACTGAGCCGTCTCGCCTCCCTCCAAATAAGAGCTTTGCAATTATTCTAACCCTTGATCTTTTGGGAACTTGAACCCCCGTTTTCTGGTAGACGAGGTGGGTGTATTAAAATCGCCAAACTAGCACAGTGTATGCGCATCTGAATCGTCTTTTTTTGGAAAAGACACCAGGCATGTTGTGACGTAACTTTCGTCTTTGTACGAATCAGCGACACATGTCGGGTCTTCCTAGCCGAAATGGTTGACGGATACCCTAAGTTTGGTGGAAGATTTCTCTAAAGTCCAAACAAAAAGCGTTTGTACGTGTGCCAATGCCGGGGGGCAAGTTGTACTGAGAGCAGTAATCTGAAAAGTTTACCGAAAGATTCATGTCACTAACTTTTTCACGACTTTTCTAAAAAAACCCGTGACCTTGCAGAAACCTGTCACATGAAATAGAACGATGGCGTTTCCTCATTTCGTCCAGTGTGGCATCCTGTGACTCATCTGTAGAACAGCGTCATTTTTAGTTGGACGATAAAGCCATCTAAAGCTAGTTTGGAGTCCAAAAACCCTTTTGTCACGAAGGATTTTTCAGTCTTCTCAAGAGGATGCCCCCTTAGTTTTACTGAGTGCAACAAGTGATGGTCCCTGTCAGTTTGGGATCCCGCAGATCCGCAGAAATTTCACTTTTAGCGTCTGTCGACGAGGGGGATTTAGGCTTTGGATGTCCTCAAAACGGACCTTCTGCCTAGGTATTTAACATATAAGCGATAATCACTGCCTAGACCTGTCACGACGTTACACGACTGTGCAAGACGATCAACTTACCGGTCATCCGGTATAAACCGCTGTTCGCCTTGAATTTCCATTTTTCCGGTTTCCTCGTATATTTAAATTCACAGGTGAGGTTATTCGGTGTCTCTTTTTCGGCAAATCAATGTCATTCGCAGGCTGTTCTGTAGATGACTTTACTCAGTTGGACATATCGCTCACGATTTCCCTCTTCGAGAATTCTTAACCCCCAACTTGCTTGTGGATTCAACATTACATGCTAAAATATTCCCGTTTTACGAAGTTCAACTTGGTACGCATTCTGGTCCTTTTTTTATAAAAAAAACGTATCAAGAAGCGATTTGTCTATTTTGCTTTGGCAGTTTCCCAGAGAATTCACCTACACTGATTGAATCGTCTGAAATCCCATCAGACCTAAACGATATAATTGCTTCAACCAACTTATCACTCTTTAGTAATCTTGACACGTCTCTATTTGGTGAAAAAAACGGTGGATTGCCTCGACTTCCATTTTGACGTTTTTTCTGTCTATTTTCATTGAAACTGACATATTCTCTTCGACTCAGTTTATGTGTACTCGACAGAAAAAGCACACTTCTCATCGGGATGATCAGGCATGGCCACGTCTGTTGCCAAACCTAACCAAACCGAAATCGGGTGTTTCAGGGCGCCTTATTTTAGAGATTCGGGAAAGAGTTGTTGATTTGAAATGTCAAATTTCAGGAAATTGCCTGATGGGACATGTTGCGAACCAAGCAGTCACTTTCCCTTGGTTCCTGTACAAGTTACCCTCTACGTCTGTTTCTGCTGCTGTTTCTCTACTGTCAACGTCTTAACCACAAATATCGTGGTTGTCTCGGGCCTGACGAGGGCTGAATTGAAACGTTTTCCCCTGTTCCCTACTCAAGCGACTACAGTAATGCTTACTTTCAGTGAAACTAACCGATTATCCGCCGGGACGCTCGTACTTCCTATCCCCTCAGGTCTTTTGTCAGGAAGCTGATCAGATTAATGCTTGTTAACTGTGAGCTTTACGACGCAACCCTGTTTTTAAGGAGGATTTGTTGTGCTGCCCGAATTGTGCACGCATTAGAACCTGAGACGGCCACAGCGGCATTCTTGGAATACAGCAAAAACACCACAGATGGTTTCGATAGGGAGATACTAGCCCACTCGATTTTGGCCAAAATCCTTGACCATAAAATGGTGATTTCCTGTTGGATTATTTTGGGGTCACACGCTCTTCACGGCTCGAAATGGCCGCGCTTCCTCACCACTTCACATACACACAGGTCTCCTTTAAGTCTCCACCTCATATCTGCTTTTATTTCCTTTCTAGAACAAGTACCTTTGGTTCATCCTCTGCGAAATTTTGCATTGATACAGACTACATCTTATACTTAGGTGCAGTCCCCATTTTAAACCTATCAAATATTTCCTTTTGTCCCCTAATCTGGCAACAGATGTCAAACGGTTTTCAATGTCTTTCAAGGTGCCACCGCTAACCAATTCTATCTGTAAAAATGCAATCAGTTTTCGCGCTGTTCCTTAAGCCTTCCTGATCTGAGCCGGTTCAAATGGTTTTTAGTATAGTAAGACACATTTCTTCTCAAGTTTTTCGTGTCCGAAGGCAAGTTGTTCTCTTTCCTCTGAACTCAATAAGACGAAACGCTGATTATTGTATACGAATTTTTTCGTATGGGTTGCGCTGTTTTCCTGATTGATCAGTTGGATATGGAAGACAATTTTTTGTCTTGCTTCAGTGGTTAGAGTGCAAATCTACTGACCAGAAGGTCCGTGGTTCGAACCCGACCTCTGCCTCTCGACTTCCTATGTCTAGACTTGGGAAATCTAGCCTCATGCTTCCTTAGGGTGGCTGCAGCTGAACGATCTCTTTGTATCTTTAAAACACGTTTTTTACCTCAAGTTGTGCTTCCCTTCGGTTGACCCCCTCTGTGCTCAATGCTCTTACTCTCCTAAACATCGTTGAAACTACACTAGCATATGCTGCTTTTGGATGTGCTGACAATTAGTTTAAGACCGCACCACTATCTGTTGATTTCCGGTAAACAGTGGTCCACTCTTGTGAGTCATGCAGTCAAGGAAGGGTAGTGTACCTGATGTGGACTCTAGCTCCATGCTAAACTTAATGTGAGGGCCCAGAGTGTTAAGATACTGGAAGAATTCGTTTGCCTCATCCCGCTTCCTCACAACAAACGTGGTATCTACGTAACGCCAGAAAACCCTTGACGGAGACTCGAATTCGTCTAAAACTTTCCGGTCAAAGCCTTCCATGTACATGTTGACCAAAATCGGCGATATTGGTGATCCCATCGCCAGACCTTGTACTTGAGAGTATATAATTGAGTCAAAAACATAATGACTGAGATTTAGGCATACATTTATGCCTCCAACTATCTCGCCTACGTAAAGTTGCGTTCGTTCTTGCAACGTAGTGTCCGCCAGTAAAAGCCTTCTCGCCAATTCCACAGCGTCTGCTTTAGGGACATCGGCGTCTAGATTTAAGTGAAACCCGGCTAGCAAAACACACTCATTTGCATGCAAACTTGGTTTCTGCGAGAGACTCACCTGGAACCCAGCTGAATCTCTCGTTTATGATGTTTCTAAGCAATTGAATGTGCTGTACCAGGCAGCCTCATGTTTCAGTTGATACGATGTTCGAGATATCGCGATACATGTATGGATGTAATACACTGGGACGGCCTAGTGCAGCACATTCAGTTGCTTAAAAACATCATAAACGAGAGATTCAACTGGGTTTCAAGTGAGTCTTTCGCAAAACCAAATGTGTTTGCAAATGGGTGTATTTCGCTAATTTCGTGCAATTTGGTTTCAAGTATAACAGGTTGACGGGAGCTAGGGGGCCGCTCCTATCCGGTGAGCCCCAATAAGAGTGAAACCGGTCGTGGACTGTCGAAAAATTTTCAGCAACCTTATGAGTAGTGTAATACGTCCAAATATCATACCAACTGAAATATAAGGCGCTCCGGCGCAGCACATTCACTTGCTTGAAAACATTATAAACGAGAGATTCGGTCGGGTTCCAGCTGAATCACCCGCAAAACCAAACTGGTTTGCAAATGAGTGTAGTTCGGGTACAAAGCCGTTGAATACCAGTAACTAACTGAAGTACGACGAACTCGGTTATGAGCATAAACTGTTTTACAACAGAATACCAGCGCCATCTACCAAGTTCTCGGGTTGTAGTGTGATACTTAACTAACCCGAACTAAGCTTGGGTGACGACATTCATTGGGTTATCTCTCTTAGTGTACCCTACAGTCAGGAATGTATAATGAGATAGTTGGAACTGTCATATTGTGAGATGACAGGAGACTTGGGAACAACGTAACAAATGGAACTGATTTGGTGTTGAGACATGAGTGTACAAGTTATCCATATTTAAAGCGCAAACCAGTTTGAGTACGACGAATAATTACAATTGCATATTGGTAAGACTACTCATTTGACAAACAAAAGAGGCGCCAGGGTAGTTTCGATATTCGCCTTTTTTGTAACTGTACAAATGATGGTGAAATCTGCACTTTTGTAGTGACGGATCTACGCAGTAATGACCCCAGTCTTTAAAAATGAATGATGCCCTAGTCTGGAATGGAAAATTTACAAGCATATCGGGCATTGCTGTGAAAACTGAGCGTGAGAGAGAGAAGTTCTTCAAACATCGTGAAACAAACGTCTGAGAAGGACTTGATTATTCTTATGAAAGTACCTTCAGAAGGCGAAAAAATTTTCTCCTTAAAAGTCCCGTGCTTCTACCTGGCTTATAACATTAGTCAACTGACGCAGATTTACTCGGCCTCGAAATAATTCAATCGATCAACCCAGCATGACTGCTTCGGTCACATTTTGACCGCATACCTTGGGATAATAAACTCGTCTAGAGTGAAAAAATGCGTATCGAACGTCACTAACATCGTACCTCTGCCCTTACAAAAGAGAAAACGAAGTCAGCTGTAACCATTCCGCAACAGTGTCATCCACAAAACCTCGCCCAAACAAGATCTTTCAAACTTTTTGAGATTACTAAAGATTTAATCCAGAAAATTTCGGGGAAAGACCGTATTCAGTTAGAAAAATTTAAGGTGAGATACGTGTGATGAATAACCGATAAATCAGAACTAATCAGGTGAGTAGATTGCTCACCGAAGTTTGTACAAGTTTTTGTCAGATTGAGGTCTTGCCGTGAAGGTTTTCAACTTACTCGACCTGTTGTCAACTCTACTGTGGCTGCCTCTGTTTTTCTAGACAAGCAACATTTCAAAATGTCTACTCATAACAAACACCAACGGCGATATAATCACCGTATACATCCTTCCGTTTTGAAAACCAACCCCGGTATCCATAGCAATGCAGTACAACTGGTGTACACCCTGTTGCACAACGGATGTTTTACTGTTTCATCGTAACTGCAAAATCCCGTCCGATGTTTTGTTCTATACGTGTATTAAATAGTCAACAGCCGGTATCGTTTCATCTGCAAATTATAGCTGACAGCTTCGGTAGTGTGGGGTGAATTGTAAGGAAACCGCGTAACGGAGGTAATCAGACCGTGCTGTACCGACTGATTTTGTCCTCTCTCTTAGCAAGGCTAGCTTACCACCTAAAAAGCCGCAGACGTTGGCTGAATTCTAAATTTCGGTCAAAGGCAAATTCATAATTTATGATATCCGGCTAAATCGATCGGTTCTTCGCAGGTTTTCAACCCAGAAGCAACAAGGAAATGTCCGGTAGTACATATTTCGACCGCGTCATGCACTCGTCTGTCCAGCTCATCTGGTCATCCAAAAAATGAAATGGTATATGGTTGTTCACTGTTGGCTATCCTGTCTGAAAATCTTGAGACTGCTCAGATAGGTGCAGCTGTATAACTTGATTACATATTCTGGATTGTGCTGGATTTCCAGTACAGTACGGACATGTGATTAATGAATATATCATTGCAACCTACAGCAGTTCTAATGCCATCAGGTTTGAATTCTCTGTGAATGTCGCTCAATGCATAGAACCTGAGATACATGCACACAAAGTTCTGTGAGTTATAGGGAGGTAAACCAAGAAATAAACGATAAAACTATATGTGGATGAAATATTTTTTTGAGATACATGTGTTGATGTGTTCCTGATTGGGTGCAAGTCTTTCCAACACCGTTTTTTTCCGGACGACTTTGAGGTGTTCTATATAGAGAGATCCTTTTCGGTTACATTTACATCTCCAAAATGACCTTTCTCCGAGTAGACAACTTGTCGAGAGACTTCCATATATCAGGTAGGATCGAATAGCACAAATTTGTGTCCTCATCGACAGCTCCACCGTTTCTTCTCGGAAAAATATTTGAGGAGATATCAAACAGCGTCCCAGTACCGTCCAACGGCAATTTGTGTTGCAATCGCCCCTGTGTAGTGACTGTTTACAAGGATGGTTCTCCCTCTTGTCAATAAAGCAATGTTTTATAGCATTTTTTAATAAAATGCTTCCTTTGGAGGCACAGGCGAAATTAGCAACATTTGGTGTGAGTACAACTTACACAGATAGATGGAGGAATGACTGTCTTGTTTGGCATACTCATCCGAACTGTTTCAGTCTTCCCCTACCGTTTCATATATTAGAAATTCTAGGTTTTCATAAACTCCAGTTGCGTGGTTAATATTCCAACTGAGCTACCGTGATCTAAGATGAAGGCCCCTTCAAAAGCGTTCGTCTCTGTGTTTGCTTCACGGGTACGCCCAAACTGCGGTTCAGCTTAGCCATTGATTGTCTCAGTTTGAAAACTCCGCCCAACTAGTTAGCCTCAGACAAGTTGCGCGCTATCAGCGGGTATTACGAAACCCTCTCTCTGCTGACGTAAAAAAAGTATTCTGTCCTGTTACGTTCCAACCAATGAGCTCACATTATTTGAAGTTCAGCGGTTGGAGAGGTGAGATGAATCACTGTCCAGCTTGGGGAAAATCTGTCGGGAATTCTTCGCTGGACCTTACCAAGTCTCCTCAGTAGGTTAAAGATTAAAGGGCTTTTTGCAACTTACGACGAATACGGTGAGAAAACGCCCTACCGCTCGAATTTACAAAGAGTGAAGTGAGTTCTGGTTGCCAAAACGCTGTTTTTAGATGGTTAAACACCGCATTTCTTTGGTGAGCGAATAAGGGGAGGAGGAGGAGAGAGTTCGCATGCACTCATCCCAATTTGAGATATCGACTGTCAGCAATGAATCACTTGTTCAAAATGTTTTAGGTGTGAAGTCCAGTGAAGTTGCTTTACCCTCTGAGGGTCACTGAAATCGAGGAATGTAGCAGTGCCTAGCGGCAAATTCATCCATCTATTCTGAAAGCTTAACACAAAATGATGAACACAACTCGGTGAAGGTATCCCCAGGCTATCTAAAAAACGCAACAGGTAAACGTCTGTTTGAAACTGGCCGCGTCGCTAATCTATTCGCTTTCAATAGGACTACTTTTTACCCGCGATCGAAACTATGTGATTTCGGCCGCCCTAACTTTTGTCATCCGACCATTTACCTCTGGTCCGCGTACAAAAAACATCCATAATGGGCCTAGACTGGAAGCATATTGATAGGGTTCGTACGGTTTATTGCAACTGCTGAGTACCCAGAACGTGCCGCACACAATCGGCCAAATGTATCACGATAACCTTTGTCCCCGATGAAAAAATGTCCAAAACGTGCGCCTTCCTTCAGAGCAGTTTGTTTCCTCCCGGAAGCAACAGAATGTGACTGCGGCAGGGGACAAACGGTGTTCACTTTCACCGGCATATTTCGACAACAAGCAAATAATCGTTCGGCTGTAGCATTCTTTCGGTTGCCACGTCAACGGAGGGGGTAGGAGGGCTAAGATACTTCCAGACTGCCTGAGGCTAGACAGGAGCAGTCAAGATGTCGAGTTTGAGTTTGGACCATGGACCTTCCGGTCCGTGAATTAATCACGTGACCGTAATCAATGACTTATCCTGAACTCCAGCATCTTTCCAGTTTTAGTTTCATAGACTGATAGTTATTTTCTTATTTTTTGACCTGACGGCCGGCGTGTTTCGTCAAAACACAAGCGTCACAGAGTTAACCACGTCAGCATTAGGTTTCTCAAAAACTTAACTAAGATCCTGGATGTCGTGCATCCGGAGTTCTGTCACAGTAGATGAAATCTACCTACTGAAAATGTTTGCTTGCGATTAGCGAAATCCGTGTTCCTTTTTCTGTTGGCCAATAAAACTATTGATTACAATCTAAAAGTAGTCCATGGGCTGTCCATTATGCAGAATACACGAGGCCTGATTGAGTCTGCTGTTCCAGGTCAAAATTTACCTAACTGCTCGGCATGTGTCTTACTCCATCATGAAATTGTGTTTACTTTCTGGTGCGTAAACTATCTCATGGCGAGCTGCTCGTATGTTGCCGGACGAGAAAGCGCGAAATTACCGGTCGGAAAGTCCATGATTCGAACCCAACCAATGTATCTCGACTGCTTTTGTCCAGGCCTGGACTACACGGCGGTGTCCCAATCCTCGTGATTCCATCGGGTGGCACGACAGTTAGGAACCGCAAGGATGGTACGGCTGAACGGATCAAATCAATCGACCTCTTACTCACTATCTTCCGTCTTATGCCAGAAGGGCGCCCACCCTAGCACGCTTTTGAAGACAACTAAGTTATGGAATCACTGTTTACTGATTCGTACTTTAATGCAATTTTCTAGAGACAAATCAAGAGTATTTTGTGTCCAATAAAGAAATATGCATCAACCTAATTCCACTATTTTTCGACCCCCTGGTATTCACTATTCTTACTCTGTGTTTTTTTACTGCCCAATCTTTAGAAATACCATAGTCGTCATATCTACCAGCCCGCCGGCTTCAAAAGAGAATGTGGTGATCTGGAACTCCGCCGATAAGCAGCTCCAAATCACTTCAGCTATGCACATCTACTCCGACGACCCAGACGAACGATTCGTACTTGCTGGCGGAGTTGCTCGTCTGGTCTGTGCCAAAACTCAAATGAATCATTCCTATTTTCTGGAGGATAGTCGGCTACTTCTTGACGGAGTTGTTTGCAGCTTTTGGCTTCAGCCGTCGAATCCAATTCACGTGTGGACACGAGTCCAGTCTGGAAGCAAACTTTGGGCCAGCCTGTTATCACGACAACTTAACAGCGAAGTTTTATTTGCTTCGACTGTTTTATCGTCCAATGAGGGTATTCATCATATTGATGGTAAGATGGAGATGTTTTTGCTATCAAAATGTTGGATTGATGTAAAGGAGACTCCCCCATCTACGAATAACTCGTTTTCGAACTGTCGTGAATCAATATCATAATCGGAAGATTAATTTTATGCCATTTTTCTAGATAAACAACTTCTTAGAGAAACATTCGATTTCCCGCATCTCAAGTTTGGAACTCTCACAGATATTAGGTACATCTGGAGGACAGAAACTGGAGACGCTTTCCGCATCGCTTTAGCGTTCATTGATTTATTTTTCTGGTGGCGTTTGTGAGAAGATAATCGCTGTTGACCTATAAACGGTCTGAGCAAGCATTTATGGCCCCGACATTAAGTGAAATGCATTGCTCAACCTTGTCAAGGACTCACCTACGTCTTTCCTATTTCCCCGAAACGGTGCGCTGAATTTTAAGGGTCATCCAACATGAACGGCAACATTCATCAGTGAACGCATATTCTGCTAACCCTATACGCTATGCTATGTGCGCTAAACCAGCGTTCTGAAAATCCCTTCTCAATACCCAAATTGGCAGGACTGCCGTGCCAACTTAGGACAAAATAAACATGTATAGATTGTTCCATGTGGACAGATTGCCTCAGACATCACGGATCCATACACTGAGGTCTAGTGGTTTCACGTGAATACGGCTAGAGTCCAGTTAAGATCTCTCTCCAAAGCTTTGCCACTACCAGCGTCATCTGTTTGTTCCAATCCAGGTCGACAACTGTTTTCCAACACAAACCGGCTAAGGTAGTACAATCAACAATTGTCGCCTTCGTTTCAATATCCCACAGCAAGTGTTTCTTTTGTGAAACGCTCAGAGGTAATGCCCAGCGCAGTCTACCAACCCTTTTTCGACCCAGTTTAACTAGCAGAGTAAAGTCACGGTGGGTCTCCACAAAGTCAGCCTTTTAGTGAAAGCGTAGACTTGATTCGATGCTGCTATCCTGAAGATGTGGCGAAAACATCCAGTTCGGTAGTGTTTCTATATTAGACTATACTGTTTCCAAATTGGACGCTTGCAGAGTGAGTTGCATGAATATCTGTTTCCTTGTCCACACAGCTTTTACTGGAAGTTGATACGAATTTCTAAAGAGCTATGGGAATAGCCCGTCATTCTGAAAATTGCGTTGCCAAATGTAACTAATTGTGATAACGGTAATGCCTCAGCTCAATCCTCGGTCTGGACCTCCCATGTTAGCGTTTTCGGTAAAAGGGCCGCAACATGCAGTAAGAGCCAAAAACCGGGTTAAAAACACATGTACATATGATAAGATTCTGGAAATTCCGACGTCTTCTGAACAAGGCCTTGCAACTGACATTCGACAAATACTGAATTGTGATTGGCTGTTCAGTCCATTCTTTCGGCCAATCAGAGCTCGGCTTGATGCTGAACTGGCAAGCAGCGTGTGCAAGTTAGCTTCGTTGGCCACAGGAGAGCCTAACTGCGAGCTACAAAGCTTACGAGTTTTGCTCAGTGGGACACTGAGCGATTTTTCCTGTGGGAATCATTACCAATTACTGCTGCTGCATTTTAATATTTACTTTCAACCTGACTTATGTCTGTGTGCAAAACTTTACTTCAGGGACAATTCAGTTCAATGTTGTCGTTACTTTTTTCCTGTCAGTTCACTCAATTTAGTCGGTGGTTAGGCGTCGGATGACCAAAGCAACTGTGAAAGCAATACGCTTTACAAACGGACTGTTTTGACATTCATCTTGAGTGTCCTTTCTTGAACGGCCTCATTGCATGCAGTCCCAGGTTACCATCAATGTTGTGGTGTGATGTTTCGTCGCTTACTCTGTTAGCCATGCATGTTGCCAAGCGCGATCACCAGTGACAGGCAACGCAAACAGCCACGCGAGAGAATCAGACTTCACTGATAAACAGAGGATAAGCTACAGCACTTCTGAGAAGATTCTGCAGCTGTGTCCTATTCTCTCAAAAACCGTGCAACTAGGGAGAAAAATTGTAAAACTTGTGGCGTCATTGTTTGCGAAATGCCAAGCCACTTGTGGCTGGTAAACAGTCCTTAGTGTTTGAGAAGCAAATAAATTATGCAACAATTAGGTAATGAGAGTTGGTGGAAAACCATCGAACGTTTTGAATTAGCGACGGAGCAGTTGCCAGCGAGGATTGTTTAGTTGACGCCGAATTGGAGGTATTCTAATGAAAAACGTCCATCGACACTTTAAAGAAGAGAGCCGGAATGCACTACTCATAAGGTTGCAAAAATTCTTCAACAGCTCACGACCGGTTTCGCCCTTGTTGGGGCTCATCAGGTAGGCGCAGTCCCCGAGTTTTCGTCAACCTTATGTTCTACTTGAACCCAAATTGGACTGTTTTCGAGAAATACACTCATTTGCATATCAATTTGGTTTTTTGAGAGACTCACCTGGAACTCAGCTGAATCTCCCGTTTGTGATGTTTTCAGGCAACTGAATGTGCTGCACCAGGCCGCCTCATGTTCCAGTTGCTACGATATTCGAGATATCGCGATACATGTATATACGTAATGCACTACTCATAAGGTTGCTAAAAATTCTTCGACAGCCCACGACCGGTTTCGCCCTTGTTGGGGCTCAAACGGGAGATTCAGCTGGGTTCCAGGTGAGTCTCTCAAAAAAATTGCTTTGCAAATGAGTGTATTTCTCGAAGAGGGCGGGAACTTTTCGGAAAAGTTTGGTAAACAATCGGTAGATTTATTGCTGGGCAACGTTTCGCTTTTGACACAAAAGCTTCGTCAGGCCAAGTGACTAGGTTACGAGGTTGGTCGAGATTTAAGGCGGAAGGAGAACCAATCAGCTAAGTCAAGCTAAATCTCTGTTGGGTATCGGTCGAGGGATTTTGGTGTTAGGGTGGGTGACCAAGTGTTAAGCCGATTGGGAACCTACATGGATTTGGGTTCAGCCTAGGATCTAGTTCTTGCGGTTCGGTTCACGTGAAGATCTCTTTGAACTGTGGTCGGGTTGGGATTTCCACCCCCTCCCTGATTTTAATGATTCTACGTGCATTGACACCCGCACAGTCATGTGTCAACTCCGCTTATCTAAGACCGCTTTCCATATGCTCGCCAGTTCCACACCCTTGATTCTGTTCACGCTGTGATGCTTGGTGATTTCCACCGCCTCGGCTATCAGCCGCTGTGGTGTGAATCGCAGTCCCCGTCTTAAAACTTCCACATTATCTAGACCTATTGTATGTCCCGTGTCTAAGGCATGCACCGCCATCGCTGAGTCTTTGACCAGCATTTGGTATTCTACCACATTCTTTGTTGGTTTGTTTATTCTCCTTTTATGCTCACCAATTCTGGTGTGCAATTCCCTGGCGGTTTGTCCTATGTACACCAAAATCCCTCTACCGATACCCAACAGAGATTTAGCTTGACCTAGCTGATTGGTTCTCCCCCCGCCTTAAATCTCGACCAACCTCGTAACCTAGTCACTTGGCCTGACGAAGCTTTTGTGTCAAAGGCGAAACGTCGCCCAGCAATAAATCTACCGATTGTTACCAAACTTTTCTAAAAAAGTACGTGTTCAAGCCCATATTCCTCCGGAATTTGCATAGTTCACGGTATACTCCAGAGTGACGTACAAGCACAGAGAAAACCGACTACGAACAACAAAACCATCCGCAGCAGTTGAAAATTTATACAGCAAACGTCAACTGTTTCACAAAGCTTGTATGAAGCCAAACTAAATACAAAAGGCGATTAGTTGGCTAACGAATTTCAGCATATTGAGAGGAAAGAAACCCGAATGTCTTCTGAAAACAGATTATGGTTTGGCGAATTTTTCAACCACATTCGATGAAAGCAGACAGAGTTGTCAACTCCCTCAGTTCTCCCTTTACTGATATCGATGTGACCATGGAAGAACTCTTACCAACTTCTGACGCCAGCGGAGTTGAAATGCCTCCAGGAGTTCGTTTACAGACACTGTCCAAGCAGGCGACACAATCGAGGAGAACGGATTGAACTTACCTTTTCTTTCTCAGTGCCGACAAGACGCCGATCGTCTCGATTTTTTAACTTTCCTGGAGCTTCCGCTGTTGGCTGCGCGTAACGTCTAACTTGAAGAGTAGTTTAATCATGGGGAACCTGGAAACATTCCGTTGAGCTTAGGATCTTTCATGGAATGCTGTATAGATGACCATGGTCTGGCGGTTTGTATACATTTGAGTATAACATCCCGTACGCCTTGATTTAGTTCGCCCCAGATATTTCGTACAAATATGGTGCCAAGCGCACTTTGATTGTATGTGGGCCACCCGACGGTATGCTCAGCTATTCACCAAACTTTGTAACCATCACGAGTCGTCTTATTTTGAGAACACCCCATCTGCACTCAGAAGTTAGTGAATGACGCTTTTCAAAGATACCTGTGACGTAGTCTACGGAAATAAGAATCTTATTGCACGCTATCTACATATCCCACTTATTTAGACCGTGATATTTGTTGTATCGTTTTTTTAAATACTCAAGCCAAATCACATGTGCGCATGACGTAAAATGTGGGTAAAATCAACCTGTCAACCTACCGGCACTCCTAATTGGCGACTCCGGAAATCATAGCATTCCATCCAAGAGGAACCTTAAAATATATTGTGACAAGTGACACGTCATCTTGCTCACCATTGCAGACCAAAGTACTTCTAACATTTGAGCAAACACTGGAATGTTCTGTCAGACCTGACTTCGTGTATGCGTCTCTCCTGAGGAACAGGGCAAAGTCCACAAAAAGAAAAATGCCGGTTACGTGGAGGCAAACCACAACAAGGGAAGCTCATGTGTTTGGTGTTATCACTCACTTAGCCGGTTCTAAGCGAATACCAGTGGTAACTTGTAAACACAATGCGGCCGATTAAACTGATCACCATGGCGCATCTGACTAAGAAGCTGGGTTCAGTAGGAAACATCAAAGGACGTCTTATTAGGCGTCCTAAAAACAGGTTATCACACTCTCTCGGTTTTCTTATTCTCTCTCGCAACCAGTGGGTTTACGTATTAGACCCAGGCTGTCGAAATTTACCGAGGTAAATCGGGGCATTCATGTTCACGCGATGATCGGAATACGACCACGTTGTTTACTGCGTCTGAGGTGAACAATTTGCAACAGATGTTATCCTGTCCAATAAACTTTCGTTTGGAAAATACTGCTTTGTGACGCTGGAGTCACACCCTGTCCAGTAGATCAGACGATTTTTCGCTTGGTCTTCATTGAAATTTTTTCTGGATAGTAGGAAGTGGTTACTACGTCATTTGCAAATCCATTGGGTTTTGTGAGGGACTCACCTGGAACCCAGCTGAATCCCTCGTTTGTGATGAATCCAGGCAACCGAATGTGCTGCACGAGGCCGCCTCATGTTTCAGTTGCTACGACAGCCCAATTTGGGTTTAAGTGGAACACAAGGTTGACGGAAAATCAGGGGACTGCGCCTACCTGATGAGCCCCAAGAAGGGAGAAACCAGTCATGGACTGTCGAAGAATTTTCAGCAACCTTATAAGTAGTGTATTACGTGGTTACCGCATCAGTTTGCCACTGTTCCTATTTTACACAACGATAATTGTACAAACAGGTTTTTGACAACAAGCATGCAGGCACTAGTGAATTTTTTCAAGTAAACGCTTACTACCGACAGGCTACTTTTTGTCTATCACAGGACGCATCGTTTTTGTCCGTGTAAGAAGTAAAAAAGTTCACAACGTCATTAGAAAAACTTGGAAAAAGGAAATTATTACTCACTAAATACTCAGCAAAAGTTGCGCGCCTAGTTTCTTGATTCCCCTCATGCGTGTGAAATGGCGTTTTTGAAATTCCAACCACGTCCATGTTCCAGACATTCTTTCTATTGGTTTTAATCGTTCATTTCTTAGGCAGTGACAGTCTGGTTTCAAAACTACCCGTCTGTTGGGAAGGCGAAAACAAGACATGCAGTTCTGTTTGGTTCGGTTAACATTTCACGGTTCGCTCACGTACATCTGAGCTTCATTTAGACTTTGATCCACATACAGATGGTCTTCTGCATGGCGAGCACGGTGATTGGTGGTGACACGAGTATTTCACCTTGGAATTGATGTTCTACTTTGAGTTACCCAGTTCTCAGAATTCGAAAGTATCGCAAATCCAACGTGCATGTGTGCGCGCTTGATTTTTGCGCGTGCGGTGGTAGCAACTCTATCAGCAAAAAAACGGTCTGTGTTTATTTAATCTATACAACTAATCAAGAGACGGAAACTTCCGAAGTGAAATGTCTTTTAAACCCAGTGTCCCAGAAGGTGGTTTCCTAAGAATCTAGTTTCTTGTTTTGTGGTGTCCGAGAACGCAGTATTGTCGGATTGAGCTTCGCCCGAGATGGACGTGTCCTGGGGCGCAGATTTCACGGTTAGACATTTCGAAACGAATCGTCGCAGTACCGAATCTGGGTCCGAAAAGGGGAAAATGGCCCAGGGTGCGTTGATGTCCAAGACCAGAAAAGTGAAGAAAATTTAAGGCAAACAGTCAGACCGCCCGGCCGGTTATTCCAGCTTTTGTTGTTACCAACGGGAACTCATCGTCAACTTGATATTCATTCCGTCCGGGGGTTGATCTATTTACAACACCGAAAATACGTGAGCTGTATTCATCAACTTGTCACGAGTGAAGTGCGGACGGAATATCTCATTGTTGTCTAATTCTGCATGCCTCGGAATCACAGCTTGCCGGAATCTGTCTACGAAAACTCGCGTCATATTGAGATGAATTCCAGTAACGGTCCTCTTCCACCTTCGATTGTGTTTATGTATTTGATCTGTTCACAGAATAAGCATGTGGTTCGTGAGAAGGCAGAACCTCATTGGATTGAGTTTTCAACGTCTGATTGAAAATCGCCATGAGTTACGGCAGTTAATGTGTTTGAGTGACGCCATCGACATTCGTTCGCCAGTTGCCTCAACCAAATCCTGCAAAAGTTCGTTGGCCAGTAAAACACTGGAACAACAGGTTGCACACGTGATTACGCTTAACCCCGTTTCCGTCGACACAAAATTAGAGTTTTCGCATTTAAACTTAGCAAGCCGGTGTTTTGCTGTGGCACAAAGTTAGACATTGCCAAATTGTAAAATATTGCTGATTTTGAACCAATGTGCGGACATTTTCGGACCCACTAATAACAAAAACCAGTTTCCATGCTTTTCTAGACTATTCCAAGCTTAAAATCACAATGAATATGGTTGAATCGGTACAAGTCTTCCATTTGGAATCAGAAAAAGTAGGATAGATTTAACGCGTCGCAGATATCATGAGATCCTGAATACCGCACAAGTTAGACGGCGGTTTGCCCTGCACAGACACCAGGTTCATCATTCCCAACACTTCCTCAGCAGGAGTAACATCCTCATCATGTCCATCAGTATGAACATCGTCATCAACAGAGACAACACCAAGATCATTACTTGTATCATCATAGCCACTAACATCATCGTCATCATCAGAATCGCCATATTTCTTCTCAGCGTCAAGGATATCAGCAACACTAACGTAATCACTGTCCGCACAACCATAGAGAAATATCATCAATATCATTATCACCGCCATCCTCGTCAGTAGCGGCATTTTCATCACCATAAAATACATCATCATCTTCATTACCATCATCATCACCACCGACACCACCGTCATCATCATCATCGTCAACATCACCTTCCCCATCGATATGTCATCATCAGCATCATTATCGCAGTTATCATCCGCATCCCCAGGATCGTCACCGGTATGAACACCGTCACCACTATCAACATCGCCATCAGCAACATTATCGTCATCATCGTCATAGTCAGCGTCACCATCATCTTCATCATCATCATCATCATCATCATCATCATCATCATCATCATCATCATCAGCAGCAGCAGCAGCATCTTCATCGTCATCATCATCATCATCACAATCACCATCTTCCTCATCACCGCTATCGTCGCCATCATCACCGTCATCCTCATCATTATCTTCTTTCTCCTTCCGCTGTTTTTCTTCATGTTCACGAACAGCATCGTTGAGAGAAATACACCAGTTACGCACACCTGCGCTTCACCAGACTACTGACGTGAGGAGTAGTATGACAATGTATTTTTCGCAGACCGATTTACTGAGGATTCCGAACATATTTATTTTTCTGGTTTGAGAATATCTCTGCAAGACAGTGCAGGACGTCCATTCAAGGATGCTCCCCTCCCCTCATGTGTGGATGATTCTTTTTTGGCAGACTCATAACATCTGGCCATGCTTATGTCCGAAAAATCTGCAAGATTTCTGTCTCTAACACTCAGTTGCAAACAAATTTGGCTTTGCGAGAGACTCACCGGAAACCCAGCTGGATCTCTTGTTTGTGCTGTTTCCAGGCAACTGAATGTGCTGCACCAGGTCGCTTCATGTTTCAGTTGCTACGATGTTCGAGATATCGCGATACATGTATATACGTAATGCACCACTCATAAGGTTGTCGAACAATTTTCAGCAACCTTATGAGTAGTGCATATTGTTTTCTGCCTGTCTGGGCTGTCGCAATGTTCAGTCGAGGTGCTCAAAAGAACGATCGGGAGTTTACTAGTTGTCCTAGACCTGAAGTGGTCCATATTACAGAACACACAAAATCATAACACGGTATGCGCCGATAACCCAGGTCACTGTACTAAACCAGAAGTTCTTAGTAGAAGGCCGATAACCATTCTTGTCCCTACTGTTTTTCGTATTTGTCTGTCTTAGATAGCATCGTCTTGGTTTTTCTAACAGATAAGCTCGAGGAAACCGAGCTAAAAATGTTTCTCGACCCATTTTGTTCTTGTTTGTTGAATTGATAACTTCAAAAAGTTTGTCCTCCCGAGTTTTGATTTGTCCTCTTGCATTCATCTTGCATTCATTCACTCCCGAATCACATCCTAGCCCGAAATATCCCGAGCACTCAAAATTCAAAAGGGAAGTAATTAACTATCTGCCTTCACTGTGACCCCTTGAACTGTATTCACATCAGCCTTTAATGTTTTCCCTATCCAAGCAGGTCATTACCATGGTTCGATGTCTACTGACCCCTAAACTGAACACTACTTTATATGAGTTATTGTTTTAAAAGATAACATTTTGAGTTTAGTGCATAGATTGCTTGGATGAACAGGTTGACTGCAACCCAAAAGTGTGAAGCCGGCGAGGTTTGCCTTGACAGTTAGTGGCATTGACAATGCACAGTAACCGACAGTTAGCAGGCAGATATGTGGCGGACAACTTGTGGACTGCAAATGCATCTTTAGGCTTCCCGAGTATTCCAGTCGGTATGGCGCCCTTCTGGTGAGCAGTAGATCAACAGCTCGGCAATGTTGTGGAATATAGGTAGCTCGGGTACGCTGATTGATTGTTGGTCTGTTCGCCGAGCTTGGCAGTTGGATTGCAAACGTTTCATCACCAATCGAGGTGACATCATCAGTGCGGGGTTGATGATGTCACCTCGATTGGTGATGAAACGTTTGCAATCCAAGTGCCAAGCTCGGCGAACAGACCAACAATCAGATTAACAGCTCCTTAGTTGCTCCTTCCCTGTCTGGCTGATGTCAAACTCCAGGAGTCTACACTGAGTTTCGGCTCTGCTTTCTATCAATGGTGTTTTCCGGCTTTTCTTGAGAGCACAAAGGTAGCTGAGGCCATCACCCACGCCGCTTAATTCCACGTATGACTTAGTTGAATAAAACGGTGGAACACGTATTCTCAGTCATTATTATCGTAAGAAAACCTTGAAAATCACTGAACATGTCGTCTGGTCAGGATTGTCATTTGCTTTGAATGGACTGGTTGCATGTACACGAGATCTATGACGTCCTGTGAATTCCACTTCCGGTGGAACGGTCAATTCTGGGGACTGGTCTCTGATCAGGGATTGCACTGTTATCGTCAGTCTTTTCACACTGAAATCTCAGCACATCATGACAACTTTTTCTATTTATTGTTGGAAAATTCGGAATTACATGCACATCAACAAATCAGTGTTTTTGAAATCCTTGTCTTCGAAAGAGCAATTGCTCATCATGGAATATGAACAGAGTAGTCACAAGCGATCGGACTCAAAAACGAAGAACTTATTTGGATATAGTTCAAGAACCTCAACAGTCTAAAGCATGCCTCTGGCTGTCCCTAAATGTACCTGACACCTATAAACAGAGACATTCAAAGCGCTCAGTAACCACCAATTCAGCCATCGATTATGTGCCCAATGAAGCTTTAAACTGTCTTGGATAGTTACTACTCGCACCTTTCATCAGTAGTGTGTGCCGTCAAAACAGCACTTACCAGATTGGAAGAGTGACAATTTTTCCAACGTAAGTACAGCCGAAAACAAGTGATACAGATGAATGGGCAGGCCTCGATTGTGCGATTATGAGCGGTAGATTATCTATCAACTCAATCGTTTCGTTAAGGTTGAATCAGCTCTCTTCATGACTTCCCGAAAGGAAGTCAATTTCGCACACGGAATTCAACTTTTAGTGATTTCCTGAATGAATTCCTGCGCTGCATGTGATCCTAGGAAATTCTGAGCTGTCTGCGAATGGGTGGTGTACCGATGGCAAAAACCGGTAGTAAAGAAAAATACACTCATTTGCAAATCAATTTGGTTTTGCGAGAGACTCACTTGGAACCCAGTTGAATCTCCCGTTTGTGATGGTCCACGTGAGTCTCTCGCAAAACCAAATTGATTTGCAAATGAGTGTATTTTTCTTTACTACCGGTTTTTGCCATCGGTACACCACCCATTCGCAGACAGCTCAGAATTTCCTAGGATCACATGCAGCGCAGGAATTCATTCAGGAAATCACTAAAAGTTGAATTCCGTGTGCGAAATTGACTTCCTTTCGGGAAGTCATGAAGAGAGCTGATTCAACCTGTAAAGATGTTGCTAAACTGGGGAGTGCTATCGGGTTGTAGAAATCATAATACGATCTGATTTGGTGTAGCGCCTGACTCCGTTTGGACCCTTAAGGGTGTCCGTATTCAAACTCGTTTCTGTGCGGTAATTCGCATGGCAGTGCCGATTCGCTGGAACAGATATTTTTAATTCATTTGGAACGTTTCCTTCAAGATATGTTATGCAAGCACAGTTTTTCAGTAGTTGTTAAGATACACATCAAATATGGGTCGATATTGTGGTCCCAGTTTAAAAATTTCCCCAAGGATATAAAACTCGTTGTATAGAAAGCCTCCTAATGTATGGGTGAGATGTGTGGAAAGGACTAGGTCTAACCTTATCACCCAGCTAGTGGGAACACAAGTGATTCTGCTGAATTTGAATGGGATGGTGAATTAGCAATCCACCCGCACAACAATGGCTTAGTTCCTGCTATAAGAAGAAACCTGGTAAGGGCTCTTTTTGCATTTAGGTTAACCCATGAGAAAGGTGTTGCCCGAAATCCGTATGTAAAATCCGAAACCCTCTGTGTACAATGCAACGCGTAGCACTTCGCCGCGAGAACCTTATTCAAACGGGTACGTACACATATAGGTCAACTTTTCGTATTGATCACACCATGTGACCTTGAATGCGTACTCACTGTAGTATAACAAATGTAAACCGATTTCATCAATGATAATACAGGGAATACAGACGATGTGAAGAAAATTTGAGAGCACAAAGACCGCGCAAGCTAGTTGGGCAAGGTAATGAGGAATAGTATTCTAATTTGGAAAAACTGAGAGAAAAATACACTCCGTTTTTGTACGCAAATTGGATTAAGATTCTATTCCATTTCTAACATCGACCATGATTGGTCACGTGACATCATGGTGAAGAAACCAGAACGTAATTTAAACAGGAACTTCTGTGTTTCGTCAACAGTTTTCAAATTCGATTCCCGATTAGGATAACATTAAACCAACAGTTCCAAAATCCGGGAAAGATTTAAAGAAACTTCGTTCGTTCGTACTGCTTCCCAGTTTGTTACAAGTTTCCAAAGCTAGGCCACTCTATGTTAAGCAACCGAGGGACATCTGTAGTAGTGAGATTATGCGCCCTCCTTCCTAGTGTTTATGTGTATAAATCTGAAATCAGTTAGCTACCAAACTTGTACGTTTTTCTCAAATAATTTTACAAGAGCTAGTAGAACCTGATATAAAGGCCTGCCGGACTCACTTCAGAATGAAACTACCCAAATGCGGCCGTTTTCTGAACATCTTGGTTTCCCGTCTGTGGGCCGGAAAATTATGCATTGTCACACCGGCGAAACATAAACTTGATTACTCATTTTGAGTATTGGAGCCTCGGTCTTGTGCGAAGGTTTCATCAACGACCAACGCTAAAAGTTAGCCGCCGCCCACGGCGCAATCGGGCGCCGTGAAAGTGGGCCTAAGACAACGAAAAAAAAACAATGAAATAAGACGACATATCGAGTTTTGTTGTTGAGTAGGCCACTCAGTTTCGTTAACGGAAATGTACTGACGCGCCAAGTGATATCGCTTGCTGACATCCTTGTTCGAGTTTTCCTATCATACCGTGGCAATCGGATGAACTGCGCGTAACATATGTATTCCATGACCGGTCCGGAGCATCACGTGGAACAAGTGGGTCACTATAGACCCAACGGGATCAGACCAGAGCAGGAGATAGCAAGGAGGTTCAATGGTAATCACTCAACCTCACTACCTAGCCGTAATTTCCGAATCAGATACGCGAAAGATGAACAGTCGGACACTCATGCACGAATGTTTCCTAGACTACTTTTAGGCCGCTGCGTTTTTGTTTTCTAAAAACTACTTATTTTCACCTCCTCTTTCCCTTCAAACATGTCTTTTTTTCCGTCTCGCTCAGCATCAACTCAGGTTGGACTGGTCGCGGGTTTTTCGGACCACCAGTCCTCGGAAAGCAGTTCAACTACCGCCGATTATTTTGTCGATCAAAAGAAACCATGGATCAGTCGCTTCTGTTTTTCCACCACACCGTCTACTCATGCCAGTAGTTCTCACCCTCAAACTCATCCGGCATGGGCACCCCAGGTTCCAGTCAAACAAGCCCTACATGGTTGGTTGTCCAACTCGGAGTCCAGTTTGTGGTTCGGAGGACATGTTCAATTTCACAGGGTAGCTGCAATCGGCCAAAAGTACTTCTACGTCATACTCACTGAAGATGATATCGTTTCGGCATCTGTCCCGACAGATTCTGAGGTGAGAAACTTTCCATTGATGAATCCGTCGACAACAACTCGATGAGCAAAAATTTTTGAAGTTTTTGATGTCTAAACAAAGCGATCCAAAACATCAACACGGTTATTATTGTAGAAGTTTAGACAATAATGTGCTGAGACAAAAATGCTTTTGAAAATTTGTTTTTCCCTCGAAAAGACGTCTTTTTTGCTCGTGTTTTCATTCACTTATCGCTTTAGTCTGCGATCCACAACCTCCAGGGCCTTGCTGTGCTACCGGATTCTTTATAAGTTCTTTTGACTTCAATCAGAACCCACTTGATTCGTCTGCGTAATGCACCAATCAATACGAACTAGGATGCCATTGTTCACTTGCGTGCTAGTTTACCACCAATTTGGAGGACGGTGGCGGGTTTTCAAAGTTAGAACATGAGAATCAAGGGGATGTCTCTGCCAGTTGAATCGGTTTACGCCGACCAGAAGCTCGACTACATTGTGGACCACGCCCTCAAGGGGAAATCTGATAAAGTCAACATTCTAGGTTTCGAGAAATACACTCATTTGCAAATCAGTTTGGTTTTGCGAGATACTCACCTGGAACCCAGCCGAATCTCTCGTTTGTGATGTTTCCAGGCAACTGAATGTGCTGCAACAGGCCGCCTCATGTTCCAGTTGCTAGAATATTCGAGATATCGCGATACATGTATATACGTAATGCACTGCTCAAAAGGTTGTCGAAGAATTTTCAGCAACCTTATGAATAGTGCATTACGTATAAACATTCTAGGTTCTTTGGTTGTTCTGACTTAATTGTGTAGGATAACTGCAACCACAAACCTATTCGACTTTTTCTTGGGGGGGGGGGGAAATTGACTACGCTAACCGTGTCTCCAGAATCCCTGATCCCAAACACTCAAAATCCTAAAATTGATTTAGGGTGCATGATTTATTCCACCACGGTACTGTCAAGTTGGCCATGTTACCACTCTCGGTAGTTCAGTAGAACCAATCTACAAACCTGAGTTGAGATTGGCCATTTTTTGCATAAACACAGCAACAAACTATTGCATGAACAGATGGGCCAACAGGTAGGAAGTGCGCCAGAATGAGACAAGGAGAGGGGAACTTTCATATAAGAAGTCGTCACTCAAGGAGCCAGTTAATCCGTAATCACGTGATATGGTTTGCAGGATGGGTTGAAACGTGAGGGCCTCAATATCCCGTCACACGTCTGACCATCTGGTCGTGATTCAAAACTTCCTGGAGTTTCGTGAGGTGAGCACTGTCGATGACTCCCCATAAGGATGAGACCGTTGTGTTTGTCGGCCTTTCACTATAGATTGGCTTCACCTGCAGGATGAAATGAAATCTCAATTGAAAATACTAAGTCTCCTCAAACTTCCATCAAATACAGCTTTTCCCCAGTAATTCGTGTTATTAACCAATGAGGGATGTTCCATTTTGCATGTTTTGACAAATCGGAGCGCAAGGGAGAGACGTTGGTCAACTAAATGGCATTCTGTCCAATAGCCTGTACTTAAAATGGCGTCGACATTACAGATTGTTCAAGTGTGATACAACTGCAGGCTTGATACTAATGCGCTGTGGTGCTTTGAGCTATTCATCACAAGAACCTATTAAGAACGTCTTTTTTCCCGCCCCCTCGCTTAGCCTAAGACGCTTCCAAAAAACAGCCACATTTGGGTGCATTAATGTATTTGTGCTTCAGACGGGAACTCATCTTACGTCTACCCATCCATACCACCGTATATTAGAAAAGCTCATTACAGTTCTTCACCAAATAATCAAACCAGCTCATTATTGATTTTTCGTAATTTGACCTTGACTATGTTATCTGTTTCCGCATTTTCAACGCCCCAGCTTCCTGTAAAGAGACCATCTGAGTGCAGCACCTAGTGATTTGACTGAAAATGCTCCTATGTAAATATTTTCTTCTGTTTCCGAGGTCGGTACTAAAACTGTTCAGCGGTCTTTCTGTTTGTTCTTCCACAACTATACGGAAGCTTTATTGCGTGAAGATAATAACTGCTTGGTTTTTTTTTGAATATGTCCACTCAGTAAAACCGCTCTAGTGAATAGCGCAACCAAGTCGCCCAGATCTATCGTTCGATATCTACCGCCCAGTTAGCTGTCCACTGATCAGCATGAATGGTTAGACCCAAAGCACATCTTGATGAATACAGGTAAAAGCAGAACGGAAACCGTTTGAAGCAGCCGAGGTCTCGAACGCAGCTAAGCTTGATTGAACGGAATGAGGGTGATACCAGGAGGAAATGCCTTCGCCGCGAAGTCGTTTATTAGCAAACATTAAATAAACAAACTATTGGACAGGAAAGTAAACATCTCATATGCACCTTGTTTTTAAAAGCTGAATATCCTCACGCGTCTTGTTGAACTTTCGTGGATATTCATTGACTGTCAGGCAGTTGTAAACGAACGCTGCAAGGTAGTTCCAAAAGTTCCGTAATAACCCCCCACCTCCCATTAGACGCGAGACGGAGTTACAAGAAAACCACATACTACTCGCATGCTTCATCAGTAGTACCCGCCGTTAAAACAGGACTGGGTGTAGATCACTGATTCAGTACTGCTTCAGTAAAAAATATGTCACACTGACGTGCCCAGATGAACACTCGTGTCACCCTGATATTCTCTAATGACCGTGTAACGGCATCCGCGTAGAACGCATGCCACGGATGTTTGTACTTTTCTGACCAGGAACCCCAAATTTGGCCTGTTCATTCCCCAACCTATAAAGTGAAGACAGATGGGAGTGAACAGGAACCGGACCTAGGTCAAAGCGCTGAGGTTCCAGCTCCTTGGAACGCAAAATCTCTGGCCATATTGTTTCTATTGTATGGGCAACTTTAGACCGACTATTGGCTCTATCCTGGTAAAATGAAGTCACCTTTCTGAAATCATAATATGAGTACCATCTACAATGGTCAGTTTCCAACTAAGCGTCCTCCGATATCGCCTGTTCTCTTCACGAGAAACTGATGTACTTTTTCAAAGATTTTTGCACTTGTATGTTACATTCGGCAGGCACTACTTCTAAGGTCTCGGGCAGTACTGTGAAACCTTTCTAAATGACAAGCTTGGAAATGATTGGATAACTTCGGAGTGAGGAGCTGACTGGGACCTGAGGAGAAAGCATCCTGATGCAAGCAAAGTGCATGCTCTCTTTTCACTGCGTGGAAAAGCCACGTTTTTACTTTCTCAGGTCACGACTGAAAATTTTCGGCCATGTCACGTGACAAATCTGAATTCCGTTTTGCTTAACTTGGTATAGTTTGCGGTGACCAAATTCACCCAAAGGGCTGACTCCCTTCATCAATAGTCCCTGAGAATTCCATGTTTTCCCAAGTATGGGCTTACTTTTCACCAGGTTCTGTGTAAACGCATGAGTTCTACTATATTCTCCGTAGCACGGAACGAGCAAGTCGATGTTTGTCGTCTACGGACTAACTGATAATCGTAATGATCGTAATAACTTTTCATTACAAGACTGTTTTACAACACACTGCAAATAGCATATTGTCTGTCTGACCCTCATCAATTGTCCATGGAAACTAGCTGTTATTGTTTTGCTGACATGTTTCGGTCTAATGGTGATGAATGACCGTCCAACTGGTTTACGGGGGTTGTGCTCTGGGCAGACGACAAACTACGGTAATTGCACAAAACCACTCCCCGACCCCACCCTTCACCGGTCTACCTGGATTCAAGGCTAATATGCTTTTGTTTTTTAAAAAAATATGTTTTATTGTAGAAACTCGTTTGCGTTTTGAACCAAACTTACCGGACTGGAAATAGTGTCAGAACGGGCTGAGAGAATCTTGGCCAATTTGCGTCACCAGCTGATTCGCAAACGAGTTGTGTTGGGTTTTTTTGTCATGCTCGCGAAACATGCGTTCAGACCCCACAACCGATGTTACATCCCGATGTAACTGACAGGCCAAAAGGACAGGACCAATCAGCTTGATTTTCGCTATTTTCCTATTGAGATCTCAAAATAACTGGAAGTTCCGTCATTTTACAGGGATAGTCGCAGTATGTAGGTATCAGGAAGGTCAGCTTCCTGAAAGTAACCCCATGACGCCCAGAACCTACTGAGACCCTAAAACTCTACTAAGATCTCCAGGCCGATCAATCCTTTAGTTAATTCAACAAAAGCCGATGAGTGTTCATGCACACCACAGAAGCACGACCGACTACGATAAGTGTTCAGGCATCACATAGAACCACGGTCGATGTTGATGGGTGTTCACTGAACGCCTATCAGACAGCCTGGATCAATGTCAGAAAGTGCCCTTTAAATAGCACGGGGCAGTTGTAACTTTTGAACTCGCACGCACTCGCCTGTTGTGTACCCTTGTCGGTGAGTTCTTTCTGGCACCAGGCACTGGAGTGGGAACAGCAGTTAGATATAATAGCCGGGAAGAGTAGTCCAGCACTGGGACGGTCTGACAGCTGATCAGTCTTTCTAAAGAGGTCGTTAGATAAGGTGAGATCTGTAGGACGGTTATTTCCAACAAAAGTGACCAGTTTACAGTTTTTACAACGTTTTATACACGGGCCACAAATGAATTATAGCTATTTCATGAGTAGACTGTCTCTGTGTGATCGGAGGCTGGTGGTTGATTCTGAAAACTCTAGAAATTGTTGCGATTTTCGCGCCTGTAACAATCCTACAACGGGGCATGTCGTTCTCTCAAAACAACGTCTTTGGTCCCTCTTATGACTGAATCGTTCCACTCTCTCTCTCTCTCTCTTTAGCTGCTCATTGCATGCATCAAGTTTACTCTGACGTACCCATTGATTTGTAAAAATTGTGAAACCACACAAATCTCTTTTCCACTGATTGGTGTTTATACTTTTGGGAAGTTTCATCTTCTACACCAGTGACGACTACGCTTGCGTTTTCAATTATTCTCTGGACTAATCTACCCGTCTTCCCTGGATGATGTCTATTCATCAGGTTTGCATCACTGCCAGACGATGGTAGTACAAACGCCTAAATCGCCTGTTTGTCCATCCGCCTTTTGGGTTTAGCACAACAGGTCAGATATATTTAGCTGGCTCCCAGAAGCAAAAAAGGACGGCATTCTGATCAAGACGAGTCTCCTTGAGAGTTCACAAGGCATTACTCGCGAAAAAACGGGGGCAATCGATTACAAGTGAGGAACCATAGACGCGTGAACAGAATCGTTCTTGTTGACTGACACAGATCCAGGATGGTTCGCAGTCCAATCGGTTGACAGGTCATGTACCAGGATGTGTTGTGTGTTGTACAAATCGTAATCCTCTTTGCAAGCTCTGTTCCCCCTTCCGTCTTTCACAGATGCTTTTGCTTTTTAAAGTTTCGTTACTCTAAGAGTGCCGTAGTTTGCGAAAGACTCTAAGGATAAGTCCAACCTATCAACAGTTGGCCTGATGCGACCAGCGGAAGGCAGATTAGAGACCCCGTCACACAGCCACAACCATTTCGTTATTTTTCCCATTACTCGAGAAAGTTTTGTGTTCACCTTCAGTCTCCAGTCGCCAAAAAACTCGGTTCACAAAGTTTTTTAGAAAACGAACAAAGATTATTATATTTTTCCTAACAGACTACACAGTCTTGAACAAATCGTGTTCGTGAAAATTCGAGTGCGTTTTCTTCCTTGCTTTTAATATGAAGGTCTTCGTACCAGGTGTGTGTGGTGATACAAACAATGCCGGTAAACAACTTAAGAGTAATCCTATCCCCCTGTGTTCCCACAGTCCATTTTCAGAACCGTGCGCGTCACACGGATTGCACGTGTGTGTCAGAATGATCCGGGACAGGGAAAAGCCGGCGAATTTCTCGCAACCAACGGTGTTTTCTCAACTTTCCGAAAAATTCGTCTTCAGTGCCGTGTGGATCACAGTCTTGGGGCGTCCACGGATGAGAACAAAAGTCTGGGAGCAGATCATAGTCCACAGCTTGAGTTGACCAGAGCACTGGCTGTCAGCGAGCTAGTTCCAACGGGTAAGCCCTGTATAAGCCCTCCAAACCTTTGAGGGTTATCTTCAATGTCATTGTTTGGTCTGGCACGAAGACATTGTGTTTTTATCAAGTGAACTGGCAGACGTCAGTGATCTTTTCCTAGAGCGGCCTTCCTTAACAGATTCAGAAGAGTTCCTCCTTGAATAATCTGTCACAAAAAGCAGGTAACTACCGAGCGTTTATATATGGTATTGCTTGAGTTCGGACCATACTCAGGCAGCGTGATCTGTTTAAAAACTCTGGATATCTGTTACTAGGATTTTCAGGGGATTTCTAGCCTCATGTGTTACATGCCTGCAACGGGATAATGTTTTTTTCGGCGACGACTGAAAGCTACTAGGATTTCCAATACTTTGCTGCAAAAAATTCCATCACCCGATGTTGTTGAAAATCGAACTTTAAGTGTTGTTGTACCTCCCAACAAAAGACACAATCACGCTGGGAAAAAATGCTCTCTGTCAGCTTTCTTCACGTGAAGCTACGGCGCAAAACGGAGGATTTCGTTAGCTACTTAGAGCGCTGCTTTTCGGAACCGTTCTTCTGCGGGGACGGGGGAATGCAAATTCAGGCTGAATTTATCCATAGAAGAGCAATGCCTACGAAGATTCATCCATAATGACTAAATTCCGATTGATTGCGGGTAGAAATGCACTCCAAACAAGATATGTCCTTTGCGTTCGGTACCTGCTTGCCAGCCATAGAACATTACGCGATTTAAGGATACAAAAAATCTTGGTCAAAGTGTTTTTCCAATGGTTGGGCAATCTATGATGGCTTGTGGTAGATTGTCAGTGTAGCCCCACTACCCACAGTTTCTTCCAAAAATCTGGGTTTCCCACCCCCTGCGCACTATTAATGAATGACCGAAGTCTTGGAAAAACACCGAGTTCTTGAATACTGATCATGGACAGCCTTAGCACTCCGGGTTTGTTAGGGAACATCACACTCGAAAATAACTGGCTTTTGAGACAAGACGGCTCACTGGTTAGAGTACGCATTTACTGACGGAAGGTCCCTGTCTTTGAACCGACCTCTGTCTCTCGAGTTCCTATGTCCAGGCTTGGGCAATCTCGCGGTATCCAAGCCCTCGCGCTTTCTTCGGCCGTCTCATGTTTCCGTTGGTACACTATGCGAGATATCGCAATACGTCGTATGGACTTAACATATTGCTCATGAGGTTGGTGGAAACGCTTTGACAAACCATGTACAAACACAAGAAAGGTTGGTACAACATGGATTCCATTGTGAGGGTGAGAAAAATATTGC
Organism: Clonorchis sinensis; assembly: GCA_003604175.2. Lineage (NCBI taxonomy): Eukaryota > Metazoa > Platyhelminthes > Trematoda > Opisthorchiida > Opisthorchiidae > Clonorchis > Clonorchis sinensis. The sequence goes on from CM030371.1 coordinate 32,114,484, forward strand.
TAAAGATAGCCGAAGCGTCGTTACGATAAAAGTGAGTGGATTTTAAGAAACACGTTTTTCTAGGATCGGGCACAGATCTCGGTAAATTGGAGTTTTTTTAAATGACTGATGTATCACCTGTCCTGTCCAGGTTCAGACTTGAGCAGAAGCAGCCGAACTCACAGTTTTTGAAGTATTCACCCTTCAGTTGACTATTCGCAAGCAGCGTTAACCGCTTGCACCTTCCAGACGTTTTGAGTTCTTTTGTTTCAGTGACAATGATTGCAGGAATGCTACAAACTAAGTTCCGCATAGAATTCCATTTTGGTAAGTTTGTTCTTCTGAACTTTGTGGGAAAATTCCTGAAACGGGCCGATGTCAAACAAAGGCCACATGCGCATGCGGCAGATGCTCAGCTTCCAGCAACTAACCATCAGTAACACGTGTCAAAATTCTTGCCGCACCGCAGGAATGGATGTTATTTTATACACATCAACCATGGTTGTCAATTTCCACAAACTTCAAAGCATTCAGTTCGCCGATGTGCTTTGCTTTCATTTTAGAAGCCGGATATTCCGACCGGTCTGGCTGACTTTCTCCGTCATCCGCTTGTGATAAAAGCTTTCCTGTCCATCGCTTAAGCAGGACACTGCTGCCGACTGAGCCAAACCGTTCTAGTCTATCTTCAAACAATGAGATTGGCCGTAACAAGAACGATACCCTTCCTATGATAAACATACATCTAAAAGCCAACGCAAAATGTTTTTGTTTGGAACAGGGTACTTTGTGCATCGCGCAGGCCGTTACTGTCGTATCGGATTTGTTAGGAGAATGTCATCGAGACATGGAGTTTGGTATCACATCTGGGGTGACAAAGTGGTTTGAGTTTTCGATAAATACATTCATTGCAAATCAATTTGGTTTTGCGAGAGACTCACCTAGAACCCAGCTGAATCTCCCGTTTGTGATGTTTTCAGGCAACTGAATGTGCTGCACCAGCCTGCCTCTATACGTAATGCACTACTCATAAGGTTGCTGAAAATTCGTCGTGGTTTGAGTTTTATGGCACAGGATACAAGGAGGGCCGAAGTTGTAGACTGGTAAATAAAGCAGTCATGTGAGGAACTGGGCTCACTGGGCGTGTGTAAGTGTCAAGAACAGCCAGACAGCATCACCCTTCAACACCAGTGGCATTTCTCAAAACGAGACTAGCGGTCGCTCAGTAGCTATCTCGAAGGTGGGGTAACCGAGTTGTTTTGCGTTTGCAGCGCACTCTAGTTGATCACAGTGGCAAAACGGGTTTCGGGGGAGGGTATTAAGGTCATCCTCAAGTAGCAACACGTATACTGCCGCACACGGAACACTATTCAACGCAAAAGCACCGACCCGTCGCTAGGCTCCACTGCGCTCAGCTGTTCAGCTGTAACACCCTTTCGGTGCCTAGCTGCCATGCCAACCGAGGGAAGCACGAGGGCTGGGATACTGCCAGGTTGCCCGAGCCTAAGCAGGGGAAGTCGAGAGGCAGATGTTCGGTTCGAACCACGGACCTTTCGGTCAGTAAATTCGCGCTCTAACCACTTGAGCCATCTCACCCCCGCGCTTCGCAATAACGCACTGATAATGTCACTCGATTGGTGATGCAACGTTTACAATCAAATTGCCCAACCTAGTGAACAAACCAAGGACCGTCTATGCTACCTGAGCTACCAACATTCTCCTCTATAGCAGACTCGGTCTTGTAAGGCGCGCTGTCGTCCACTGACTAATTAACCTGTTTCCTGATTGTTATCTCTATCTCTCATCCAGCATTTTGGTCTGCGTTCGTTCAATTTTCAAACAATTTCTTATACAAATTCATGATTGGTGATCGATCACGTGACTGCCTCTAATAAATTGTTTTGCTCTAGGGCTGACTACTTAAGGACGTAAAGCATCAACCTCAATTATTCTTCTATGTTTTCATGACAGCAAACCCAACAGAATTTGCATTTCTCACATTTTGTTCGCATCACTGAAGTCTTAACATGTGGTCTCGCAACATACATCAAATCGGTCAGTATGCAGAGGACAGGAGATCAGATCAAAATGGTGTCAGGTTCTTCAATAGTTGAGCATAAATCACTGTTGATAGGAAGGCCTAATTTGCATCGGAGCATAGGGATTCCCTGGTATCTGCATTTATTTCTGGTTGTGACCCTTCACTTGATGTTTAAATACCTGCGCTGCAGTACAATTACGAGATTCGTCGTCTCCTTTGAAAAAAAACACAAGAATATTGTTCTCCCGATTTTTGTCCACTGTTTCAACCAAAAAATTCCCATCAGATGACCTCGTAGTCCGAGTAGTTTTCAAAGGTGCACGTGACCACACAACTATCGTTCATTCTCACAGACAAGCAAGCGTATACCGTCCCAGAGTATGGTTGTCCAATGGTCTACAAAATGGCGAACACCATCTAAGATCTGGTTGACGCGAAGCAGTCTCAGTTGTAAAAATATCCTTTTTTGGAGGCATTTTTGCTCATGACTTGGTAGCCCGTTGCAATTTCTTGCCAGGCGTTGTTGGGAATGACAACTATTCACTGTTTGGCCAACTACACACATTCGCAAACAAATTTGGCTTTGCGAGGGACTCACCTGGAACTTAGCTGAACCTCTCGTTTGTGATGTTCCCAAGTAACTGAATGTGCTGAATCAGGCCGCTTCATGTTCCAGTTGCTACGATATTGGAGATATCGCGATACCTATATATTCGTAATGCACCACTCATAAAATTGCTGATGAGCCTCAAGGAGGGCGAAACCGATCGTAGGCTGTCGAAGACTTTACAGCAACCTTATGACTATTGCATTACAAATACTCACAGTTTACTTTTCAGATACAGCTTTCATTCTCGGCAAGCCACCAGAATATGATATTGTCTGATAAAGAATTGGATCCTCTGGAATGGAAGAGGTTAATCGATATTTTCTTTTTTTGCCTACAACCCTAGATGATGGAAGGGATCACGTGTTTTACGCCGTAATGACCACCTCCGACCCCATCACGGGAATACTGGGTATCTGCGCATTTAGCTTACGAAGCGTCGATGAGGCACTAAATCGCCCACAGGTTTTTACCTGGCAAACACTGGACTCCGATAATTGGTTGCAACGATTTTGGCGGACTGTGCTGCCCCTGACTGGTTGGTCATCGGCGACTGACGATGAGTTCACGTACAGTACCTGGTCTTCATATCCCACACCTGGAAGTTCAACCCTAAGGATAGTAGGTAATACTCCGATGATCGAAGCAATCACGAAATCTGCAGAGGTAAGTCTACTCAAGTTCAACGTCTGAATCCCCAAGTCGTTATTTTGAGAATATCAAGTCTTAGCTAGAAGCTCGGTGCTGAATTCAATGATTTTGAACAACACACTACGAAATAGTGCTTGATGTGGTATGAAGGTGGAGGGTGCATTTCACATTGATCGGCAGTCACTTGCAACATCAGCGTCTAAGGCATTTTCTGACAATGGAGCCAGAATGGCCCTACCAAGATACGGTGGGGGTGTTGAGCTTCAACTCCGGTTTGGAGCACTTGGGTCAAACAATGGATAGAGCACTAAGCGCGGAAAAAGTCCACCAGAATGACAAAAGGTATATTGCACACGGAAAGTAAGTAAGGAGATTGAAGTACACAGATCATGCAAAGCGTTCTCACGAATATGACAAAGGCTAAGGCTTCTAACGTTTTCTCACCTCTGGATTGCTAGCAACAGATAGTCGGCCACTTAGTCAACGCGGAACTCACGACAATCACGGGATGAAAAAGCTCTAGAGAAATCCAGAAAAACGATAATCTTCCAAATACAAATACTGTTTGACTGGACTGTCGGTCCATTAGATGTTCCGGCTGAATTCTGACTGGTTGTTCGAAAACCCCGGCGGCCAAGCACACTTTTGAGAGAGGCATTCGGTAAACTGCACCGAGGCAGGTGGACGCACACACAACAGTTTAGCATGGATCATTATTAGTTTCCGTCTTCACAGTAACGAATACACCACAGCTTCTTAGATGGTGTCCAATCAACAAACTCAGAGGAACACGGAGAGAAGGTATTGAGAGGAAGCTCTTGGGATCGCGCATTCATTGGTAGTAGTGTCTATGGGGGAATACACAGCCCATCAGAATTCTCCTTCCCACCAAACTGTTCCGATCCCATTGCCTTATGTGTTTCAGTAAAAGGCAGCGATCCGCAGAGGGCATCGCTAGGTGACGAGACAATCCCATGACGCACATACAAACGTACGGCACCAGGGCGTCAGACATAAAAGTGGTGAATGAGGGCCGCTAAGCAGACACTTTTGAGGTTAGCCATGATGCAATGAGACGTAGCTTGGACAAAACTTCAACCAATGCCGAAGACAGCTGAGATCATTTTGTGTACCGTTCCGAGCGACATCATAGCGATCAGCATCCACCGCAGTAGATGTGAGGCCCTTCATCAGTGAGAGGGTAGCAACTGGACACCGAAAATTTGATAGTTTGAAGACGAAATATACAGACAAATAAGAATTATTCAGTTAAAAACACCCAAATCATGACCATGTTTGGCAGCCAGTTGACCGACATACACCTAGAGTATCTGCAAACGAAGCAGATGCAATCCCTGGCATACATACTACTCCTAAGGCTACTGAAAGCTTTTTGACAGCCCAAAACCGGTTTCCCGACATCTCAAATATCGTGCCAAATGAAACGTGAAGCCTTCAGTTGAAGTGAGCCATCGAAAACGATGGAGTCAGCTGGATTCAGCTGAATCTGTTGTCATAATCAAATTCGTATGCGAATGAGAGTATTTGTCGTAATCTAAGGCATGATCTAGCTCACTCATTCTCTTACGAGCAAGTTGTGCGCGTGCTCGAGCGTGTCTATCTTTGTGGATACCCGCTGGCCGTCTGACACTAAGCTGCAGCAGAGGACCCCATCGTCTGGCTCTTTTGTTTACGAGATGCGTACTTTGTCAGTTGGTCATACGTGTGGCCCCTGTCCGATTCGGTCTGAGTACTCTACCTTGACTAAGGTTATATGCCCCACGTCACATGGTGTTGTTCAAAAATTGACAAAAAGGCGTCCTACTGGATGCACTCCCCGGGATCCCATCCGCTCTTCTCAAAGGGATTGGCGGGTACTCGTTTATAAACCAGATACAATATCAGTGACATCGTCTTCAAGGGCATCTGTCACCACCTGTCACATCTCCAAAAAGAAACACTGGTAGAACCAAAAAGAGTGTACATACAATGCAATTTTCGCCTAGTAAGAATAGGAACATCTAAAGTGCGCCTGATGGTCAACAGCACAGCCGACGATCGATTTGTGTGGAGCAAGAAATCGTGCCTCGCTCAAGCTATTGGTGCATCCGCAGGGAATAAGATGAGCAGTCAAGCATGCAAAGGTCGCCTGCCATCCACCAGTCAGCCCAATGATTACATTGCATCGGAGGCGTTTTTTTTAACTATTTCTTCGGACTTGCCTTGAAAATGTGCATCAATATTCCTAAGGACTGCCCATCAGCACGTCTTTAATGGACAGCCTGGGCGTATCCCAGTAATCGTACGTTTTCCAAAATTGACGCCTGTGAGCAGCGATGAGAAATGGGGTAGACACAAGCTCAATCCACTTACCTGTGTCTACCCAATGTTCCGGTGTCACTACATGGATGACTTGCAGTAGCGCTTCTACATTAGAAGGTGTGTTCACAGATGCATTTCCACACGATCAGGAGACCACTGAGAATGTTTTCCGAATCGCCAAGTAGTGTTGCTTTGGAGTAGTGAGATGTCAAAACTTTAGCGGCCTGCACAAACGTCCGGTCCTCGGATAGTTCTGTTAAGTTTGAGGTCTTCCTCTGGTGGACAATGAAAAACGCCAGTTTTCCCAAGTTGCCTGGACTGCATTGGCAGCGGGATCCATATTTCTTGCTTACTTGTGCAGCTTACCATACTTGAGGTTCCGCTTCGGAGTGCTGTTGACTCCAGTAAAATTTACCACCTTGCATCGGGAGACTCTCAACTATCTGTGCACGTCGCCTATAGCGTGTCCGGGTTTTGATCTCCAGGAAAGTCCAATACCCCCAAAATCTTGTCACACAGGCTCATGTGGTGTTTGCACCCGATACATTTTTCCTCGGTGACAGAACGCTTGATTGTCTTTTTCGATTCCTGCATTCAGGTCACCTTCAAATCTGTGGACAATGGGAAAATGGGGAAGAAATCCATGTATGGAACTGCCTGAAAACCGTTGAACTGGATGCACCATTTTTTATGTTGAAATTTTGATGCAGACTGATAAGAAATAGGTTTTGGGAACATGTGTGTCTGAGCAAAACCCAGAACAAAACGCCATTGTCTGCAAATGGGAAATGTGAAAATGAAACGAAATGGTCCGCGAAAAGAACCAATGAGAGGTCGAACTGAACACGTGGCCATCACTTTGATATATAACCTTTTCTAACACAAAGCCTCTCTGCGAAGTTGGATGTTAGATACTAAACAAAAAGTAATGATAAGGAACCTACCGATTTTAGATTCGATACAAATAGCTACGAAAATCCGCGCCGGGGCGGCCACTCCACCTCGGAAGCGTTCGGGTTAGTAAACGTGTTTGTGCAGCCAAGTTTGTCAAGTGTAGCTCACCGTACTTGCCTGCTGACTGAGTCAAAATATTTTGTGACTTTTATATATAAAAAAACTTTTCAGCTGCAACACCCTTTCGGTGTCTAGCTGCTGCTACCCGGAGGAAGCACGAGGGCTGGGATACTGCCAGGTTGCCCAAGCCTAGACAGGGGAAGTCGAGAGGCAGAGCGGGTCGGGTTCGAACCACGAACCTTCCGGTCAGAAAATTCGCGCTCTAACCATTTGGGCCATCTCGTCCCCAACGTTTATATACCACTTACTTACTTGCCACTTACCCCTTACAGAGTGCATGTTCCGAAATCTGCAATAGTCTCCAGGGGAAGGATTCTCCCTTGAATCTGGCGGCTGTTCTTTGGAATAGGACTCAAAGTGCACAAGAGTCTGAGCGTCTGTCTCTCTTTTCAATGTCCCCTCTCCTTACACGAAGAAATCGACACTGAATCCCTGAACTCAAGTTGAACATCTCCCATACTCCACATTGTAATTGGTAGAAAGTTCCCCTTTGCAGTGTCGGTCATCAAGACTTGGACAACTGTTCAGAAAAGCCCACCTCGCAGCTCTCTCACGTTGCAGCAAATTTACTGCTTTCGGTAGTTCAGCTGTCGGAGATGGGTCATCAGCCAAACAGCCATCTTCTGTATGTTGAGGCCATGGAGCTCCAATCCACTTCTGGTGTGATCGGAAAATGGCTTCAGAAGATTTCGATAAATACACTCATTTGCAAATCAATTTGGTTTTGCGAGAGACTTAACTGGAACCCAGCTGAATCTCTCGATTGTGATGTTTCCAGGCAACTGAATGTGCTGCACCAGGCCGCCTCATGTTCCAGTTGCTACGATATTCGAGATATCGCGATACATGTATATACGTAATGCACTATTCATAAGGTTGCTGAAAATTCTTCGACAGCCCACGACCGGTTTCGCCCTTCTTGGGGCTCATCAGGTAGGCGCAGTCCCCGAGTTTCCGAGAAGTGTACTACGTATATACATGTATCGCGATATCTCGAATATCGTAGCAACTGGAACATGAGGCGGCCTGGTGCAGCATATTCAGTTGCTTGAAAACATCACAAACGAGAGATTCCGCTGGGTTCCAGGTGAGTCTCTCGGAGAAACCAAATTGATATGCAAATGAGTGTATTTCTTGAAAACAGTCCAATTTGGGTTCAAGCAGAACAAAAGGTTGACGGAAACTCGGAGCATGCGCCTACCTGATGAGCCCCAAGAAAGGCTTCAGAAGATCTTCTCTTGAATCAAAGTGCTAAACGATGAGCCATTTTCACTCGTTCTTGCTTTGGCCCTGTTGTATCCACAGAACCTGGATGAGTTTGTGTTTAAATTAGGGCCCCAAGCGTAGAGCCAGTAACATCTAAATGAGAGTTTCGCGAAATTTCGAAGCGTCTTCCTAACCCTTCCAGTATTCTCAGACCCACGCTGGCGGGCTGATTAATCTCCTGGGTAGTGACGTGACAGTTGTCGAATGGCAATGCATACTTCAGCATGTACCGATGCATGATCCGTGTAAGATTCAAACCTGTGCATCACTTAGGAACGGTACGCCCACCAAAGTCTTTCCACCGCGCAGCGGTGCGCTGTCCACGTTCTGAAATTCCGAGTGCTCACCCCTCTCACAAGCCGTTATCATTCTCCTGTCCAATTTCGGAGGGTCCAAGTTTCTTTTTCCCGGTTTCACTCATCCTTACAGAGTCAAGCATAAAAAAAAGAACGAAAGAACGCGAAGATATAAACCTCCTGCACTAGATCACAGGCTTTGTTGTTTTCCTTGTCTGGGTGAAATTGTACAGGTCTAATTGGTGTAGAGCGTAGGAAACCTTGAGGTGAACAGCCATAATTACCAACCGCACGCAATAGTGTATCACAAGGAAACAGAACCCTGTGATCAAAAACCCAGTTTAAAAGTGGCGAAACAGGTGGAAAAACAAACCTGATGAGACATGTTGGTTTTCGGAGAGGCATGTGAATCTGAGGTTTCAAGGGTTGGACGTTGTGCACGTTTCAGGAACGCGGAAAGAAGTTAAGGGTTTCATAATCGAACTGTTTCAAGGAAACCACAGAAGCAAACAGTTCACACTCGCAGTAAAAGTGTGAAACTTGATGCACACAGTCGGAAGTAAATAGGCTCGCACCAAGGCCACAAGACTAGCGTACAAGAATGAAAGATGGCAAATTTGAACTTCAGATGACTCTGTGGATGGGGTGAGCACTTACTGACCGAAAAGTTCGTGGTTCGGGCCCGTAGCTAGAGAGCAAGAAGCTCGCTAGTGAAAGACCGACAGGTTCACGTAAGCCCCATAAGGACGGTGTTTGGTGCTGTATAGTTCTGTAGATGGCCTTCACATAATCAGTAAGTTGCAGCGCGTCTGGAACGGCAAGATATAAGACAAGCCATTGAATTACAGGAAGAAAATGGTGGGAAAGAGTATGTATCGCAGTACTGTTGCAGACAGTTTTGGATCCTATTTGGATGTAGTTGCGCTCAGGGAAGCTTCAGCACGCTTTGAGTGTGTTCCAGCAGGACCATACATGTAGAGTCTTGCAGGAAGGTCTCCCTACCTTTCACATCTAAGTGTGTTCGAAAAAATTTCAGAGAACCCAAGTCCATCTCACCAAACGAGATTGCATCTAATGAACACACGCTGAACATATGCCAACATGTAGTCAGTGGGGTAACAGTTGAGCCCACGTTGAATGACGCTCACGAGGACGGTGTCTCCAATATCGCCTGTGATTTCTTCAGCCGGACTGAATTTCAGGAACCTAGATAGAATAAAACTTGAACGAGCGCAATTTGGATGGGATTGGAAGCCCGACTGGTGCTCTGGATTCTTCAATCACAGGGTAAATCATGGCACGGCCTGATTTCAGGATGGTCGGTTCATGCACTAGAGTACAGTTGTAGGACACAGTCGGTTATTCACTAATGACTTATCGGGATTGTGGGTATGAAGTACGAATAAACAGGTTGGTACGTTCTATGGCTGATCTTCCCACCGAATAAAGATCAGTGACACAGTAGAACAAGAAACTCACATGTCATGTTAACCTCGTCTCTGAGAGGCCGTCACTCAAAGGACCAGTCGATAAGTGACCGCATGATGTGGGTTCTGTCAAACCGTGACTTAGCCACACCGCTGATCAGACGCTCTTGGCCAGAAGGTATGGCTTCAACTACTTGTCAGGATTTTGTGAGTCCTGACCACGCTGAAGACACGTACCATGCACACTGTTGAGGACGAAAGAACTCTACAGTGCTCCCAGGCTTTTTGGTATGAAATGAATTTGCTTGCGGGACGAAGGCTCGACTGGACGTCATTTCTTTATAGTTATCGATTGTATTCATGCAGGAAAACTGAGAGACAATGTTTATAGCAAACAAAAACAGTATATCAGTAGTCGGCAGAGCTTCAAGAAACACACATAGTTAGCCCATTTGTGGGTGGCTTCAAAAAGTGCGAAATTAACTGAATTATCCAGGACTTTCCTCGCTTTGTTGGCGAAAAGTAAAGGATACGTGAGCAAACACTATCTTGAAAGATAGAAACTGAATAACCGTCGCATACCCCCTAGTCAGGGAACGAATATTGCCCGGAAATTCGGCAAGAAAGGTGTGGTTGGGTTCATCTGGAACCACGAGGATCAGAAATGCCTAGGAGATGCAGAAGAGAAAGCATTACAAATGAAATGAGTTCAACAGTAGCAAAGTTTTGACTGGGCAAGGAACAACCTTACTAAAGGATTTAGGGGAAGAACGAAGTTCGATCCTACAGGGGGCGATGTGACACAGTGGTTAGGGCGCGAATTTTCTGACCGGAAGGTTCGTGGTTCGAACCCGATATCTGTCTCTCCGCTTTCCCTTTCTAGGGTTGGACAACCTGGCAGTATCCGAGCCCTCGTGATTCCTTCTGGTGGCATGGCAGTTAGACACCGAAAGGGTGCTACAGCTGAACGATTATGAACGATCCTACAGCTTGCAATAAGGTAGTCGCTCCGGGTCATGGCAGTAGATATTAAATTACTACGTCACCAAACAGTGGTAACGCGTCACTGTAGGTCAGTATGACGAAGGTACTCACTACAAAAAGTCCAGCGAGTTGGACTGAAAGTGAGTGTCATTTAAACTGGAAATAAGTTGAGATGGTAACACTGATGGAGAGGTGTGAGGCGTTGTAGAGAATTGAGCAGTGTGAAAGCTTGAGACAACTGAGATCACCAGACCGAGCAGTTGAAGTTATAGTGAAGAAAGCGAGAGAAAAACTAATAAGACCGAGTGAACTTCGCAGTTCCAACAACGAACCACTGAAAGACCAGGAAATCGGGAAGAAGAGTCTAGCGGACAGCCAGTGTAATTTATAAATCGGTATCTTTCTGTTACGTTACAGACCAACATCCCAACTCAAATGCTCAGGTTGCCAAACCACCAGTCTCTCCTGTTTTCTCCGCAAGGGTATTTCCTCGGAGGACACGTTGACTGTCCAGTGATTTGTTTATTCATATTGTTTCGATATGTTTGTTTTGCAGCTGTAAATCCAAAACATTGTGTTACTGCCTACAGGTCCCTTCACTAAAAAGTGTTGCTGAGCCCGATGAGTCCGTGGGGGCTTTACTACCCGCACGTAGGTGTATGCGGGTTTTTCGAATCGAGGGCAGTTCAGGCTTGTCTTCTACGTGACTATTCACAACAGTTTTCAGGTTCCTGATGCCACGTCACAGCAAACATATCTTTCAGACGTCTCACATAAATCGGTAACATGCTCAGATTGGGGGCAAGCGGTACATTTTGGTAGCCCAAATTAACCGTCCACTTCAAGGACTAATCTGCAAAGTAGTTGAGGGTTGACTCAACCCAGGGGTAGGGTATGTGTTACGGTAAATAGCAGGCTTCCTGAGAATCTCTTGATATTTGGTCTTCAAGAACGTTCCGACTGTATTGTTTGACCCGCTGGCGACCACCATCAAAGGCTGAGCAATCGGCGGATGTATGTACAGGGCAATCTTGTCCCATCGTTAGTTATTTGATAAACCTGAGCAATTTATAAAAAAACGAAACATTTTTCTGGTAAAAGCCAACAGCATCGACTTTAAAACAAGCTGAATTCAGTTTGTATTGATATGGAAGCTTGGCACTGCACAATACTACAAGTTACTCTATTATACACCACTAGTGTATGTTCTCTATTTTCAACTGAATCAAGAATTGCTCAGACTGCAGATGTGTTTGAGGCTTAGAGGACACTGGTCAGGTCGCATAGGATTTACGGAGGAAAATTCTTGCGATATTTCTGTGCACGTAAGCAGTTCCCTATTGTACATCTCAGTTTTTGGCCGTTTTTTGCCCGTATTAAAAAACTGCCAGGCTGGAGGCGCTGAAACTGAGAATGGAAACACACGTAACTTATAAAGATATGCTTTCACCTGTTTTAAAAATTTTGCACAAATCAAACTGTGCGTAAAGTTTTACCAGTTTTGAATTTTGCTTCACGTCCTGGAGAAAATCGTCGATGAACGGGTGTGGTTCGCTCCAGTCTCTTCTGATGAATGTGAGAAAAATCTCTTCAAAGGGGTTGGATGTGGTACTGGGTCTGATCTCTTCTCCGTACCTTGTTATCAAACCCGCTAACGGTACAACTCCCGGAGACAAAGGAGTAAAATCCTTGAAAAGTTCAAATATCCTGTGAACGTTTCCACTCATTCCGCGGCCTTGCATAGGTCTCATAAAGAACACGGATTGAGTTCACGATATGTCACAATATTTCAACCTAGTCAACTAACTACTAGTAATCCGGCTTGGATAAATGCATTTGAGGATAGCCTGCTTCACGAGAAAGGTCACATCCATTCCATTTTAAGTCACATTTAGTCTAGGACAAATCCGTGAGAATGGTTTATCAATGCTGTCCCGCTTGTGTTTATTTTCAGACTTGTTCCCCAACACCGTTGCCTGAATACTACGCGCGTTTCGCCACGCTACATCCACTGATAGCGAGCTCTACTCTGGCGTTTGAATCCGCCCCGGATGGAACGCGTCGGTTTACTGGTAACGCTCTGAGCGCATTCACCGTACCCCATACAGTAGAAGGTGGCTTAAATCTGCCGACAAGCTTGACAGTGAAATGGGCAACTCACGATGGTGTGGATGTCATCCACATTGGAACGGGTTAGTCTTGGCTTACGTTTATATTGATTCCGAAATTTAAATTATCCACATCGCAAGCAAATCGAAAGATGTTTGGTGTGATCATCCGTTATGCTCAGAGTGTAGCGTTCAACATTTGATCGTGGTAGCCGAACTAGAATCGTCGTCTGTAGGGTAAAAGGACGCATTCCAAATGGTGTTGCCGGGGGCCGCACCTGCTTGCTAGCGGAGAGGTAAAGTTCATCAGTTTCATTGTGCACCAATGGGGATCTACTCAGCTATCAGCTGTGGTGTAGATATTCCAGGTTTGAAATAAATTTGTATCTAGGAGTCTCCAGCATGTCTCCTAAACCGTGTAACACTTCTTTGCATCGATTATTGGCATCGTTCAACATGACTTGACACTGCGGAAAAGGCAGTTTTATTTAAAAATATCAATTCGAGAATTTCCTCAATTTCTCTGCACACATCACGTGACTTCCTTAACAGATCGACCGCAGTAACACGTGAACCTGGTGTTGAGTTTCCTGATTGTTGGGATGCATCATGAAAACCAGCTCGAATGCGCTTCAAGGTGCGTCCAGTTATAGGGAATGTCCAGTTAAGTGATTTACTCTTTACGATTGGACCCCACGTCTACGCAACTACGTTTGTGTTGGGATATGCTCACAGGTTGCACTGATAGCTTTAATCAGGTAACATATTCCGTTTGATCTTTTTGTACCGACCAATTTCAAACGGAGGATAGTTATTTTCCTCAAATCTGCCATATCTCCGACAATACGATGCGTCTGCCAAAGCCTCTGGCCTACTCACACCCACGTAGGCAACTGTGAAACGCGATGCCGCCCCTCCCAAGAGAGTTCTTGGAGGACAAAGTGAAATGGGTGAGTCACAAATAGCCTTGCACTACAAACGATTGGCTGCCTCCAGGATGAGAGATGACAGTCGTCCCATAAGCAAATGCACGACGTTGCTCGCTACGTCGATAGTACCCGGTTTTCATTAGAAACATATTGCGTAGGCGTGACATCAGCTTATCCGTCAAGGGTCGAGTTTACAATGCTCCGGTGCGCTCCGTATTACTATACGGATCAGAAACCTGGCCGCTGCGCACCGAGGACGTCAAAAGACTTTCAGTGTTTGACCATCGATGTCTTCGGAGCATTGCCCGAATCTGGTGGGAACGCCGGATCAGCAATGCTGAAGTACGTCGAATGGTATTCGGGAGAAATAACTCATCCTCGATAGATGAACTGATCACACTGCATAGGTTACGCTGGCTTGGCCACGTGCTCCGTATGCCAGTCGATCGACTTCCTTGAAGGGTTCTTTTCGCACAACCACGTGAAGGGTGGAAACGAATTAAAGGCGGTCAAACAGTGACTTGGTAGCGAAGTATGAAAGCCATTACCAGCAAACTCAGCTGCGCTGGTCACTGCCGTCTTTCTGGATGGGGACCCCGAGACGGGCCACATCAATGGTTAGAGACATTGTCAGACATGGCCCAGTCGCGCCCTCAGCTTGCATCCAAGCTATCGCCTTCAATGCATAGCTCCCTTCCCAACCCCCCCACCTAACGGTCCACTGACAATGCGCACCGATTTATCAGCTCCCGGCTCCAATGCGCAACTACCTACCTCACCTCCCCAAATCATCGGTGAACGAAACTGTGGCAGCTACAAGCACTCTACGACAAGTACACGGTTCTCACAGCTGATGATGATGATGATGATAATAATAATAATAATATTTGCACCAGTGAACCAATGCAAGAACGACTTTTAATTAAGTCGTCTGTTGTTAACATGGATCATCTAGCCGATAGAGTTGACGCCTCTGGAAGCTCGTACACATCAGCGACGTCGTTTGTCTGTAATTTCCATGTCCGAAAACCAAAACGGAACCACATTACACTAGCTTGTTGAATCCGGACACATGGTTTCCGCTAGAATTACCTGAGACTCACTCATAAAGCAATTTTGAACAATGAATTCTCAACCCCGGACAGAAGGACACATCGACAAAAAATTTACCTTTGGTTCTGTAGACTGTGGGCCTTGACTGGACCACATCTAACCACTCGTTGTGTGCCCATAAACGAGTCAAGTTGTACTGGAATCTAGGATGAAGTCTTCTGTTTCGGTGGATTGCAAACTGAAAGCAATCTGTCATAGTAATCACAACTTGTCAGATTGAATAACGAGCAAAAGATATCCACAGCGATGTCTGGTGGTGACTTCAAACGCCTGAATTTTCGAAAGATTGCCACAAGGACATTGAGAAAGGGGTACGTTAGACGAACACGTGTTTTCAGGGGTTCAGTAATATCTGGCCAAGACAGCTCACACATAGAACCGAACCAATTGCAGTAAAAGAGACGTACAGGCAGGACAGATTGTGTGTTAATCAGAGCAAACGTTATCTACCACAGATGACTGACCTTACCCCGGGGAGTTTTCGTAGATGTTGATTGAGGTGAAGTCTAATCTATACTGCACAGCTGTCTCCTCTTTGTTGGAAGCCAACAGCAGTGCGCAAAAAGTTTCTGAACCGTGACCTTCACGGCTCAGAGGATGAATAATTTCACAAGATGAATGAAACTTCTATCTGAAAAGTCGTCAATCAAGGAGCTAACCAACAGTTGAGACCACGTGATGCAGTTTCCGTGATTGGTGGATGAATGGCGCTATGGTTTGTCTAAGGGCAATGTGATGATATTGATGGTCAGCCGCTCAAGGCCGAAAGGTATGATGTACAATCTGCTAGCCTGGGGTGCCATGTGTTCCACGCTCACTGGAACTCCGTGAAATACGCAATTTTGACGATACCCAATAAAGACGAAACAGTTGGACAGCGCTGCGCGAAAAACTCTTACGGTAGTCTGGTTTGACATGTGCTGTGCTGACGGAAGATAGTACCTCTGAGGGCCGATTCGAAAGGTGTACATTCTTCATAGAAAGTAGTATATTGGCAATCAGTAGTCTGGGAATATCGGTAAGCAGCCGAACGACTGGCCACCTTGTCGGTTATCATGAAACTAACATCGTTTGACACCGTTCGGCGATACTTACTGTGATCCACTTGACAACTTAAGGCTCACTTGATCCGCAATTGAATCTTGATGTGGTACCATTTAATGGCCAAAAGCGAAGTTTGTAAAAGATTGCCATTCCTCGGACTGACTTATAAGAAGAATATCTATTGATTTCAAAGCCTCTGCTTAGGTCTTGTTTTCCAACCTCCCCAAAAAAGTTCTACTTGGTGTTTTTGCTCTAAGTAGTGAACACGTTTGATGCTCGTAGTTCATCAATACAGAGGCAATCTGAATTGCAGATTTTACCAGCGGTCCGGTCAATGAGTACATTGAAATCCTGACGATGAAAGTTTATAACAGTTCTTGAGATAGGCCACCAGACATGCAGGCCAACACATGGGGGTGGTACCTTCGGAATGTCGATGTTTACGGACTGCGTTAAAGCATCACAGGTGGTTAGCTTCGAGGAATGGGACCTAAGCATTGATGAATCTTCGCGGAACCATGATGCAGCGAATCCGCACGATTGCGTACAATTTCATGACCAGTTATCCTACTATGTCTGCAGAAATATGTACATCTCTGGTAGAATTATGAACCACACGGTTTCCAGTAGCAGGGTAAATATATATGTATGTATACAATGTATTTGGAAGAACAAGCCCTGAGTATCGCCAAGGTGGTTCTTTGAAAAAGTAACAAATCGCAGGCGAAACATCATCAAAGTTACAAGAAAGTTCCTAAGATGTGCATTACATATATATACGCCTCCTATTGGAGGGTAGGCTTTCAAAGTTGTACAGTTTGTTTCATTCCATGAGTAATAAAGAGCTATACTCTGGGGGTTACTCTCTCTGGGACTTTCCAAAAGTCAAGTAAAGACTCCGAACACATGTTGGATTTCTCACTAAATTTAAGCAGCTAATAGTAATTGTTATAAACATCTTTCCACTTAGGAATAAAATACTTAAATGTCAGGTGGAAATAACCCACATCTAAGCGCTCTGAAAAGCTGAACAGTATTCACGGTTTTTTTAGGAAATGGTTTACGGATGAGGAAATTTCTTGTGGATGAAATTCCTACGTCCACACACAGAGTAATGCTACATATTTCTCGTCTCAAACGATGGGAAGAACCACGTGAACAAGATTTTTGTGATACTTGGAACTTGTGGTGACGGACCTTGTAGCCGTGATGATATGCACTTTGTTGAACTGTGCTTTCGTGAAAAAAACTTTTACGCAGAGGATCAATGAAATCTCCTCGAATGCCCATCATCAGGGTGCTTTAGGTAGACCTAGTCCTCAGATCTTGATTCGTACCATGGTATCACAGAACTATGCTTTTAGAACCTAAAAGGCGGCCCTAGGTAACATCTTGGCTGGTTCCAGCCAAGCTCGAATGTAACACTGACTAGCTGAATTTGTGGATTGGTGCTCGGTCCCACACATATCGCTTGCTATTCAACTGGGAAATAAGACTCGTGAACTGAACGTGATTAACTGGACGAACTATTGTATTGCTAAAGCGATTTGTGGATGCACGCATTTCATGTTGAGTGCTTAGTATCACTGTCCGTCTTTCTCAAGGATCTTCATGGTTGCTACGAAGCCCACAGCTGGTTAACTGACACGGCAAACGTAAGACAGTGCATCATACTAACGACACAGCGAACAAAAAGTAACTCCTTATGGATGTTCTCTTTCAAGCTGATGATGCGCCCTCCAGAGCAACTAAACACAGTCCCAGCACACAAGAGAATGTACACAGCTGCAAGATTCAAGGTCCTAAGCCAGGAACAACTTCAAATTAAGGACTGTTGACCTACAAGGGACGAGTCCAACTGCTCATAGTGGAGCAGACAACCCTCATGCTGCAGAAGGGTTCAAAATCAAGGTAACAATAAAAAATCTGAAACGATTACCAAGCCGAGAACCATCAAAATCATCGACCTACAGACTTCCTTTAGCCACCGGTCACTAGGAGGTTCACTTGAATTCAGAGCTAACTGCCTGAACCCATGTGTTCTAAAGTTCGCCGAGGCTGCACCCGTTCTCCGTTTAAAGTCGATCTTGAAGGCCCGAAAGAAACTTGGCAAAACGATCAAACGAACCTGAAATTAGGATGAGCTTTTCTCAGTACCTGGCCTACCACGGACTGACCAGTTTGTATCCCTATGAGTGCATTCATTCTGTTATACAGCCAGCATAAAACTTGTTTTCCGACACTGGTACTTGCTATACGGTATGAAAAATAACAACTGCCTATTATTTCCGTATACCTACCCTCCTGATCAGCGCGCTGAAGGTGAAAAATCAGTCTAAATTGCTGACAAACCTCACAGTCTGCTAATTGCACGTATAAAGAACCCCTAAATGCCTCTACTGTAAATGAGAACATTTTGTATTTCAGACGATGGCAGAGTGCTCATCATGGCCACCGGATTTGCACTGACTTCAACCCAACAAGGTGCAGTTGCGGACGAACAAGTCACCCCTGGTCAACCATTCGCAAACCGTGTTCCAAAACACGCCGCGGCCACTTACAATGCACCATTCCGCCTTCTCGTCCAACTGAACGCGACATTATCAGTGAAGAAAGTTTTCTTGGGAGGAGCTTTGTCACAGCACACCACGGAATTACCTCCCATAATTGTCGTCACTGAGCTATCCCTCAAGATATTCACCATTGTTCGGACAAACTGTCAAAGAATCGAAACAGCGAGGTAATTTATCCTAACAAAAAAACTGCACGAAATTCATCCGTGAACAGTGTTCACGCCAAATTTGGCGTACATCCTAGAATATTCGCTATCAGCTTAGCAAATCTGTGTAACCAGGGGCATTGCATTTGCTTTCTGCGTCTTTTGAGTACGTCTTGAATCAATATTACCAGGTTCTCAATAGTTTTTGCATCCTGACGGCATAGGGCGCACCGAGATGAGCATGGATACCACAGTCCGGTTGACTACATATCATTTCCTATTATACTATGTGCTATTCACACACCAAAGAGAAACATGTGTATGTCATGGAGGTGTTTGAGATTGTCAAATCTAATCTGATTACCTCGCGATTAGGCATTCAATACGAACTAACTGAACCGTTTGCCGTTCAAGCTGACATTGACATGCTGATGAAACATGCCAGATAGTTACATAACAATCTGGACTCATTTGCATACCAATTTGGTTTTCAAGGGCGACTCACCTGAATCTCTGGTATGTCATGTTCGTATACCACTGAAAAGGCTACACCAGGCCGCCTCATGTTTCAGTCGCTATTATGTTCGAGATATTGCAACACACTGTACAGACGTAACACACTACCTGAAATTCAGCTGGGTTTCAGGTGAGACTCCCATGAGGACCAAAGTGTTCCGAAATTAAGTATATTTATTAAATTTCGTGTAATTATAGTTCCAGCAGAACATACGGTTGAGAGGAACTCGCGGACTGTGCTTACCTAGTGAGGTCGAACAAAGGCAAAACCGGTCATGTGCTGTCGAAGAGTTTTTAGCAACCTTATGATGGGTTTGGCACATCTGAAAAACCGAGACAATCTGTAGTCCAAGTGGTCAGTCGTTGAAAACAAAACACAAAACTACTAAGGTTTCCGAAAAGTAGTCTACAACTCACTAAAGGTTTCACCGTTTTCTGATCAAACAGGTCGGCGTTCAGTTTGTTTACATGTTGGTTGGTCTGCCAACTGAGTGTGGCAGATTGGTCTCCGGGAGAGGCAGAGCAACACCAAAATCAGACTGAAAATTTGTAAACCATGTATTTTAAGTGACCTCTTCTCAGAGAGACCACCATGTGATATAGGACACCGAATCAAACATAAAGGCGGATGATAACAGAAACACGTGTATTTCATTAAGATCCGTAGTTTTGTGCACAATCCCGTCATTGAAGTTTAATTAGATAGGTCCAGGCTTTGTCTACGAGGTGGTCCATTGAAAGTTTAATTCGATAGGTCCAGGCTTTGTCTACGAGGTGGTAGGCGAAAATGGACGTCAGAATGCTGGACGGCGCGTTCCGGTTGATGTGAGGTGAATGTTTTCACACTGATAAGCTAATGGCTTGCTGTTCTGTTTGAGTTGGGCGCCAACAAAATGTTTTCCACTTAGAAAACACCCAACCCGACATAGTCTGCATACCTGAGTTTTACTAATGTGAGCCAAAGTTACGATGGCGGTTTGCTAAAAATGCCTAATTTATTCATTTTTCCATCCGTATTGCGCTCATCCCTACTTTAAGATGGAAACGGTCTGGTTAAAACCCATTCATATTATGAAGCGGACTGCTCGATCGTATCAAATATCGGCTGAGTAACAAGACTTAGGTAGTATGTATAATGTGGCCGTGCTAAAGAACAGATTCGCTTTGGGTGGATTGTTGCGGGAGGCTACTGTCGAACAAGGCCTTACTCTTTGATCAGAGGGACAAAGCGTGGACCTCGCAGTGGATGACCCTTCGCAGTTGACATACTTCTTGACACGCAAAGTCTCTTAGGATGCGCACTGCACCAAAAATTCACTTTGACTCGGCTAAATATCCAGGTGACCACCCGCTGTCACGGAAAAGCACCTGAAGAAATTTCTGGGGTTATTTCACATGCCATCTGTAGATATTTTTGTTAGTTTTACTCGTGTCCATGGATGACACATCAGTTAACCACGAAACCGGTTAAAATGCCTGGCATCTGGTTTCCCCAGTGTTTATCCTTCCACGAAACAATGAGCGGAACAGGGCAATGAGTAAGGCTTTCTCGACTGGAATACGTGTGGAAGTCATTTTCAGAGCGCCTAGCGAGGTTTCGCCAGCCTCACTGACTTCCAACAAAATTCGGATTCCTGTGGACAACATTGATGCAATGTTTGTACAAAGATTTTTTTCTGATGAGAACGTTGCGGCTAATTACGTTGCCGTTTGATGTCTTCCCTAAAGAGATTAGATGATGACTCTTTGAAATGTCCCTTCTGACCTTTTTGGACCTTTTTGAATGTATCACCTTGCTGTTGATTTGTTCCCCGATCTGGGCAGTTGGCTTGCTCACTGATCATATCTTCTCGATGTGGAGCCAATTGTCAAACAGGTCGACCGGGACAACCACCAGTAAACGCACCCAAGCTACCCAAATTTCGGGATGCTTTTTTAAGCCTGCGCGCTAGTATTCTGAATCAAAATGATTCCTCCGCTTTCGATAGCCAACAACACACAATCTCAACCTATCTTCCCTTGTTTAGATCACCCGGTGAAGCGCAACTTCTCACAGCTCAAAAAGCAAGTAACGGTAAGTATAGTTTTTTTATTTCATTGGCTTAAATTACTAGAGATGGTTCATTAGACTTGATTTGATCAGTTTCTCGTGTTCAACCTAGTAGGCTGGGGGTCGCAGGTTTGAGATTCCCTGAGATTTGTATTTTGGACGACTTCCAACAAGGATGGATAATATTTCATTGGCTTAAATTACTAGAGATGATTCATTAGACTTGAGCACTAGATTTGATCAGCTTCTCGTGTTCAACCTAGTAGGCTGGGGGGTCGCACGTTTGGTATTTTGGACGACTTCCAACAAGGATGGAACGGCAGCGCCGTGCCTTTCGGTTTTTCAACATAGATCGGATTCGTTTACAAGAGCAAATCTCACTGAAAAATTCCAAAATCCCCCCACATTAACAACAATTTGGAACAGTTGGTTTTTGTTATATCTGACCGTTATCCCCACTCCAGTGCCTAGTGTCGGAGAAAAAAATTCGCCGACAAGCAACACAGCAGCATTGTTGCAACACACAAGTGCGTACAAGTACAACGGCCTCGTGCTGTATTCTTAAGGACACTCTCTGACCTTGGTCCAAGGCTGTCTGATCAGCGTTTAGTGAAGTTTAACGGTCTCAGTAGGTTTCGGATATTACGGGATAATCTTTAGGAATCTGACCTTCCTGACATTTTTTTTATCATCCTCCGTTTTCATGTTATCACTTCTCAGGCCTCGCTGAAGTATGTGGTGATGAGTTTCTTGAAGAATCTTCGTGCATACTCGAATATCTTAGACCGTCTTGGTGGAACGATAGGATATCCTGGGGAGTATAAATCTCTTCGTTTCTGTTGCTGAGGTTTTGGGTATTCAGTTGAAGTTTTTTAATGGAGTCGTTTTGGAGCATCTTATGCTTCCCAGTAATTCAGGCCGGAAGTCTTAGCATGAGATTAGATTGCAAGTTCCTAAAGTCAGGAGATGTAGGAGTTATAGACGTTTTGAGTGACATTCAGATGGATGCACTTTACCGTGTAATACCATGTGCAAAATTCGAAATCCTAGGCACTCTAATGGCGCACAAAATCCTGTCACCAAAACTTAGGAACTGACGTTGACTCTGCGAAGAAGGTGGTTTAAGGGTCGGTTGATTCTGATGACAATTTTGTTGGTTTGCTTCCACAGAAAGGACAACAAAGATTGTAGTTCCAGGGAGCTCGCTATATTCTGAGTGTCGGTGACGAGTCAACGTAGGCCTTTTGATGATGATACTGCAGTTGTCTAATACCATCGGAAGAATTTGAGTTCACGCTCGTTTTTCCGGTAACCCTAAAAATTAGCAAACAGACAAACTTCTTGCGTTTTCGACCGCAGGGGACATCTACCTGGCAAAGTTGGTCAAATTAAACAAGCCTTAACTCAGCACCTGTAAATTTAGAAGGTTAACTCTTATTCCATTGTTCTTCGCCAAATAAGATGACCATTTCCAATTAGTACTTGGGTTGGTGCCTTGGATCTTTCCAGCACCAAGTTCGCAGTGCGGCCATTTAGATGCATTAGCGACGCACCGCTTGCGATCCTCGACAAACAAGCTATGTAGAGCTGATCGTCCTTCTGATAAAGACTGACTTTAATTACAGGATGAAATCGTCACTAAGGTTTTCAAACCTTCGCATGCCATCGACTGAGTCTGAGTAGCTTATGAGGAAGCATAAGCCACACCAAGATTAAACCTCCCAGCTAAGAGATCGTCATTCAGGGAGCTTTTAAACACATGACCAGGTGACGTGATTTCCGTGGTCGAAAGATTGGTGACGCCGTTTCCTAGGCTTGTTACTCACAGTGGCTGTCAGTCATTCTCGGGTGAACGGCATAGTCGTCAACTCCTAGCTCGGTAGTCGCCGGTTCATAGCTTCCAGGAGGTTGGTGACAGGCGAATCGCTGATTTTTTTCAAAAGGGATGAAACAGCGTCTTGACTTTTCAGTATGGATTGTGAAATGGAATTCCGGTTGCAAACACGGTTACTAACATCTCAAACTACGAGATATCGGGACTTTTGTTGCAGCATCTGTTCAAAAGTTGATACTGAATGAAGCTTTTTCCAGCCTCCCCACCAACAATTGTTGTTTGTGCCAGATATACTAGGGAACTTATCCGGCGCAAGGTGGCTGAGTGCTCAAGGCTCGAGCTTGGTGATCGAAATGTCCGTGGTTCGAACGCTAGCCCGGTACCTTGTCTGCTCCTGTCTAGGCTTCGGTAGCCTAGAAGTATACTAGCCCTCCTTCTGTCTTTGGGTGGAATGGCGCCAGAAAGGTGTTACAGCTGAACAAGCTAGGCCAATCCCACGTTCATGGGCTGTGGTATCCTAACTTGTAAAGCTGAACCAATCATCCGAAAAATCGGATGAAACGTAGCGTCTTCCCAAAATTTGCCTATTTGCCTGAAGTTTATGTCCAACCGACTTATTGTTGGGCATCACAGGGTTCGTATCCTCAGCCGAACTTCAACGTCATATATTAAGGTAATAGCCTCACTTCTTAGTTTTGCTCCTAGGGTCTTCGTTTACATCGACTACTTGTTTCCTCCGCAAATGGCAATCTTTTAACATAGTGTTTTGTGAAGAAATCTCCTCTGCCAATAGTGTGCGCAGACAACTTACTGCCGGGATGAACAGGCTACAAAAGCCTCTCCCACTAGCAAGTCACGTGTTCACTAGTTGAAAAAAATAGCAAATCCTCGAGTACCTTCTCGATAGAAAAATCACACTACATCAAAATCTTCTACAAAGACAGCTCGGAGGATTTCCTGTCTAATGGCTTGAAATCGATCGAATATGCTTGTTCATTTTTTGGATTTTCTATCATCATAAGAAATGATTTTTCACGATGCTTACACTCCGGCAACGAGGTTAAAACCATAGCTCTTTAGCTTCGTGGTAATGGCACACAGAATTGTACGCATTAGTTGATGCTTCGTGATATGAAAACGTTGAAGTTACCGGCTGCTGGCTTACTCAGAATCAACAGCCGAATCGATAAATACACGTGCTCGCAAACTAATTTGGTTTTATCCGCAGACTCAGCTGCGTCCCAGCTGAATCGCTCCCTCTCTTCAAAGAAATACACCCCAAAAAGACCACTTCATATTTCAGCTTGAACGATATTGTAACATATTTTCTTTGCGTAACAGACTACTTACACAGTCGCTGAAAACACTTGGACAACCCGGTTCCAACTTTCATGGGACACAGAAATTCCAGCACTCACACTTTCTAGGTGAACACTAAGTGGAATTGGGTATAAAAAACTTAGGCTGTTGTTGATGGACGAATTGAGCGAACATCAGTTCGCTCCCGTAGATTGTCCTTCAGGTCAACTTTGGTCCCAAAAATTTAAAATAGTTCTCAACCCGTGTGACGTTTTATATCACGTACTTTTCAGCTACGAAATTCTGCACTCCTCTGAGCCGAGTATTCACGTTTTGTGGCTGTTTTTCACATTGAATTTTCACGCTCATCCCCCAAAAAACAACGGAAAGTGTCATATTTTCCCCTCTAATAGACTGGCACGGAGATATGACGTTTGGTTAATGAAGCCCTGAAAAACTGTGCTGCACAGTCTACACACTGACAACGCATAAAATGACAGTAACGTGTATTCGACGTCAGAACATAAAATCCAGGGCCAGTGGAGCGATCAAAAAGCCTGATTTCACAAGTTCGACGATCCAGGCGAATTGCTGAACTACTAGGACGTTTTATACAAAACAGAATGCGTATAGTATGCGTAAAAATTTCGTTCCTAAACACCCGGCCAATTACGGCAGTTGTTGTGTATATCGAACGTAATGTTTTTAAAAACTACTCTCATTTTCGCACCAGTTCGGTTTGACTCAACTGAATCTTTCGTTACTGCTGTCTTGCATCAACTGAGAATGCCTCACAAAACCACCTCATTTTTTAGTTGGGTAAAATGTAGTCTAGATATCGAAATAAATTGTACGGAAGGAGCGCGGTATCCGGGATACCTTCGGCACTCCGCAGTCGGTACTGTCCTTCTTGGAACTCACCCGGTGTTCTGTCAGCACAGTGGTTTGCGCTACCTCGAACATCGTGTGCGACAGAAACTTGAGTTTCTCTCACGTGGCACACACGGTCGAACCAGAGGCACTCAGCTGCTATTCAGCTGAGTCTTAGGGTAAAACCAAGTCCGCCACCAAGATTATTTGGCAAACTCCGTCCAATTCGGGGTCAATTAGAATAGCAGGCTGAAAAAAATGCGTGACCTGTGCCGCAAGAAGGACGAAACAGATCGTAGACTGCTGAGGAGTACTCAGCAGCCTTTTTAGTAGTGTGTTACATCCAGACTAATAATCATTGATTTTTTTAAAAAAAAATCAGCTGAGTTAAGTGATCTATCCCTTTTATAACTTCAATTCAGCTAATTTTTTGCACACAGTGTTTAACGCGATGTCCCAGTCTCAACACTGATATTTCACCTGGTAAAATTAGAGAATGACAACAAACTTCAAGCGAAAGTCGTAAAAACGACAGTCACGTTATTTTCTATTCACATCAGCTTTCTCCAGGTTATTTCCTCGGATGTCCCGTGACAGTTAGTAACGAGCCTGAGAAGCATCGATCTCACTTAGTCGCAGAACAGGAAATAATGGTGAGAGAAACAACACCCGTTCGTGCGGAGTCGTTTACGGACCAGCACAAACCAAGCGGTTACACACTACTAGACCAGAGAGTAAAAATCCCGTTTTAAAAATCGAACGTCCCCGAGTGTCCTTTTGAACTTTCCTGGGTGTTCCTTGAACATTAAACAATAAAAACTGCAACCCAGCCCCGTACTTTTCGTGTTGACCTTCCATCAGACCCGGGGACAGAGCTTTGACTCTTGGCGAGTCGCTACTCGCAAGTTTCATCAGTAGTATACACCGCTACGTTAACAGTCATCAAGCTGCAGCACGGGAGGCCCATCTAACCAGCTAGACTTCTATGGTCTTCCTACTCACCTGTCCACCTAATTAGAACTGACGGAAATCGTATACTGCGATATGTTAAACTTTCTCTAACGCCTATATACGTAATGCACTACTCATAAGGATGCTGAAAATTATTCGACAGCCCACGATCGGTTCCGCCCTTCTTGGGACTCACCAGGTAGGCACAGTCCCCCAGTTTCCGTCAACCTTATGTTCTACTTGAACCCAAATTGGACTGATTTCGATAAATACACTCATTTGCAAATCAATTTGGTTTTGCGGGAGACTCACCTGGAACACAGCTGAATCTCCCAAATTTGTTTGCAAATGAACGTGTTCCGCTGAGTTCGTGCAATCAGGTTTCAAGCCGAACATAAGTTTGACGAAAACTCGGGGACTGAGCCTACCTGATCAGCCCCAAGTAGGGCGAAACCGGTCGTGAGCTGTCGGAGAATTTTCAGCAACCCTATGAGTAGTGTATTACGTATATACATGTGTCGCGATATCTCGAATATCGTAGCAACTGGAACATGAGGCGCCTTGGTGCAGCACATTCAGTTGCCTGGAAACATCACAAACGAGAGATTCAGCTGGGTTCCAAGTGAGCCTCTCACAAAACCAAACTGATTTGCAAATTAGTGGTTTTTGCTCATACAACCACCTCGGACCGACAATAACTTCCTATTATGATGATTGTGTCAAAGCGATTGGTGAACCTGGTTCTTTTATGCAACATTTGTGTGACGAAACATGGAGACAAATAGCTAAATTGGAGACTGGAAGAAGAACGTTGGTTGTGTAGCCACATGTGACCACCTGCCGTTTGAAAAAACAAATCGATGACGATTTGGAATTCGTGCCGTGAAATCTCGTTACAGACAGCTGTACAATTGGTGCACCCAATAATCGGATAGATCAACAGTCTTGTCAGGGTCTGTTGATCAACATATTTGGACAAAATGTGGAAGAGCTTGTTGTTACCCAACAAGGTGATTAATTCAGCACGGTCCGTGTTTTTGACCAAGAACACGTGTATTCGGCCAGACGTAGTGAGAATAGTCACAGTACGACGACAAATTCGTGCGTGTGTTACATCGGTGTAGACAAAGTGACCAACATTGTGACCAACCATGTGACTTTCCAAGGATTCGGCTTAACCCACGGTGAACGGATGACTAGACTCGACGCTGGAATGTATTTCGTTCCAGCGGTTCTCTCGTTTCTTCGTCTTGCAGGTGTGTACCGCCACGTCGGCGTCACTTAAGATAAGAGAGCTCAAAGTGAATCACCCTACTCATCATCGTCATCATAGTTTGCCGTGTGGTTTGGATGAGCGTCTATACCTTGCTCTCCTTGTGTTATGTAAGCAGAAAGGGCGAGATTGCGAAAACATAGGTGAGGGAGCTACTGAATGAGCTTATAGAGAGTCAAACTGGAGAGGAGAACACTCCAGTATTCAGTGACAAGTTGTGGGATGCAGTCTTCCCAGTGACAGTGGTAGGTGGCCCTCGGGTCTCAACCACCAATGCAGAAAAGTTCCAAGACATCCGCCAGTCTATGTTCAGTCAACGTATTCATAACTGGTGACCATAACGTCCAATTACCGTCGTTACATTGTTATTATTTCTGGCTGACCCTCTTCAACCAATCATCCCCGTGCTAGTTACCCTCTCCCTACTTGAAGAGCGTGAACTATGCTGTGAAAACTGTATGCTTCGATTGATCTGTCACTGCGCTTGCAGTGGGTGCACAGTTTCCTTTGTGAAAACCTGCTTTTGGAAACCGCGATTGTCGGGAATCGATAAATCTTGTGCATGTGGTCTTGGAAACACCATGTTTTTGAATTACAAAAGGGACCAAAAAGGCGTATCAGTCCTAGCTTGTGGTTAACAACTCCGTAGGATTTTCGACGCCACATTCGATGACACTATAAGCTAGTGTTCAGTTGTGCGTAGACCACTGGCGTTGCCGAGTTTTCTGTGAGTTAAAATGTGGAAATACGCCAGTAAAGAGAAACACAGAGTTAAAAGGCATTTACAATTAGATCATGCACTTGGTGATGGCGTAAGAATCCGTCACTAATGTTGATCCGCTTATCTTAGGATCGCTGAATCCGGAATTTCCCCAATGGCGGTGTCGGTGGATGAACTGATTGGTTACTATCGGACAGGAATGCCTATTGATTGCACGGCACACCACATCAATTAGGCTGCTTTTAGAAGTGATCACATTCGAAGGTTTGGCTACTTCCAACTTTCGATGCGCGCCCAACTTCTGTGTCATGTGCGTGATCCAGCGGTATCCCTAGTTTAGATTCGCGGTTCCCCAAGTGTGACCCATATTTATGGGGGAGCTTGACTAGCTAAGCTGAACTTGGAGATGAACTCCACCGAGACGGGCGCGTAAAAGGGTACAGAGAACATTTGAGCACGTTTTTGATTTCGTGTTACATGCTTTTGTTTTCTCTGAAGGGTTATTAATGCGTCTATGAAAATTGTATTTTAGCACTTGCTGTCGCTCTGTCGGGGGAGATCATTAAGGCAGTGGCCCTGTGAATTTTGCTTTTTTCAAAATAGATAACTAAAGTAATCGAATAACATCCGGTCATGCTTTTCTAATAGATTCCGGGGTGTTTATTGCTTTGCCTCTCCCCCACTTTTTTCATCCTGGGAATCTTTACTACGTTTCTTCATAATGTCTCGTATTTCTGTATGGGCTGGTTGACTGACTTCCGCTGAAACGATTCAAATTTGGCTGAAAGTCCTTCAACATACTTCTAGTGCCTGTGTGCATTACGAACTCAGAGCAAAATGTATTTCTCGGTCAGATGGAATGTCATAGCCCAATGAACAGCGATCATTCCCGTCCCGTTTTCGCATTCAGTCCATAAACTAACATGTGAGTGAAGGAATACGCTGCAGTGACCCCTACATGGGGGTGGTTTGTTCTGATACCATTCATTGGTCACAATTGTTTGATATTCTTTCCGAAGGTAGGTTTCATGTGAAAGTTGTGGAAACTGTGATGTCTCATTTGTTACCGGCTTGTTCACCGAGCTTGGCAATTCAACGAAAGAAATTTTCGTCAAATTTACACATGGAATTCTCTTCCATTGCCCATGAGATCAGCTATGGACAACTCACATGAATGGTTCAATTAGCTAACAGTTTTTCGGGTTCTCTATCTGATTTTTAGTCAGCTTTAAACCCTCATCGCGTTGTAGGCCCAGTAAATTTTATTTGATTTACCTATCGTACATCGTCGCTTGCAGTAGTCTTCACCCATTGTTCTGATTGGCCTGTAGGATATTTGACGACCTGATTGCTTGGTTCGCTCGGTGGAACACACATTCTATTGGTTCATTTCACGTGCATGGTTCATAGCTCTTTCATTTCATTTTGATTGGTAGTTTTTCTCCGGAACAGTGGACATATCTGATGCGTTTTAGTAGTCCATATAAGGACCCAAGTAGTTGCTGTGATAGCTTGGTTGGTACCACTTTTGATCTGCCCACTATTTTTTTTGGTCTTTTTCGTTGGCTAATACGGACCAATAAGGGGATAGAAACCAGTAATCACCGTTATCCAATCACATAAGAGATAAGGAATGTTCTAGGCTAAACCATACGCAGCCAACCAAGAGTACGAAGGTGATGAATGGTTGCGAAACTTTTTGAAAATCGACTGTCAAGCTCGACGAGCAAGCCATCAATGAGTCAACCTCAGCCAGCGAAATTTTGCAACATAACGAATGCGATATCTTAATTATGCGGGGAGCTTTTGCGAAACTGAATATGCTTTTGGAAAAAATTGTATGCAAATACTGTAGTATCCACTGCGCTCCTCTACCACAGCTAAAACAGCCGACGTTCATTGGAATCTAACGGGCTAAATCAGGCTGAATCATAACTCTATTTTGTTGGCCAGCTGATCTGAGTAATTTCAAATAAGCACGAATCAATAGTGACAGTCCCGTTTGCAAAAAATCAAGGAACAAGAATTGATTGTACACCTTAAATCGTTTCACCCCTATGTTATAGCTTCCCTGGACGAATTTCACACAGCCCTACGAGTACTGCTACCAGCCGTCAAACCTCGGTCGGAAACTGGGGCCAACAAGGATATGTTAGTTCTCCGGATTCCACACAGCCCTACGCGTACTGCTACCAGCCGTCAAACCTCGGCCCGAAACTGGAGCCAACAAGGATATGTTAGTTCTCCGGATTGCAATCGGATTAATTTCCTGTTGTGTTCCAGTCGCCATCATTTTTGGATTCATCCTCGGCCGGCGAAACTCCAAGCCCCAACGTGCTGGGTATCAAGCTGCCGGGCTGGAGAGTTTGCGAGCCTTATCTGACACACATCACGCTGCCGGCTATCAAACCCTTACCTCGGGAACTCCAATCTGGACACCAGTTCGAGGATGTCTGGTTGAACATTCCATTCAGTCGGACGACGAAGTTGTACTCGGATCAAGTCCAGTTTACCGTTTTGTACCTACATGCTCCAGGAACAATTGTATCAATGCCATCGCAAGGCCAGATACAATTGATAGACTGATGCGCCAAGCAACCCCTATAATGGAACTTTTCAAACCGCCTCCTGCTCAAACCTTGGTTTCCATTCCATCAGATCCATTGTCCTCCTCCCTAGTACCCATGTCTGTCATGCACAATCAACTGGATGTGTAAACTGTGCGCATTCCTAGAGCACACTATCCCCCTACTTACCCAAGAATCTTGAATAGTGATTATAGTATTAAAAGCCTATGTTTTTACTCCACATTCTATCTCTCTAAATCGCGATGCCACGTTTAAAAATTGAGGTGGAGAATTACCCGGAGATGCGGGCAAAATAAGTCGATTTGTGTAATATCAACCTTCTAAACGTGGTTGTCTCATCCCTTGGAACAGAACACGTAAAACACGGTTTCTCCTGAGGATAAACCAAGTGGATTGAGCAGATTCGAAGCAAATATGCCATGTCCTTCAAGATTTGATGAATACATTGCAGCACGCACACTGCGTTTGAATTGCAGACTGACGTACGGCTGAAAATGTGTAATGTTGGCGGTGAACATCGTGGAAACGCAATACACTTATCCTTGAGAGATTGTCAACAAGAATGATAACTCAAGAGATAAATGGTGTAGTACGTTCCATCTATCGCTGAACATTTGCGCCACCAGAAGTGATCCTAAACATGTCTTTCGGAGATTTGCTTGTTTGAAACATCGCAAATGATTCATGGCAAATTTTCAACCTGCGTTCTTCGAGTGAGTTGTTTCGGTGTTATACCTCCTCTCAAGAGTACTACGTTTGCTCTCCTAGTAAGTGGCCCATCCTATATTCGGTTGATAGCAAAGGACGGTATCTAGTTCTCTGAGACGAATTCAGCTATGCTACTCGTGACATAAGAGTAGGCTGTATTCCGATCCCAACTCTTTTGGTCATCCTTACGAAGTACTGCCTTGTGTGGTTTGGTGTAATTTCATTTGAATTGGGAGAATGCTGACATATTTAGAACCTTATTGTTTAGTGCATATATTATTATCAGTGTTATTAGCATTCATAATGTAAACACATGATATGTATGGGAATACAAGGTTTTGTAATGCGTCACATCCTATCTATATAAAACTGCCCCGGCAGATTTCAAAAGATGGATCGATAAAATCGTTTGCATGCCTGAACATGGTAGTTGAAGTATGCTGAGGGAAACCAGAGCATCTCCAGCGCGTAGTGTTATTTTCCGTGCTTGGAGCCCACAGATAGCTTGGTGAGTTATCGTCAGACTTATATAGATACTCCGGTTTTTTTGTCGACTCATGGAAATTGTTTTATCGAGACATCCTGCACAACGGCCATTAAGTTAAGCAAACATTTGACCTCGGGATAAGACTATTCACTGTGACTTTGGGATTTCAGGGATGACAATCTAATGTTGTTTGCCGAGAAAGTTCGTCGAACCATGATGGCACAAGTGATCTTGAGGCCAAGCGAACTACTCGAGTCTTCCAGTTTTCAAGAGGGTTCATGCAGTTAGCGAAGCCAGACTATGCTGAAGCTTCTAGAAGGACTGTATGCCTGTTTCGTTCGTATTTCTCCTTATTCAACAGTGCGCACCTCACGAAACTCAAAGAATTTGGAGCCCACGACCGTCTTGCCAGCGGTTGGACACTTCACCGGTTTAACACCTATGCCTGATCAGCATTGCGAGTAGCTTTCACATAGACGGGACACGGTACAACCCTCGCCAAGTTATTAGAAGAACTAGGAATCTCCCAACTCTCAGACATCTGGCGGGTATGAAGTCTCCCTAGAGATTCCCTTCTAGACACTTGGAATAGGTCTCTCACTTATCGGTCAATGAGTTCTCTTACATCTGTCAACATCGACGCCTAGTTCAATATTTTCTCCAGACCGAGAACGGGGCTGCACAACATCATAAGTGAAAGCACGACAGGTTATCTCGTTTTCTTAGACAAATTCAGCTATACTACCCGTGGCATAAAAGTAGATTATATTCCGATCCCAACTTTCGGTCATCCTAACGAATTGAACCAAACAAACCTTGCAGTTTTCAAAAGAGATCTTGTGCTTTCAGTAAAGGCGGTTTACGCTGAAACTCCTAGAACAACAGTGCACCCGTTTTAGACTTATTCATCCTTATGCAGCAGCGCGCATCTAAAAAAATTCAGAGAATTCGAAACTCGTAACCGTCTTTCCAGTGGTTGAACATTTCACCTGTTTAAAACGGTTGGCTGTTCAGCATTGCGATTAGATCTCACAAGGGACAGGACATAGTACCACCGATCCTTCATTCAGGGAAAACACATCACGTGGTCGCGTACTGACTGGCTACTCGAGGGTCCAGTTCGCAGTTTCGATAGACATCTGTTGCATTCAAGGTTCCTGTATGGTCTGTAGTAGTGCGAATTTTCACCTATCTCGACAATCAACCCCATCCCGAATGCGGTCGATACGAGGTCCAGGAGTGTTACCTGTAAGCTCTGGGATATGACAGACCAGATCATTGCTTTCCGCTTTTTATGTGGACCAACCGGAACAATCTCGAAAGGACAACCGAATATTCAAACTATACAAGTCACACAATTACCATACTTCAAGGCGGTATGATTCGGATGCAGTCGCATTTTTTGAAAGCTTTCCAAATGCATCGCTTGGATGTCATTCGGTAATGCGTGCAAACCAACGACTGTTTTAGATAATCTGCCTAGCCGCCAATCACTGGAATGTGAAATGAGCCCAAATATGGATGCAAATGTTGCGGTGTTTGCTGGGCCTAGCTTGATCGAACCACAATTCAAGCTGCGTCCACACTGATCCTTCTCAAAATTGATAATCAATAAGTCGTTTATTTTATTTACCATAATGGATTGTGGTTCACTAGCCACAGATTGTTTGTTGATCACTCAGCATGCTTCTCACCACAAAGCAGACAACCGACTTCAGTTTATGAAGATGCATGCAGCGTGCGCTCACAACTTTCAAAAGTTCTTTCCAGGAGGTGGTGGATGAAATCAATGACCAAAGAAGTCATTTTGACGTAATATACTCGCTTGCAAACAAATCTGGTTTTGCGAGAGACTCAGCTGGAACCCAGCTGAATCTCCCGTTTGTGATGTCTCCAGGCAACTGAATGTGCTGCACCAGGCCGCCTCATGTTCCAGTTGCTACGATATTCGAGATATCGCGATACATGTATATACGTAATGCACTACTCATAAGGTTGCTAAAAATTCCTCGACAGCTCACGACCGGTTTCGCCCTTCTTGGGGCTCATCAGGTAGGCGCAGTCCCCGAGTTTCCGTCAACCTTATGTTCTACTTGAACCCAAATTGCACGAAACTGGCGAAATACACTCATTTCCAAACAAGTTTGGTTTTACGAGAGACTCAAATGAAACCCAGCTGAATCTCTCGTTTGTGACGTTTCCGTGCAACTGAATGTGCTGCACGTCATTTTGACTTTATTGGGACTACATCTATTAGATACATGTGGACTAGAGGGTAAGGGGAATCACAGGAGACTTGGAGAACCAACATAAAACAAGATAAACAAGGATGTACGATTACACCAATGTTGATTGAAATTCCTCCCTGAACTTAATTGCCGATCCTAAACTAAGAATGTCTACGATGAAGCTAGACTATGCAGATGCAAACGAGAAAGTCCATGCTCGCTCGATCAGTAGGAAATTCAAAAATCTCAAGGTCAAGAGACAAGGAAGTTGATTCCCTAGACCCATTGCTGATCTGTAATTAACAAAGCAACAGTTGCACTTCCATGTCGATGAATAAGTTGTATTTGCGCTGGACAAACCGCAGACGGCTACAGCGCGAGTATTCCTCACCTGTGATTGGTCAGTCCATCCTGCCTGTGTTTTCTATGCCCATTGTAACTACAGCATTCGACTCTCGTTTACGTATGTGACTAAAGTCAGTAGCTAGCCGTCTGGTGTCATTCGGGTTAGGAGTAGGCCCCACACCCCGTCACTGCTGGTCTGTTACGTAAAACAG
Organism: Clonorchis sinensis; assembly: GCA_003604175.2. Classification (NCBI taxonomy): domain Eukaryota; kingdom Metazoa; phylum Platyhelminthes; class Trematoda; order Opisthorchiida; family Opisthorchiidae; genus Clonorchis; species Clonorchis sinensis. The sequence goes on from CM030371.1 coordinate 32,149,123, forward strand.
ATATTAGAATAACTTTGGTTGTAAACTGTGAGAAACATTGTTCTCAACCACCAGTGATGAACGAGTGACCCCTCAGCTGCAGTACTGCAGACCTCTGGACACTCGGCATGTCATGTGCAACGAAACGACTCAACATCGGAGCCCGTTCACGGCGAAATTGTGAACCTCTTCTCCAATATACCCCGCTAAATCATTCTTGTGTGCGAATGAAGCAGGTTTGTTGCTATAGCATCAACGTTTGTTATCGGTAAGCAACCTTATGGATTGCTTCTGTTCCCGCGTGAACCGAAATACGTTAGCCGCACCTGTCTCTTGATTTGCGTTAACAAGAGCCAACGAAAGTCTGTGAGACTTTGATTTTTACTTGATTTAAAAGAGTGGAGATACCATTCCAGTTCAACTACACGTAACGACGTAGTGAGCCCTGTAAACCTCCTAATAGGGTGACAAATTCATGCGATATTCGATCTATCCAGCTGACCCTTAAAGTAAACATATGTACGGGAAGAAATTTCACCATTATCCCGACTTGTCCAGACTGTCGCATAGGGGTAGAGCAGTGAATTAAACTTTTGAAGAGACTAGTCCTATCGCTGTATGTCAGACTGTCCGAATCGAAGCAAACGGTTAGCCAACAATCGTACATATTAGGGGGGCTTGAGCTCTGTAGGTTTCGTATGACATGTGAAAAAAAAACGTTTAGCCTCATGGACATATTAGTAAATCATTCAACTATAGTATCCTTTCTGAGCCTAACCTCCATGCCACCAGCAGGAAGCACAAGGGCTAGAATACTGCCAGGTTGCTCAAGCCTAGACAGGGAAATTCGAGAGTCAGAGGTCGGGTTCGAACCACGGACCTTCCTGTGAGTAAATTCGCGCCCTAACCACTGAGCCACCTAGCCCCATGGAATCCTTGTGCATACTAAAGGCAGCACACTTTCTGGTAAACATCTCGCAGAACAAATGAGAAGAGTCCAGAACTGGAACAGGTTACATAGTTTCCACAATCATCGATGGCTCGCAGGTAAGACATGCTAAGTCACCTAGATGGCTAGAAAAGAGGTAGAATTCGGTTCCCTTGAGTGAAGTTCCACACTTTTCCGCTGGAATTTCAGTAAACTATCGTATGGGTGGAATAATTCACCGTACTTTGCGAATTTCAACGTTACTGCATGCAATTCTAGTCGAACAGAAAAACACGAATATAGATGAGAAAGTCCGTAGTTGATGCATTAGCAACGTTACGGTTTATTACTTGGTGCTTTTATGAAAACCTTTTTTCTTCGTGCTCAATCCGATCAATCAATCAATCAGTCAATCAAGGGAAACAATCACACAGCTTTCCTACATCTAAACCAAACACCATATACATTCCTGTAAACTGTATGTCTAGACTGTCGAAAGCTTTTGAACGGTGACGATGCTCATCTGAAAAATCCAAATAGATTTAACATAACTTTGATATCCGTATTGCGTTGAATGATTCCAAGCGAAGGTAACAAATTCATCTACACCGCTGCTATGCATGTTTCCGCGGTAAGTCAAAAATAACTCTTGTGGTCTAATTGAATTTACCACTCCAGTGGGCTGCGCAAACCACCGTCAATCGGTTGACGTAACACTCTCATAGTCGGCGCTGGTTTTACATGAGACAGTCAGACGAATTCCTCATGAAATGTCCACGTCTAGTGCCTGTGGCACTTACGTAGACTGACACTCACTCACTTGGGTTATTGCTAACCGCAATCATGCGAACGCGCCTTTGGAGTGTACGCACGTTCGCCGATATTTCCAGCTGGGAGAATAATCGGTCAGGAAACATAGCTTTCGTAGGATGGACGTGATTTACCTACGTATACCCGTCCGGTTGGAAAAAAGCGGCGACGTGAGCGGTATCCGAAGGCCAAGAATAGGGTTCGGATGCCAAGCAGGAAAGATCGTGAATTGCTTTCGAAGAAGTCTGCAGATTAAAACGACTACCTAGAGCTGGGGTCTCAAGCCTGCTACCCGCATTTCCTGAGAGGACCAGCGTTAATCATCCGGCTAGAGGCGCTGTACGATAGGGCTGGCAACTGATGTCGGTTTCCACCTAGACTGTTTGAGTGGTAATTTGACATATACACGTCGTAGGCCAACATTGAATCGCATCCCTGCGGGCGCATTTGTCCTTTCACAAATGTTTTCCAAGTGGCCCGTGGTTGTAAGGCGTTGAAGCACTGATGTTTCGCTCCGAATTTATGCCTGTCGACGACTGTTGCTAGCGAAGTTGCGGGTACCACTAAGCGAGGGAACCGTTAGAGCGAGAGGAGGTGCCATCAGCTCCGTGCGAATATCTACAAAGAGTGCCCTGTTTTTTGGCTTCAAACTTTGTCACCATGATCATTGAAATCGTCGTAAAATTCCGCTTGCGCATGTCAATTCACTTGCCAGAATTTTAGCTCTTCTAACCGTACTAAAAGCCTCTTGGCCTTCTTTTTTGTAGTTTATTCAAGAAAGTCCTGAACCGATGTATTCAGGTCCAAGAATTAGCCGTGCTTTGTCTCATCCCTACTGAAAAAGCAATGAAGTTTCCACTCCACACATTTTGATACGCGGCGCTTATGTCTTTTTTGTTCTCCTGACTGCTTAGCAAACCAAAGGTTGCACACACTGAAGATAGCCGTTCAAACATAAAGACTGACTGCAGTTTGCTGGACTGTAATCTCGTCAGCTTCCTCAGGTCAACCGAGGGTCACGTACTAACTGGAATACCAGTGAAAGGAAGAAGGCCTTCGCTGCGGAGTTGTATATTTGAGAACGTCAACTGAACGGTTACAGACTACTGAACAGGGGAGCAAAACTCTCATATGCATCTCGTTTACAAAACTGAATATCCATCTTCCCCTTGAACGCGTCTTTCCGAATTTTATCTGGATATTCATTGACTGCTACTCAACTGCAAGCAAATGCTACAAAGAGACTGCACAAATTCCGTAACAGATCTCACTTTTCAAGAGACGCGAAGCAGATTTACGAGAAGACGTGCTACTCACATGCTGCATCAGTAGTATCCACCGTTACACCAGTACCCGGGGGGAGGAACTACTGGACAAAAGTAAGGAATGATGAACTAATGGCAGAAACTGGGAGAAACAAGAGATTGAGCTGGGTTCAAGGGGAGTCTCCCGTCGAAACCAAACTGTTTTGCAAACGAGTGTATTTCGCTTACCTAGTCTTGTTCAGTTCAAACAAACGTGAGTTCCTCAGTCTAACGGTCTCGATTACCCGATGCTGGGTCATGATCTCCAACCTTTGCCAAATGCACTCTAAATGAACCACAATGAATTGCTGCATATGAGAGCAATGTCGATTGGCACGCCGTCAATTTGCATGAACTTTCGACCCCAAAACTTAAAACGAAAAATGAAATAGCAGGTGAATAATGCAGTCTCTCACAGGAGGGACGTTCGTGATCTGCGGTTTTCTAGCTTCATTTCGGTTGGACACCTATCTGATGAAGCCAGACGGATCTCTTCTGCGTAATTTATCAAAACGTGCTAAGATTTTAACCCAAAAGCTTGCACCCAATGAGCATGCATAGTGATTTAATAGATTCCAGGGTAAAATCCTCGCATACACTGATTTCAGCCGACAGAAGAGCCTTTTTTCTGCGACATTTCACACAACTTTCCCCAAATATGGCGCCTATACTGCAGCGTACTCGCCCAACAACACAAATACAGGTTTCGAGTGTGACTCTGTGGCCAGTTTTCACAATCGCTACCGGTAGACGAATGAACTGTCCTGCCTCACTTGTTTTCTGCCACTCAGTCTGCAGTCCCAAGTAGTAAGGAACTCTACCTTCGCCTAGACAGGTCAGCAGTGAATTCGACCCCCCAGAGCCTCCCTCATTCTTTACCGGGCGCGGAATCCGGATGTATCAGAATCCAAACCCGCACTGTTCACTTCACACTTTACCAATGCGTACAAAACGCTGAAAATCATCAGTTCTTGTTGGGTTTTCCCTTTTCTGTTTAAGTTACGGTGGTCACATTTCCAGCACTTTTTACAAGGCGGTTTTCCGCTGAATGTGTGGTCGACTTTGGATGTGTCTGCAGAGAGATAGTGGACCATTTGAGCGGTTCAAACAACGTCCATCCCAGAAATCAACACAACCTGGGCGCTCCTCTTGGATTTAGGCCAAAGTCACGAGTGAATTATTTTCGACAGCATCAGGGACTAGTATATCAGTTTATTTGATTTAAATTAATAACAAATCCTTGTTACCACCAGTGAAAAGAAGGGATATTGCTTTCAGTCCACTGGGATGCCGGGAACAACTTGTCTGACCATGTTTACAGAAAAACCACTGCCATCAACTCCGTACGTGGCAACTCAAAGCGGGTGAGTCCCGAAGAATACTAAATAACTAGCAAGGGAGCATTTCGAACACACGGAATTGTTCCCAACTGCGGTCAGATGTGTTCCAAATTCCTCAGAGTTTGAAACCCAAGAACTTGAGGAGGTACATGAAGCGTAACGTCAACTCAGCACCAATGGTATCAAGCTCAGTCTGAATGGTCCAGATTACTCGGTTCACTATCATCAGTGAACAAAGATAAAAGAGCGAATTCCCAAGTCTAACAAAAGACCTTTGGTCACTCGGACTCCCTTTTTGTTGGCAAACCAACTGCAACTGGTCGATTGGGACGGAAGTGTCAATTTCGATTCTTACACCAAGGGAAACACTTATCTTTCCTGGCTTTCAACGAAGCTCAGGTAAAGCACATGTCAACGCAGCAAACTTGTCATGGGTATCGTCCAAATCACAGGATCACCTTTTCTGCCTCAACATTTTTTGTTTGCATATGAGTGTATTTCGCTTATTTCGTGCAATTTGGTTTCAAGTAGAACATAAAGTTGACGGAAACTGGGGGACTGCGCCTACCTGATGAGCCTCAAGAAGGGCAGAACCGGTCGTGGACTGTCGAAGAATTTTCAGCAACCTTATGAGTAGTGCATTACTTATATACATGTATCGCGATATCTACAATATCGTAGCAACTGAAACATGAGACAGCCAGGTGCAGCACATTCATTTACCTGGAATCATCACAAACTAAGGATTCAGCTGAGTTCCCGGTGCGTATCTTGCAAAACCAAATTTGTTTGCAAATGAGTGTAGTTCAGTATGATGTGTATCAAACCCAACATTTTGGTGCCAAGGAGATAGACGAGACCCAGTGCGAATTTGACCAGTTTTTGCCCTTAGTTCGAACTGGTCCTGACACTGTTCCGCACTACTAGGACAATAATACATGATCCTATGGATTTGCTGTGTACCCCGTTAACACCACTGCTAACTACAGCTGTATAGAAGCTAGATTCAGCGGATGTTTCGTCCCTTTAAAGAAGCCAATCTACGCTGAAAATCTGAGAAGCACTGTACATCGATTTCATTCTTAGTGGAAATCCCCAACTGTGAGCATCTCACACAACTCCAGTTGATAGTCTCGAACCCGCGACCTTTCAAATAGCAATGGAACACACAATCGTTCGGCCATGAACACTAGTGTGACTTAGACGGGATGAAAAACGCACTGAACAATAAAACTGAGCAAAGCGATTCAAGGAAATCCGATGGTCGTAATGTTCTGTTTTTCACTGGACGGAACAAGAACTCAGTTTGACTCACCACAACCGTTGGCTGCAACATAAGCTTCGCCTTTCCTTCACAAGAAAATTTTTGTGAAGAACCAGCCGGTTTTTTGAATTTTTGACTGTTTTTTCTATAATCTTCCAAATGTTGCTGGCATAACCATTTTTGTTTTGGTTATATACACTGTGCCATTGAAACATTCGAACAAATCACTGTTCCGCCATACACATCTACTTTTTTTCCGAAGTGAGTAAAATGAACACATGAAATAAAATTTCGTAGGTGCAAAACGTCGACGACTACAGATCGGCATCTCCGCACTGTCGAGAAACGTAGTGTGCACCGGTCTAAGTTTGATCCGACGCCTAGTTTGACGTCTGCTTGGTACAAATGCCGCACGTTAAGTTCGGTTTCCGTACGGAAAGGAATGCGCATTTGGGCGAACTTTCATAGCAATCTTCAAAGTTTCACTTGTGTTTTCAATTCTCGTTCTGATCATTTCTGAGCAGCTTGTAACCCACTCTGATCTGTGCACACCCACGGGACAAAATTGCGAATTTCGAAAGTCGGATTTAGGAACACGTTTATCTCCGCCTGGGTATTCACCTACACTTGACGACACGATGAAGAATCTGACGCACATCTTAATCGGTAACTACCAAAATTGGCGCCTGTCAATGGGAGCAGTAAAGGAGATAAAACTTGTTCCCAGTCAACGGATGTAAGGATTAGTTGGTCAGGCGTGAACACCACACACACGATTTCGTGGATTCCTTCAAATATTCGGGATCAACCCAAGCGGTAGAAACGAGTGTTAGTGTATCGAGATTTTCAGGAGTGCAGTGACCATCATCAACGATATAAAGAGGGTTTAGTTTGACGTTCATCCATAACTGCCCCTGAACTTAGCGTGTGTAGAAAAGACGGCCCACAAAACATCAGAGTGGCTGTGACGTTGCTCATGCATATATCTGGCGACTATTGCCCATCAAGTCAGACGTCCTGGAAGATATCTCTGGTCCCTTTAGCCGATCGAATTCCACAAAATGACGTCTAAATTTTCAGGGCTGCATTGTTCATGACATCTCTACTGCGATGTATTGGAAGCCACTCGATTGATGGCCCACAAGGCTGCAAACACAAAAATCTGTCCCAGATTTAGGGTTAGCCGACATGTTTACAGACAAACAATAGTTTCCTTAAATCTCGTCCAAAAATACTGGGTCTTATGAGAGTGAGCCTTAGGGCCAGCCTGATGACCTCGGGTAAGCAACACGTTCATTTGGAAATGTACTGGAATATTTGCAAATAACGCGATCGGTCAGGTGACTGTTGATCTGTTTGCCGAGCCTCGTTCATCACCAATCGAGGTGACCTCCTTCGTGAACACTGACCAACACCCAACACTTACAGTTTTGCCGAACATGGTCTTGGAGATGGTGGTAGCAAGATCCTCTAGTTAGTAGAGTAACAGTGAGCTGGACTGTTCTATACAGGAAGTAGGAAGCACGAGGGCTAGGATACTGCCAGGTTGCCCAAGCCTAGACAGGGAAAGTCGAGAGACAGAGGCAGGGTTCGAACCACAGACCTTCCGGTCAGTAGATTCGCGCTCTAACCACTTGAGCCATCTCGCCCCACTGTTTTATACAGACAGAAAGTGGACCAGATCGTAACCAGAATGACACTCACATTCGCGCTATTCTGGCAGGTTGGTGGTTTTTACGTATGCACACTCATAGTCGGCGCGCTATCAACCAAAGTGAGTGCGCCTCGATGCTTCTGTAAATACAAGTCAGCAACAGGCATCTTCAGCAGCCAACCGACTTTCCTTGTTCACAACATGTATGCACCGGTGAGTGATCGGATGAGCACATGATTTCCCGTCTTCTGGTGTCTAGGCTAGTCGCCTTGTAAACCTTACTGATTGCAGTTTGGTGTATGAGTGATGTTCAAAAAACGGGCTGTTCTCCTATGATGACAGCCACTCATTCGAGGGTGTATGAAAGCAGCTCTTAAAACTGAATTTGAAATAAAGCAGTCCTTAGTAAAATACATTCATTTGCAAACAAATTTGGATTTCCGAGAGACTCATCTGTAACCCGAATCAATCTCTCGTCTCTAAGCTACTTAATGTGCTGCATCAGGTCGCCTCAAGTTTCAGTTGGTACGATGTTCGAGATATCGCGATACATGTATAGACGTAATACATTAGGTTGCTGAAAATTCTTCGACAGCCCACGACGTCATAAACGAGAGATTCAGCTGAGGGTATTTCACTAATTTCATGCAAAATAAGGTTGATTGAAACTCGGGGACTGAACCCACCCGATGAGCCCCGAGAAGGGTGAAACCGGTCGTCGAAGTATTCCCGAAACCAAATGAGACCCACCAAAATCTCAATAGGGAAGCCAGCGAGCATACAAGCCAGTCAAACACTCAATCAATTCAGCAAAAGCCGATGAGTGTTTAGACACGCCACAGAATCACGAACAACTATGATAAGTGTTCAGGCATTTCCTAGAAGTACGGTCGATGTTTATGGGCGTTCACTTCTGTCATATGGCCGAGTCGCCCAAAAGTGTGATCCAATCTTAATTTTGCAAACGTTTAGATGGTAAATCCGACGAAAGTGACGTCGATTTTATAGCCTGATGCACCCTTCCTATACGGTCTACAGCTGACGCGCCACAGTTGACGCGCCAATCAAGAGACAGACTGATAAGCCGCTGACAACAAACTGTTGTTTTCCACCACTTTTGAAACTACTTTAAGGTGGTAGAAAATTTGAACCAGAGGTCTCTCATGAGTCCACAATCTGCTCGTCTACACTTCATCAACTCTCGTACGTCTCAAGCGAAGATGTGCTCTCATGACCAGTTGGTTTTAATGTACGAAGAATAACGAGTGGAATGCAAAGTTGACGAAAACTCGGGAACTGCTGTCCAAGGTATCCAGCAACTTTATGAGTAGTGAAGTGTCTCATTTGTCTTCTGAAAGCTGACGCAGATTACTGACCGGAAGGTCCATGGTTTAGACCCAACATCTGCACCTTGACTAATCCTGTCCGAGCTTGGACCACCTGACCGTGTCGCAGTCCTCCTGCTCCTTTCGGGTGGAATGCCAGCTAGGCATCAAAAATCTGTAACAGCTGGAAGGTTACTAGCTTTCCAGTCATTGAACTTAAATGGCGCTTTATTGACAGCAAACGCGCTCTGACCGCAAATCTCTCACCAGTTACACTCAAGATCAGTTAGTCAGTGGACAAAACGCAATAACAGCAAATTCAAGTGAGCTGTGATATCTGAGTCCAGCGTCATATAAATACGAACAACCTGTAGACTTCAAAAGTTAACGTCAACAGGATACGATGTCTCTGATCTCCACTGCAAACCTTCTGGGGAGTTCTCTGTGGTGGATAACCATCACTATCTTAGATGTATAAGGGGAGCGGTAATATTGCTTGAAACGGAGTGGTAAACATGTTGACATGAATGCGTAGGTGTGCTTCAAACTAATCGAAGACAAGTATATTCGTAATGCACTACTCATAAGGTTGCTGAAAATTCCTCGACAGCCCACGACCGGTTTCGTCCCCGAGTTTCCGTCAAACTTATGTTCTGCTTGAACCCAAATTGCACGGAATTAGCGAAATACACTCACTTGCAAACACAAATTTGAGGGAGAAAATGTGACCCAAGCAAGTCTCCTACAAAAACCAAATTGGTTTCCAAATGAGTGTATTTTGCTAATTTCGTGCAATTTGGTTTCAAGTTGAACATAAGTTTCACGGAAACTCGGAGACAGTGCCTACCTGATGAGCCCAAATAAGAGCGAAACCGGTCGTGGGCTGTCAACCAATTTTCAGTAGTGCATTGAGTAGTGCATTACAAATGTACAGGTATCGCGATATCTCGAATATCGTAGCAACTGAAACATGATGCGGCCTCGTGCAACACATTCATTTGCCTGGAAACATCACAAACGAGAGATTCAGCTGGGTTCCAGGTGAGTCTCTCGCAAAACCAAATTGATTTGCAAATTAGTGTATATCGCTAAACAAAGACAACTTTAGGCCGAGTTGACAACGCAGATTATTCTACACTCTACTTGGACTTTGAAAGCAGTAACCTTATGTTTGGTCGGCAAGTTTATGTTCCAACGAAGCAACTGTCATGGAGGACGAATCGGTTTGCATCAGCTCGTCCTTGATCTGAAGAGCTATGAATCCAGGAATATTTTTCCTCCAACTCTTCGGTTTATTCATAGTTTGTCTGACGAATTCCGTAGCGACGAAGGGTGAAATGAGTTCGGCTCGAGGAGGGAATGCAACCGATGCACTTCTGGAATGATGCTACTGGCGTCGACGTGAGATGTCCGTCGACAAAGAACCAACAAGTCCTAGATTACAAATGCTCAGTGTAAATCAATCATCTCACCCGGAAGACAGGCTTCAACGGCAATCATGCAGGAACACCTTGTTGATGCATCAATATGTGTCCCGTCACTGTAAATTCAGAACGTTAAATTTTTGAATACAGCGGTTTAAGTAATTTGAACCACGATGCTGTTCCGAATGCTGCTGAACTAAACTTTGTGAGGGTATGGAAATGAGGTTTTATAGTGCCAAATTGATGTTGCAGTCCTTAATGATGATGGTGATGATGATGATGATGATGATGATGCTGGGTGTGCATCACCCCAACTGACTCCAATATCATGTGTCGCTCGGAGTAAATCTTGGCTTTTAGTCCAGAAAAATCATCCCTAGGACCACGAGAAAGGAACAAGCTAACAGTTTATCAGTAGTGACTTATCGGTTCATTTAAGGAGCTCAAATTGAACCTGTGGTGGAGTGAAAACATATTTTAGTTTCCAAAATGTTGATATTTTCATCAGCTACTCAAAGGCACTTCAATGACGGTCTGAATTGGTTGCTTCACTCCATCTTGAACTTGAGGTAGCTGGGTAGTTAAGACGTCAAGTTACTAAGCGGCAGGTCCTTAGTTCGAACCCGGTTTAATTTTCTCCTGTCTAGGCTTGGGCAACCTAGCACCATACTGACCTCAGGTGGCTTGGTATTGATGCGCTAAAAACATACTACAAATAACATTCTAGGTTAATAGCCAAACGTCCCGCAAAAACGGCGAATGACGATGTTTCGTAAAATTTTGAATTAACACATGAATGCCTGCGGCTCCTGAGTGCTACTCACCAGATCAACGCATGAAACAATGAGACTCTCCAACTTTAAGCAATTTTTCCCCTTAAATTGTAGAATCCAAAAAAACTCTCACTGGACTGTCACTAGCACGTCAAAGTCACTCATCATTACGGTCAAGAGACAAAACACAACCACGGGTAACTCACTTTTATGTGTGTCCCGGAAAAAAGTCCTCCTCCTTCCCCGGATGTATAAAACTCAGAACGTAAGGAAAGCAAGCTATATTTATGCATGTCTGACCAACATAAAGACAGTCGTCGCGATTAGCTAGAAACCTTGTTCTTCAGACAGGATTATATTCACACAAGGACAACAAAATCCGATCGCTCCGGAGCACACACGTTCCTCTAAGAGATCATTTTGTTTTCCTCCTTTCCCTAATGTGTTTTTTTGGATTTTGTTAAGTTGTCTTCCGCTTCAGAGAGCAGTTTTAATTGACACGAGGAAACATGTCCTACGAGGTAATACGCACCCGGAAAACGCTACTTTGCGTTGGCAAACATCCATCTCGGTTGTTATTTAGCACGGCGGATTGAGCAAACAGTCCAAGTTGCAGCAGAGTTTGGTGATGTCATGGAAACAAATAGTTCTAAACGAGGATACGAGTTTTGCTCATCGAGTCTCAACAAGAAGAGCAACCTCAAAATCAGCAAAAATATTTGTATCGTTCACAATTTTCGTGATTTCAGATGAAACTGTGCACGACAGTGCCACTGCTTACTACTGATACCTATAAATAAGGGTTCCATATGGACCCAGAGAACTCCTTCAAGTTTATCGCGAGCCATGGAAGTTCAACACCTGGATGTGGGGAATTTACTTTATACGTCTCCCAAATTGCCGTCCAAGAGATGCTTGTGTAGACTGGTAATACGTTTTTTGTCAATCTAACCCACCGCTCACTGATGAAGTCTTCTCACAAGCAGACCAAACGATCGCAAGCCAAGTTTCAAGTTCCATAAACTGTCGATGAACTATCACCTGATCAATAGCAAACAAATCTGTGTGAAAATTCTCCGACAGCCCACGACCGGTTATGCCATTCCTGGGCTCATCATTACAAGCGAGAGATTCAGCAGGGTTCCAGGTGAGTCTCTCGCAAAACCAAATTTGTTTGCAAATGAGTGTATTCCGCTAATTCCGTGCAATTTGGTTTCAAGTGGAACATGAAGTTACCGGAAGCTCGAGGACTGCGCCTACTTGATGGGCCCCAAGAAGGCGAAACCGGTCATGGGCTGTCGAAGAATTTTCAGCAACCTTATGAGTAGTGTATTACGTCCATACAGGTTTCACGATATTTCGAACATCGTACCAACTGAAATATGAGGCGGCCTGGTGCAGCACATTCAGTTGCTTGGATACATCACAAACGAGAGATTCAGCTGGGTTCTAGGTGAATGAGTGTATTTCGCAAAAATCTGTGTGAATCCCGTGCATTTTCCAGGTTACTGAAACCGATATCCGAATGCGGGTTTTCCCAAAAAAAATCAGTTTGAGGCAACTGCAGACATCTTTCTGCCAGTTACAAGCCAGATTTAACACTACAAGCATTCAAAAAATCTCACACTCTCGGTGCACGTGGATTTTTTCACCGTTTGCGCCATCAGAAATTGTGCGTCTTCTCTCATTCGGATCCATTCATAAACCACTAGTCGAATTGTTTGGTTCCCAAAGGTACGGAGCTTCGAGTAGATTCCTCCCGGATGGGTTGCATAGTGAGTTTTTTTATGATGTTTCAGGCCTTCAAGGCCACAGGACGACTCTAGTGAATGAAACATCCACCTAACTAGTGGGACCATTTTCAAATCGCCGGAATATAGGTCTGTTCACAGAATAAAAATGAAACCCTTAATAAACGTAATGCACTACTCATAAGGTTGCTGAAAATTCTACGACAGCCGACAACCGGTTTAACGCCTTTTACCTGAAGTCGAATTTGCATTTCACATTGTGGCAAGTGGAGTTATCTACCGCAAACGCTCCGTGGAATCATCGGATTTCAAAAATATTGTCTGCTAACTTGTATCATGAATCGAACTACGTCACTCAAAGAGAAATGACTGATGAAATTGTTTTCGCTAGTTTTGCACTGTTCTCTTCATGATAACGAAAACCAAAGTCAACATCAGTGTTTTTTGCTCTAAATGCGAAATAATTTTCCAAAAAGAGCGCTTTGGGCAGTTACGCAAATCAAATGGTTGGTTTGCGTAGGTAGCGGTGAAGTAATCTGCAACTGAGTAGGTGTTTGATGGACCAGGCTAAAATGAAAACCGCTGACTGCCCCTTTTTAGACTTTTTGGTTGAAATTTCTCGATCGCAAATTGATGTAGACAGTACTACGCAGATGTTGGGCGTGCATGAAGCACTCAACCAAAGTGACCTTGAGGTGACATTACCGGCTGGAATGAGGACTTTTAGCAATTGGCTGAATGACCTCTCTCGTGATTGGATAAGGTTTGCGTAACCTCTACACTTGATTCCAAGCCGTGACCTGCGCTCGTTTGCCTCCCCAGTGAGTTGCTTCTTTAGTTCGTTGGTCTGATCTGCATGTTCGAATGACTAAATAACTACTGGTTTTAAGAGTTTGGTGGTGCATGTCATTTCTCTAGAAACTTGTTGTGTTTTGTTTCTCCCCGTTCTGACATCACATTTTTCGGAGTAAACTTGCGTCGTTCTCGGTCTTTATCTATGAAATCGGGAGATTGTTGTTTCTTGGTCGTAAAGCCAGCATTTTCAATGTGATAGTTTGTCCGTTGGTACCACTGTAACGGTGGATACTACTGACGAGGCATGTGAGTAGTACGTCTTCTTGTAAATCGTCTCTTGAAAAGTGAGATCTGTTACGGAATTGGCGGAGTCTCTTTGTAACATTTGCCTGGATTTGAGTAACAGTCAATGAATATCCAGAAAAGTTCAGGAAGACGCGTTCAAGGAGAAGGTGGATATTCAGTTTTGTAAACGAGATGCATATGAGAGTTTTGCTCCCCTGTTCAATAGTCTGTAACTGTTAAGTTGGTGTTCTCAAATAGACAACTCCGCAGCGAACGCCTTCTTCCTTTCAATTGGTGCCGTCGCCAGGATAAGGATGAAGATCCCGTGGCCACAACCCTTTGAGGAATGGGGGTGTTTGGACCTTGCTGGAGGACTTCGATGAGGTTGCGGAGGCCGATGGATTGGATACTGCAGCGAAGGCCTTCTTCCTTTCACCATATCAAGAGAATTAACTTTTCCCCAGAGGTTCCGAGACTTTGGATTCAAACTCATTCATTCCTATCGTTGGTTTGATGAAGAATGCCAACAGGTGTGACTGCTTGATATCCATACAAAGTCTAATAAATACTGAATTTACAAGGCTTGATTCTCCAAGTAAGAAATCAAATCAACGAACTTAAAATATGCGGTACAAACTTTTCGGCCATCCCACAGACAAGAGAATGCCCTGATAAATATTCGTAATGAGTACAAATTGGATTAGGCGCAGCTCGATGACGCGATAAACGGCGAATACTCTTAGCTAACTGGCACCGCTACATCCACTTGGTGAGTCCAAATCGAGACCAAATTCCCGATCGCCCACTTCTTGAACGTGCGACGATCCTTCACGATAAATCAACCAGACATTGTAGACGATTATTTGTGAGGCAAAGTGATTCTGTCAAACATAATCGCTCGGCTTTATGTACCAAAAAGCACACAGGATCGCATCGCAAATTAGATTCTGCAAATCAAAACGTTCACAAGTACGGTTGTCTGGCAAGACGAAACTTCTCGATAAGTGCGTCCTCGTTTTGATGGTCACGGTGGATTGTTAGTCATTTTGCCGCAATTCAAACATTTATTTTCCCTGGACAGAGTTTGCTGTTTTGTTTCACTTCGATGTCCTGCGGTACTGTTGCACTGGGCACAGAGCCAATCGATATATATCAATGTGCGCCAACAAAGGTGAAATTTACAGTGTTTCTACCTTGTTATAATGGATTGTAAGTATATTTTTCATAGATGGTTCAGTTACAGGACGACAAGTTGGCTAATTGGATGTTTAACCTCATCATGAAACTTTAGGGTTAAGGAGAAAATGAATGCTCAAGATTTCTGAGGCGTCACTTTCAGTGTGTAGCTCGGGTCGTTGATCAGATGACCGTTGGTTTGCTACCCGAGCTTGCCAGTTGGCTTGCAAACGTTTTTGTCCTCAGTTGAAGAGATATCCTCGTTACGATTACTCAAAATGGTGAGCTGCGCTAGAGCGAATCTCCTTTGATCGTTGTGTAAGCCTATGAACGTCTTTTGGCACGAAATGCCACCATGTCAAAATCTGAGGACTGACTCGTTTCTCAAGTGAGTTAATTTCGCTCTTACAATGCTTAACCCCCATGCCACTAGAAGGAGGCACGAGGTTTCTAGGTTGCTCCAACCTAGAGAGGAGCGTTCAGGATGCCAGGACTGGGTTCGAACTTTGGACTTTCCCAAGCTCTTTTTAGGAATAGTGGGTCTGACGATTCCGCCGATTGGCGATTGTTTTGTATCCGTTTGCTAAATTTGACCCCAGCCGTACAACCCCAGAATCCTGCTTGCAAAACTTCCAGACATGGTTCTCGAGGAACGAGAATGTTTCGTGTTTCCATCCACTTTCAACGTCACCAATCAGTCCATCCTAGGCCCCGAAGGAGCAGAGAGCGACATGTTTTCCGGTACATGTGGAAACTCGTTTGGAATGTGATAACAACAGCTGATAATGACCGATTAATCACCATTACCCTAATTGTTATCATCAATCCAAGAAGCATTGAGGCGTGAAACTGTGAGGAAAAATGACCAGATAACTCTGAGTACTATTTGTTTTTGAGAGTTTCGCGTTCTTTGGTCTGTTCATCACAACTTAAAGTGCGAAGTAATCCACCTTATTCAGAAGCATTATAATGGGCACTTGTTTATAATTGGAACGAGGTCGAAAAAATTATGTTTAAAAAAAACAGTGAACATTTTCAGTTTTCCTCCTTTCATGTTGTATCCCGGGGGATTGTGTCCTGATGCCTCAAGTAAACTGGAGAGTAGAAATGACGGTCAGTGAGCCCTGTTAACTGCAGATTAAAGCCACCTGGGCCAAGTTATCCACCGCTCTTTGGTCACTGTTCTCATCGAAGAGAATGGAAGACTACTAACTACTGAGACCGGCACCTCTGTGTTGTTTTTCCATGAGTATCACGCATCCATCGTGTCACCGTGCTCTGTGAGGACAAGTTTGCCAGTGGTTTTCTTCTGATCTTTGGTTATTTGAGCATTTACGGTTTTTTTCTCACTTGGATTGGGGGCAATTACGATAGTCTAGGAACTAAGCCTATGGTTCACTCTCCTTCGGTCTCGGAGACCGGAAGTACCGGGTTCGGGACCAGCCCTACACAGCTGATTTTCCCTACCACTTACCTGACACTGGTGCGTGAGGATTCCCTTCAATCATTACGTTCAACTCAGCCGGATTTTTTTGTTTCAGACGTCAAAGTAAAAGCACAAAAATGATTGGACTTCCTTAGGCAGAAAAATTTACGTTTGGTCATTTTGGTTGGACACTGGTGGAATTCATTCGGTGCCTTGCCTGTTTTAGAGTAATCAATCATCCCTGTTGAACTGTTAGGTCACCATGCGATTTTACAAAAAACAGGGGAACACCAAGAAGAGTGAAACATGTCGTGGCTTGTTGAAGAGTCTTCAGCAAACGCAAATGTAGTGTGTTACGTGCAGACACTGTCTAAATAAACTGCGATAACTCGAACGTCTTACCAAAAAAACATGAAGAGTCCTGGTGCAGCACATTCAACTGAAGCGGGCCGCTATGAATAAAAGATCCAGCGGGATTTAGCTGAGTCTTCTGTCAAGGTCAATTTCGTGTGCAAACAAGAGTATTTGTCAAAATTCGACTCAAGTTACTTTCCTAAAAGTAACCCTTAAAATATGCACTTGAGAGAGTTTCATCCGACACACATCGATTAGTCGGCGTTAGATTGTGAGAGAGAGCGATAAGCCAGGGCTCACCATGATAGTTCGTTTCGAACGTTGGACAAACCCTCTCTCAACACTTTTTTAGTTTAATAAATTGAATACAAGCAGGAGAATTTACTGCACAATTTGGCCTATCCGGCAAAATGACCCATCACACGCAGTCCCCGGCCGCTAAGGAGATTGACCCAGATGTCGAACGCCGGGGCGAGAAAAAGTCTACAGATATGAGTTTGCAATGGTTGCCTGACGAACCTCTACCGGCTGAAATGGACAGTGATGTGTGCAGAAAAGCGAGACAGCATACAGTATCTTGCAATGCCATACGGCCAAACATGGCCAGACAATCGTCGAATGCGCCCCAAGAGGTCGATTATCTCTGCAAAATCAGCGTCACAATGATGACATGATTAGGAAACTGTGGACCTATTTAGATTCACCATGCGCAAAGGGGGACCGTTTGCAAATTTTGTATCCTAAACTGGTGGTTTATCCACAGCTACTTTGGTCCAAACAACAGGAAAAGTGACATGATCTTATTGTATACTTTGGGCGCAGTGTGCGAGTTTCCCCTCTTATATTATAATAATATAGCAGCCTTGGAAGTTGGGGTGTTGTCTCTCCGAAAAACCTGGCAAGACGTACATCAATTGACAGGTGCAGATGACATGCACAAATGCACTTTCTTCAACTGCTTTGAATAATTCTCTTCATTGATTGGAGTAATTTGTAATCAGCTGTCTTACACGTCGAAATGTTCAGTTTGTTGAGCACTGTTCGACCTTCATCGTTGGCAGTCGGGAGTCAAAATATAGAATATCATTCAAACTGGAAGTCATCGATGATTGAAAACGAGTATTGGTAAAGTACTAATAAAACATAATAAAAAATGACCCACTGCAGATTCCAAGTGTCCTACTTCAATATTTGTTTGCTTGTAGGAGAAAACGTGTTATTTTGTTTTCTTTCGATATGCACATGCTTTCGGGTCACAAGACGAATCAAAAGCTTGCCGTTTGATAGAAATCCATACTGGGCGAATTCGGGCGCCCAAAACGTACGTCCCATTGAATTCACAACGTGACCAAAAATGCATAAATGCATGACATTTTTTGGTCCGGCTATTACCGATGCGATGTTCGATGGTCTTCTCGTGAGCCCTTATATAAACTACTGGGCAGACCACCAATTTGCACGGGCAATTACAAGAGAGGGGTGTGGAAACTTTGTGCAAAACGCTGATGCCAATTTCAGGCGCGTCGGACATGAAAACGACCCTCAGGTCACCCAAATATTAAATTTAGTTTCGGGTGTCAATATGGTGTGAAGGCCCCTCAGAAGCTGCAAGAACCTGTTTCCCCCTTATAGAACATTTAGTCTATTTTCAGTAATTTTCTATCGGTTTCTCGTGAACGGAGATCTTTCTCTACAGTTCGCTCTCAGCTGGAAGATCTTGCTTGAAGTCCGTCTTATCCCCGAAATTCAACCGACCAGTGAAACTATATTCATCCCAGTATATGTACCCCGATTTTCGTGTCAAAACAAACCGTACAAATGTAGCTGTTGTTTCTCATAGTCCCCCTCGCCTGTGAAGAACAAGGGTTACTATTATTGCTCAGCTGTACACAAATTAGCCACAGTATCGCAAACTTATGCGTTAAACTCTTGAGTGCACTACAGCAGTGAAACTAAGAATCGCGTCACGTCCGGTGCACCTTCTGGTCTACAGTCCACTAAACGTGAACGTGAATTCATAGAAGCATGGTACTCCATGGAAAAAGCCATCAACAAACACATCGAAATCGACCCAGTCTATCGACCACTGCAAACAAAAGAATTACGGAACTCAAGGAAGGAAGACCACAACACAACAACGCAACACAACTCGGGAACGGACCAATTGCAAACGGACCTGAAGCATCCCAAAACGGCCATCCAACAAACCAATGGAATAAGAGGCATACAGACCAAAAAGCATCAAACAAACACGATCGCTTCAATAAGCACACAACAGAAGATGCTCTTCAAAACTATATAAACGCAGCAAGGCACGGAGGAAGCACCTACTCAACTGCGCACCGACTATGTCTCCTCGACTGGGGACGAAACGTTTGCAAGCCAATTGCCAAGCTCGGCGAACAGATCAACTGCCATCCGATCAACCAGCAGTAAACAGTCCACTGCTATCAGTAAGGTAGTTTATTTCGCGGTTTTTTAACTCAGTAAGCTTGCCACGCATCAAACTAAAATAGTTAATTTTAGTGACTAAATTCGTTGAGTGATCATTACAGAAAATTTGAGGAAACTGGGAAAACCAAATATTTATGAGAACTACAGGGCAAAAACGCAGTTTATTTTCGGTAATTTCTATGAGTAAAAATCATCACCACCACATCTAAATTCGAGTGTTTCAACTTGTCTGAAGTGGTTTCGCCGTGTAACCGCGTCATCCTCAAGAAAATTAAACAAAACTTAAAAAAAACAAATATCGAGGAAGATGATCAAGCAAAATAAACTTTGTTGAAGCAAGATATGGAGCAGTGAATTTTCACGAAATTTTTCGGCGGAACTTCTCAGCTGTCCTAATTTTTTTCAGAAATTGGACAATTCGGTGCGAAATCTAATCAAGCACAGTCAACCACACTGCCTGCTGAATGCCAACCCCCGATTCGTAGTACGGATACAAGAACCATTTGGTGCTATCTGTTGCCATATGTAAATCAAGAATCAGCCCCATTTTAGAGTTGTTCTCCTTATTGATTCCGTCCAAAGTTTGCCCTTGAAAAAGCCTCCTTTGGTGTACGTTAGTTGGCGTTCTTCTATGATGAATTTTCACATGCAGAATGGTGTAACATTTTTCTTGACAAGAGCAATGCAACTCGTTGAGGAAGCTTTTTTACGCGAGAAAATTTTCGCTTTTGTACCGTTTGTTTTGAAGCAGCTTGGTAGTATAATAGGAAATGATATGTAGTCAACCGGACTGTGGTATCCATGCTCATCTCGGTGCGCCCTATGCCGTCAGGATGCAAAAACTATTGAAAACCTGGTAATATTGATTCAAGACGTACTCAAAAGACGCAGAAAGCAAATGCAATGCCCCTGGTTACACAGATTTGCTAAGCTGATAGCGAATATTCTAGGATGTACGCCAAATTTGGCGTGAACACTGTTCACGGGTGAATTTCGTGCAGTTTTTTTGTTAGGATAAATTACCTCGCTGTTTCGATTCTTTGACAGTTTGTCCGAACAATGGTGAATATCTTGAGGGATAGCTCAGTGACGACAATTATGGGAGGTAATTCCGTGGTGTGCTGTAACAAAGTTCCTCCCAAGAAAACTTTCTTCACTGATAATGTCGCGTTCAGTTGGACGAGAAAGCGGAATGGTGCATTGTAAGTGGCCGCGGCGTGTTTTGGAACACGGTTTGCGAATGGTTGACCAGGGGTGACTTGTTCGTCCGCAACTGCACCTTGTTGGGTTGAAGTCAGTGCAAATCCGGTAGCCATGAGGAGCACTCTGCCATCGTCTGAAATACAAAATGTTCTCAATTAAGATAGATGCATTTGGGGGTTTTTTACATGTGCAATTAGCAGACTGTGAGGTTTGTCAGCAATTTAGACTGATTTTTCACCTTCAGCGCGCTGATCAGGAGGGTAGGTATACGGAAATAATAGGCAGTTGTTATTTTTCATACCGTATAGCAAGTACCAGTGTCGGAAAACAAGTTTTATGCTGGCTGTATAACAGAATGAATGCACTCATAGGGATACAAACTGGTCAGTCCGTGGTAGGCCAGGTACTGAGAAAAGCTCATCCTAATTTCAGGTTCGTTTGATCGTTTTGCCAAGTTTCTTTCGGGCCTTCAAGATCGACTTTAAACGGAGAACGGGTGCAGCCTCGGCGAACTTTAGAACACATGGGTTCAGGCAGTTAGCTCTGAATTCAAGTGAACCTCCTAGTGACCGGTGGCTAAAAGAAGTCTGTAGGTCGATGATTTTGATGGTTCTCGGCTTGGGAATCGTTTCAGATTTTTTATTGTTACCTTGATTTTGAACCCTTCTGCAGCATGAGGGTTGTCTGCTCCACTATGAGCAGTTGGACTCGTCCCTTGTAGGTCAACAGTCCTTAATTTGAAGTTGTTCCTGGCTTAGGACCTTGAATCTTGCAGCTGTGTACATTCTCTTGTGTGCTGGGACTGTGTTTAGTTGCTCTGGAGGGCGCATCATCAGCTTGAAAGAGAACATCCATAAGGAGTTACTTTTTGTTCGCTGTGTCGTTAGTATGATGCACTGTCTTACGTTTGCCGTGTCAGTTAACCAGCTGAGGGCTTCGTAGCAACCATAAAGATCCTCGAGTAGGACAGATAGTGATACTAAGCACTCAACATGAAATGCGTGCATCCACAAATCGCTTTATTAATACAATAGTTCGTCCATTTAATCACGTTCAGTTCACGAGTCTCATTTCCTAGTTGAATAGCAAGAGATATGTGTGAAGCCGAGCACCAATCCGAGAGTTTAAACTAAATTTATATCCTCAATGCACTGAGCAGCATGGTAAAAATTCGAAACAATTGATAGGTGCAAGGATTTCGTATTGACTAGCAGCATCAGAGTACCAATATCCGGCAAACCAGATTTTACGCTAGCAATACAACAGGAAGAATGTGGTCATGTGAACACAAACGGACCAATCAGTGACAAGCTCGGCGGTTTAAAACTCATGCTAGGTTAAGGTTAGCCTCCGCTGCAATCGAAATCTGGACCATCCCCCAAGCACCAGTGTATGCGGGTGAGCCAACCTAGGCATTCCAGATAAGTGAAAACGGTCCGAAAGCGGGTACTGAAACATTCACGCTATTGCTCCAGTCACGTGACGAATCTTCCATGTAACTTTTTTTAAAGGATGCTGGACTGCGGATAACCTCATTTAGAACCATACAGACGAAGGACACTGGGTTTGAAGATCTGACCAGAATCTTGGCACTGTAGTGACCGTGGTTGTCATTCATTGATCACAAAGTTTCCTGATTACTTAATTGTTTGAAATCTTACCATACATTTTAAAGAATATTTTGTCAATAACTCCAGTGTCCAGTAATGATCACAGAAGCAGTAACTGGTACCATTTCAAAAGTATTTACTGAAGGCTTGGCGCTATTGTCAGACTAGCTGATACTTTCGGCTGGTTTCCTTAGCAGTGCTTCAAAGGAGGACCCGCCGATATGTCATCTCGTGTGTCGTTTAAATGAGCAATCTCTCCAGTTCAGGTAGGTTGAGGCGTCAGTTTTCTTTTGGAACTATGGTGCCCTTTTGATCTGCCGACAGCCTATTCCTCTTACAGATTGTCCCCAGAAAGGCGCTGCTGAGTTTGGGTTAACTTATAACTGTGTAAACTGCCGCTTACTGACGGGTTCTAGGTAACTGTAAGCTCATTTTTTAAGCTGACCACATCGTGATTCAAGTTGTAGATTCCAAATGTCCTAGTCATTGGAGACTGCAAAGCTGAAGTGACATCTTGATGTAGTGATTTTTAACAGCTATCTAACACATAATACGCCCAAATGAAATTAGCATTTATATGTGTACTACACTACTCATAAAGTTGCTGAAAATTCTTCGACAGCCCACGACCGGTTTCAGTTTTCTTGGGGCTCATCAGGTGAGTGCAACTCCCGAATTTCCACCGAACCTATGTTCTGCTTGAACCCGAGCTGTATGCTATTCGCGTTAAAATCTAATCAGTTCATGTTCAATTTACACATTATTTCGCTTTATTAAGCTTGATCACTTCGGATTGTTCATAGGTACCGAGTCGGGAATGTCTTCACTGCCAACACTTTCTCTTGTTAATAGTAGACTGATGGATTCTGACAGCATATTTAGAGGAATTGCAGCACTAGCACATAATTTTCTTGTGATGTTTCCCTCAACATTTCAGCTGGTATGGGCGAAAAACTTTTTTCATGTCTAGATGACTGATTTCTAGACCGAGTTCTACTCAAGGAAGTCTGAAAGAAATTGTACCTGCTCCAAATGGGCACGCCCTCAGGATTAGTCTAGATTGCCTGAGATTTTTTTGCATTCAGGGGTTATGCTCACTCTAGTCCAATCGACCATACACTTCTCCAAAAGTTCTGGAGTTCGTACAGTAGTCAGAGCATGGAATCCGGTGAACAGAACCCGGTAGAAACGGTACTGTGAAAGGTTTGTAGGGTTGGTTGAACAAACCGGTGCGTTCGCGAAAAGTGCGTATTCCGGTGACTGAACTTACTTCCCGAGTTTCGCCTAGGCGCTTGGAATTGTGCGTACGCACCATGTTTTGCCCAGTGACTTGCCTCTCCAAACATAGGTTTAAGGGTGGCCCGTTAAACAGTGATACTCACCTGGTTCCAAAATTCCTGCATGATTAACATGACCACTTTAACCTGCACGTCCCATGGCTTGAACATTGCACACAGATCACAGGTGGGCATTGCGATGCTGACCACGGTCATCCTAGAATAAAAAGAAGTATATTCTGTTTTATAGTTGTCTTTCCATCTGTTAACAGAAACAGATCCCAGCTGCAAAAAGCTGAAGGCATAAACATTCATACTTATGGTCAGGGTAACACGCAATCCGCCGGTAAATTTGGCGTGTGA
Organism: Clonorchis sinensis; assembly: GCA_003604175.2. Classification (NCBI taxonomy): domain Eukaryota; kingdom Metazoa; phylum Platyhelminthes; class Trematoda; order Opisthorchiida; family Opisthorchiidae; genus Clonorchis; species Clonorchis sinensis. The sequence continues at coordinate 32,172,618 of CM030371.1, forward strand.
AATGCAACAATGCAGTTGTCGTAAGCCTCTGATTTTTTACGTGCTAGACAGCCGAAGAAGTCTCTCTTATGTGCGATATGGTGTCTAAGAGATGGGATTTTAGAAAACTCCGAGTGGGAATACAAACAGGCATAGCCAAACGACAAGCACTGCACCAACCTGATGAGCCCCGGGAAGCGCGAACCCGGTAGTGCGCTGCCTAAACATTTGCAGTTATCTTATTTATGGTATGTTGTGCCGAGTACCGAAAATTTGTGTTTGTCAAAACTACGAACCATGAAAAAAATGACACCTGACCACTGTCAAAACGGAAAACCAGAAAGCGCGGTAATCTTCGGAACATGCATAATATACGATCCAGCTGGGAGCTGTTTCCAGAAACTGCAAAACTCACCCGCCGCAGAGGGGCGGCAAACGGCGGTGAAATTCTCACTTCATTTAGGTCAAAATTACCTGACTATTCTACATTTTTTATAACAAATGTTTTTGTAAATCTAATCCTGGCTGAAGAAAACAGCATTTACGAGTCTCCTGAAAGCTCGCGTTACTTCTGAAGGGGCTCCCGAACCCTCACCACACAGAACTTGGCCGACGGAGTGGATGAATGCTCTGTTAAAGTTTGAGTCCCTCAGGAGCTTCTAGCCAGACGAACAGCTGAACCCCTACTGTGTGCTGTTCTTCGGTGATAAAATGTGTGCTTGAAAATGTCTGTCGCTGTGAGCGTAACTGCTACAATGTCAAGAATACCTAATTGGCTCACCTCAGGACTTGTGACGAACTTCCCTGGATACCCTTAGATGAACAGTGAGTAACTCAAAGCGTATGATATGATTCCCAAATACCTGACCCGGCAAGTCAACCTCGTCATCAGTTGCTGTCCTTGCAGAACTGGTCCGCATTCTTTCCAGTATCTATTAGCATGTAGTAGAGGTTGACTGACATGAGGAGGACAGAACGAAATTTCAAAAAAAAACTTACGTCATTAGCAGTCCCTCTATGGACAGTCCACTAAGTTCAGTTCCAGCAAATGCCCACATGATCATGATCGACAGACGGCTGAGCGATCTTATCTCGTGGTTGAGTTAGCCGCTGTCACAGACAGGACACTGGTGGCCACGTCCCGCATCTGAATAAAACTCAACTAAACCTAAGAGTATTGTACGCAGTTGACAACACACATGTTTCGAAGAGTTCCTTACAGGTAGAACTGATGCATCTAATAAGCGCGATATTCGCAAAAATTTACTGACGTGAGGAGGACAGAACGAAATTTAAAAAAAAAACATCATTAGCGGTCCTTCTACGGACAGTCCATTAAGTTCAACTCAGCAAACGCCCACATGATCATGATCGACAGACGGCAGATCGATCTTATCTGTCATAGACAGGACATTGGTGGCCACGTTCCGCATCTGAATAAAACTCAATTAAACCTAAGCGCATTGTACGCAGTTGACAACAAATATATTTGGAAGTGTTCCTTACAGGTAGAACTGATGCATCTTCTGAACGCGATATTTGCAAAAATGTAAGTGATCATGCCAGTGTACGCCTGTGTCGAGTTATGGTAGTCAAAAATTTGTTCCCAAGTAAGACCTATATCTGCCCACAAAATTGCATCTCGGATGGGCTAGAGATGATCACTGACACATTTCACTGTTCATCAGACGACGACACGGCGGGCAGTAAGTAAGGTATCCAAAAGTGTAGCCTGCATACAGAAGTGCGCTCCAGAGGGAAGAATGCTTGTTGGTTTCCTTGTCGAGCTGAGCAGTTTGATTGCTCATCACCAGTCGAATCGACATCATTTGGGTTTTGTTAGGGAGCATAGAGGAGCATAGCGATTGGTCGGTATTTGTGCCCGCAACTACCTGTGCGAATAAGTGAACACAATCAGACTATCCCTACATGAGGGCCAGCAAGCACACGAATTCAATCTGGAAAACCTGAAAAAATTGCCACGTAAACCAGCATTGTAACTCCTAAAGGCATGGCACTCCATCGCGGATTTGATTAACCAGCGAACCATATCCAATTGTGCGCCACTACTAGCAAAAAAAAAACAAAGTTTCAACCGAGATACGTAAAGATAGTCGGGTTAGCAGGGTATGAAACAGGAACCTCCTCACCAAAGGTCACACGGTGGAACTCAGATAGACCAGAGACAAAGAACGCTGAAGCACAAATCGGTGGACGAGAGCAGGGGGCGAATTCAAAGTTTACGCGATAACCAATCACCGGGGGTGCACAATAATCCAACATGAAATAGAATGATCGCACCGAATAGTATATCGTAATCGAAGGTCGGCTCCGGCCAGCAGTTCAACAACACGCACGTACCGCTACACAACGCACGAAAACTGATGCACTGCTATTCCCCATAAAAATGCACTGAAGAGGTCACTTTTGTTGGTGATTAGACGTTTCAAACTAAAATGTCTAGCTCAATCAACAAAACAAAGACCACATGTGCCGATTTAATGGAAGATCTAAGTCAAAGCTTTCCTAGGATAGTTGAACAATTCATGTATTGGAATTCGTACAGGCCCCCCCTTGAAATTGGCGCCCTTTGATCCTGAAAAGTGGAGGAAGCCGTTGTTTTCCGGGAGCTAGGACCTAAAAGTGAGCCAGTTCCAAAAAAGCCGCTCGTCTCTAATCCGCTCTCCATATTAACACCCACGAATCGTGTTGCCTGTAAAACAACGCTCATTTGCTAAAATGATGGCAACTGCGCTAGTACGGCGGCATTCATCCCACCACTGCTTCAGGGACTTCTTATATTCTGTTCATATTCACACCACTCTTGTTTGGACGGTCGTCCTCCTGTTCTGGCGTAATTATTCCGTTGAGTTCACACCAAAGGGAAGCGCTGGATTCGAGTTTCGCTCTTATTAGAGCTCATCAGCTGTGCATATCCAGTGGCCGTGCCGTGAACACGTTCGCCTGTTCAGACACGTGAAAATTCAGATGCGTCTAACGTGCGTTGGTGGAGTAGTGGTAACACGTCAAATCCCGGCACGGCCACTGGATATGCACTGCTGATGAGCTCTAATAAGAGCGAAACTTGAGTTCAGTGCTTCCCCCGTTTGGTGTGGACTCACCGGAATAATTACGCCAGAACAGGAGGACGACCGTTCAAACGAGAGTGGTGTGAATATGAACAAAATACCCCAAATGCAATCATATTGAGTGTGTATCTGTACACGGTCGGGTAACTGAGATGCGCGAAACAGCCCAAAATTCAAATGTGCTCAGTCATCGATCGCGTCAAATAAAGCATTAGGCCGAAGATTACAGATAGTCTGTGAAAGCGGTGCGCGTGACGGCAACCTATTCGTGTCACCAGACCTGGTGGATGAGGTCTGGTGTGTAAAATTGCGCTCTCCAAGTTTCCTTCATCAAACAGTTTTGTTTCATGATTACGGATTGTTTACTTCTTTAAAAGAATCCAAAAATGACTGTAAAAGATTCCAAAACTTTATGAAATATGACGTCTATTGTTCAATAGCCTACCTCAAAAACAACGTCTCCCAACGGAGTGTTATCTGTGGTAAGGGTCCTCTTGGATGAAAGTAATTTCATCTACCAAAAAAACCATCTATCGAATGTTTCAAAATAATAGGACGAAAATTGAAGGCGACTCAGGTAACTTTGTGACACTGTACCCAAACTCCCCAAACAAGACCAGGAATTTATCTTCAGAGAAAGAGATGAGTATCTGAGTCTGAACGATTACAGATTCTACCTCAAGAGGCAGCACAGACAAGCTTTTGAGCACAACTCTGTACGTGATCTACATTTCGCCAATTCCACTTCAAAATAATTGATAGTTTTATTATTTTTGTAGACAGAAATGAGAATATACCACCGGAGTTTTTCGTTTCGCGCACTTTAAGTGATATCCCTTAAATGTAGCCACGTCAGCCTTTCAGCGTGGCCGGATTTAGGATACGTTATGAATTACACCCCTCAGTGGTAATGATGCCCTGAAAGATCCCAGTTTCCGTAACAGGTGTTTTTGCGCAAAAACATTTTATTCATGGTTCATGGTAGAGGTTTGCCACGTGTTTAAAATACCACATAGTTGCTGAAGAGCGTTCAAGCCACGTACGTAACTCCAAACAGTTTGGGTCCTTGGACCAACTTCCACGGGTCATTCATCAGCAGAAACTGAGTCTGATTTCACGGGCATCAAGCAATGTAAACCTCAGCTGCATACTCAGAGCTTATCAAGAAATCAGTGAACAAAAGCAGGTGTAAGTAATAGTGGGACAAGTTGTATACAAACTGGGGCCATCAGTCGGATAAGAGGAATATGCAGGACGTAATGCACTACTTATAAGATTACTGGAAACGTATAAGAATCACTCAGATAAACATAGATTTTATTGAAGCAATTCTACGCAATTCTGCGCAGTTCAAACCCCGGCAGGGCGAAGGATATGCACTGCCAATGATCTCTCACAAGAGCGAGAATTGAGTCAAGTGTTTCTCTCGTTTTTGGTGTGGACTTACCGGAATGATTGCGCCAGGACAGGGAGACGATCAGTCAAACGAAAGGGTGAGGGTGAGTGTGTATTCTACAGATCCCTCAAACACCCACAACTAAACTTTAATTGATAAGTAGTTTCTTCGCATGCGAGTTTGGTTTTGATAGGAGACTCAACTGGATTCAACTGAAACTTCCATTTATGGTAGTCTGCACCACCTCATATTATGGTTCGTACGATATTGAAGATATTCGGATTTAATGCACTACCCACGCTACTCATTAGGTTGTTGAAAACTCTTCGACAGCCCACCACCGATTTAGTCCTTCTTGGGGCTCATTGGGCAACCACAGTCCCCGAGTTCCCATCAGCCTTGTGTTCTGCGTGAACTTTGTGTAGCACATTCAGTTGAACCGAAAAATCAAAACCGAGGGATTCGGTTGGAGTCGTTGGAGTCTCCCGTCAAAACGGAATTCTAGTGCAACTAAGAGTATTTATCAAAATCTGTTCAACTTGGGTTCAAATAGAACATAGGTTTGATGGAATCTCAGGGACGGCATCTACCCAAGGAGGGCGAAGACGGTCGTGGTTTGTTGAACATCTCCCAACAACCCTATGAGTAGTGTGCTGCGTCCAGACAATAAATACTGAGTGCAAATTTAGTGGGTCCTTGAATGATTGCCGTTGTGATTCAGTATTTGTGTCTGTCTGCATTTGTGTCTCCTTACGTTATACGAATTAAATCAAATGACGCTGTAACCATCGAGTCATATGCGCTTAACCCCACTTCTCCTATGTTTACTCGCTAAAATACCTGACTGTATAGCTGGTTTCTGGCTAGATCCATGCGTATTTGTGGTCCATCATCCGAGAGATCACTTAAAAAAATGGAATGGAAAAACTGTGAAATTCTAACCAAGATTTTCCACTGCAAGTGAAATTAGTCTCCGTTATTAAGTCAAGAACGACTGTTTGTTAATTTCCTCGGGAATCATCAGCGACACGCGTGCAACGGACCCCTGAAGATTTTTGCCACTCGACCAGTTAATCAAAGCGGATTTCACTGTCTCGTTTAGTTCTTTTCAGTCCTACAGTATTAACAAATAATTCAGGTACAAAAAAATCACCTACAGTATATTCAAATTTTTGTACTTTAGCACATGAATGGTGGTCGAATATTTCATCGCCAAAACCGGCAGCGCGGTTGATCGGATCATTAGAACAGCAGCAAAACCGCTCATTTCTAGACAATGCCGAACTCACTCCACTCTGATTTTGCGCAATAAACAAAGACAATGAGAAGCCGAGTTTCCTAAAGTTTAATCTACCCCGCCTATTCATTTACATTCGAAAATCGATAGTCGGTTGCCGAAAATTGAATGCTGATTTTTTAAAAAAGCGCAGATGATCAAAAGGGGTACAAAAAATTGGTCTAAACGTCACAGCTTAGAGCACAAGATGACGGCGAAGGATTTATAGCTTTGAGGGTAAAATCCTATAAGACGAAGATGTGGCGTCACATCAGAGAACACCGGCATTAGTCGTAACTGTCGTTCCTTTTCCCTAGTATCTCACGAATGAAAAATGGAATTTTAAACGTGGTAGACATTCACGTTTTTCCACCAACTATGATTTGGGAAAAAACGGTCCCGTCATTTGGTTGCTCCCACTCCCGGTCTCACCATCGACGGACGATAAATTGGTGAGGTTTTTGCATAATTGATAAAGCCGTACACAGGCGTCGCAGGATGTGGAGCGCCACACTTCTATGAATGACGAGCGAGGAATCCCCCTTTTGCTTCATCCCAAACGCGATATTTGCGTGCGCATCTTGCGAGGTCCTGATTCCCAATCACGAATGAAGTCCTGGCAAGATTAAGTGAACAAGAAAGATGTGGCTGCCAAAGGTTGAAGGTAATCCCAAGCACCAATGGAGCTCAAACCAGCAGTAAAATGAATTTTTCCGTACACAACCACGGACCATAGACAATTGGCCCCCCATGCTCGTCAAGGAAAGATTGCCGGAGTCTTATCCTCCGAGAGGAAACACAAAATACGAAATGCTAAGGAACAGTTGAATCACGTAAGACAGAAGTAACCCATTAAAAAGCTGTTGATTTCAGTATCAGAATGTTTGCAGGCTGAGTAGAACACTGCTCGACTAATGAGTTGACCACATTACCATTGATTAGGAATATCAAAAACAGCTCAGAAAGAGGGTTATAAAAAGTCCGAGCCGCATTAAGTGGCAAGATAGGAGGATGGGTTTCCAGCTTGTGCAATTTGCCTACCCTTTCGTAATTACATTAGAAAACTTTGACTAGATCACTTGGCTTTTCGACTCCTGTCAGCGCTCCGTTCGAACAAAGCTTATTTATTTTGTGGTTTAAACGAGCTTGGTTGAGCTTCTTTATAAAGATGTCTCCATCCTACACGGATGTATTTTCAAATCAGTCATGGTTGTACGACAGCGAAGCATCGGTGTTGAACACTGATGTCACGCTGTCGATGATGATGATGATGATGATGATGATGATGATGATGATGATGATGATGATGATGATGATGATGGTGATGATGATTATGATGATGAGGATGATGATGATGATGTTGAGGATGATGATGGTGATGAGAATGATGATGATGATGGTGATGATGATAAAGATGATGATGATGATGAGGAGGAGGAGGAGGATATGCTTCAGTCATTCATTGGCACAAGTTTTGAGACCCTAAACAAATGACTGAAAACGAAGCGGGGCATTATGTTACACTGGTAGCTTATCAGGTGTTGCTGATCTGTTCGCCAAGCTTGGCAAACTTTTGGTCAACAAAGAAGAAAACATCATCACCTATGTACGCACTGGCCATGACGAAAAGTTTGCAAGTTCATTGCTAACCTCGGTGAGCAGAGAAACGTTCCCCAGATCAACAATCAATAAAACTACCAATGTTTCGAAACCTTTACAAAACATTCTGTTTCATATGCACAGTGACTACTTAAAGATACTACTGAAAATGAAGTACAACGTTACAGTACCTGACGTTCATTTTACCGATAGAAAAACAACTAGACGATGTGATGATCAGAGCAATTCCGGCCCCAATACACGACTCATAAGGTTACTTGCAAGGGTTGTTTGCAAATGAGTGTATTTCGCTAATTCCGGCCCTGTTCCCTGAAAAAGTTTCGCCGCAACTAATAGTTTCTTCAAGATTTACAAAACATGAAAACCCAAAGGAATTACCGAAACGCTTCAGGAAGTTTAAAACAAAGAGTCCATACGATCGTGCTTGGTGTTTACAGATAGATAATTGACCCGAAGCTAGATTATGGACCTTGAATGAAGTTGTCTGGTGTCGATAAATACACTAATTTGCAAATCACTTTGGTTTTGCGAGAGACTCCCCTGGAACCCAGCTGAATCTCCCGTTTGTGATGTTTCCGGGCAACTTAACGTGCTGCACGAGGCCACCTCATGTTTCACTTGCTATTCGAGATATTCGAGATATCGCGGTACATGTTAACACGTAATGCACTACTTATAAGTTTGCTGAAAAGGTTGTCTGGTTCTCTTCATCAATGGCTTGTCATCAACCACACACGTTGTTCGCATTATGCCAAGAGTGTGCAAAGGTTCGAAAACTGTTTCGATTACCAGCCGAGAGTTTGTACGGAGGAACGAATGAGATTGCAGTCCTATATGTCCAACGCCTTTTCTATAAATACATTTTATCATTTGTTGCTAACTGCCATCGTCCATACTAAGTCGGTTTTTGAAACTAGTAAAACTGATGGAATGAATTTGAGGGACTAGTTTATTCACTTTGGATGAGTAGCCTGAGCTGATTAGATTGATGTGACCTGTATGATAGTGAACAATGGACTTCGCTGAGAGGTGGTCACCAGAAAACCACGGATCACAGTTAATTACACTCACAATCTGTCATCAGCTACACTTCGATAGATATCTACTCCAAAAACACACGCGGTGAGAATAGCTCTGCCGCTCCGACGATCAAAACATTTTTTTTCTGAAAAGTTATTTATTTGCTGTCAGTTTGTTCCTGTCAACAGCTTTGTCGTGTGAAACACACGGAATAAACAAAACTGTTGTTCAACTGGCCAAAATGATGGGTCTTTTTGCAAATGGAACCTGGGTGCGTACGTGTTTTTCGGGGATATTTTACCTGTCTGAGAGTGCGGTTGTCAAGGTACATTGGTCGAGGTCTATGATGGAACCCAAAGCACATTTTCACCGTGTGAAGTGGGTTTGAAAAATTACCAAGATTGCTGGCCGGATTTATGCTGCTTCTGCTAAAAGGGTTATGTATTCCAACAGATCAGGAAGTGGACCAAAACAGCTCTCACCGCGTCGGACTTTTTGATGACTGGCAAACACTGTCGTTAAGGTGGGTTGTAAACCTCAATCTCCACAATACGTCCCATGTGGGTCCAGTAAGATTTGCCAGTTTCAAGATACGGTTTTCCGACACCTCAGGACCACTGACTTGAGGAAATGGGTTTCATGTAACATCTGTCAAATCTACCGGGGCGAGATGGCTCGTGTGGCTAGAGCGCGAATTTACTGACCGGAAGGTCCGTGGTTCGAACCCGACCTCTGCCTCTCGACTTCCCTTGTCTAGGCTTGGGCAACCTGGCAGTATCCCAGCCCTCGTACTTCCCTCGGGTGGCATGGCAGTTAGGCACCGTAAGAGCAATACAGCTGGACGGTTTTATAGAAACTATCTTTGGCAGATTCAGAGCTGCATTCCATCTGGGCGTAAGCGGACTAGCGAGTACTTCTCTTTCTTGAGATTCTTTCACAGAAGTAACCAAACGAACCGCACAGAGGCGAGTTTCAGCGAGTACCGAGTCAAGTAGACACTGCTTGATGGCTCAGTACAATACCCCCCGGCTTATCCAGCTGCAACGGCCTCCGCGTCTTCACATTTGCACAGCCATAGGCTAAAAGAGAGTGGGGAACCAGTCGTTTCGATTACCGTAATTGTTTCCTGAATGATTGCTTCTGATAGACACTATAAAGCGATGCAGGAGGAACCAGCGTGCGAGCTAGAGCCGCTTGTTGTCTTGCTTGCTTCAGTGCGCGGACGTTAAAGGCAGGATTGTTACCGAAGAAGAACGCACTGAAGCTTCAGCTGAGTATCGTGCAAGGTAAACTTAGGGGACAGTCCTAGTGCCGGGATCTGAAGAGAGTATTCACATTGAGGTCAGGTAATTGAGAAGGAATGAGTGAAAGTGTGAGGGGAGAGAAGTCAGCAGTATCACGTTTTCGCCCACTAACTCCGTTTTATGCAGCAGATAAGGCCACCCGGCGGATAGCACCACTCAACGGTCGATGTTGCATGACAGTATTTTTAGTTGTGACGATCATGGTTGTACGCGGGCTAAGATACTGTCAGAGTGCTCACACCTAGAGAAGGAGACTACTAGCGTGTCCAACTAAAGCCCTTGACCCAAAAGCCTGATCGAAAGGCGGTCAGTGGGTGACCGCATACTACTAAAGTAGTGTTTTTTATAGACCAACCCACCGTGCTTGTTTCAACCTCTAACTTGGCGAACCATGTTCGTCAGACCGGGGTCTTTGAACCATAGTTCCTTAGTTTACACCAGGTGAACGACGAGGAACTTTGACCCCAGGCTAAGCAAGATCTGTCCAATTCAAGAAAAAAGGTAACTTCCAATTTGGTGTCGCATTTAGAATAGATCTTGGGATCAGGTGGCTGTTGATCTGTTCGCCGAGCTTGGCTATTAGCTTGAAACGTTCCGTCACCATGTAAGGAGACATCATGAGTGCAGGATAATCCAATTGCACCAAGCAGTTGGCAAGATTGTCTGAAATTCTAGAAACGTGGACCCACCGAATACTGGGATCTCCAGTAGTTCGATGTGAGCCGGTGGAACGGATTTCATACAGGAGTTTTTGAATGTTTTTGTCACTTTGCCAGTGGGTCAGCTCGCAATTATCGAGGACGTATAACTAACAACCGGTTTGTATTTTAAAATAATCTACTCAACCCAAAGAAGAGAAGAGCTCGAAAGGTCGAATTTTTGACGACGTCCGAGACAGGCTTTGCAATGCGGCTCCTACAAATCTAGTGGGGTCATAAATGAAAGTGATTCCCGAATTCTATTAATCCACAGTGCGGTTTATCGTGATCAGCTTCGTGTGTGTGTGTGTGTGTGTGTGTGTGTGTGTGTGTGTAGGCTCGGATGCTTTCTCAGCCAGAAGACAAACCGCCCCATAGTTCCCGGAGAGGGGCAAACATCGGGTAAGCAATGTGGAACCGGGTGATTCGTGACAAGAGAACAGTCTCGAACAGAACATGCATCTCTGGATGACTTTCTTCCTGTAAAAAATGAAACATGAAGCATATCTTTAGCTATTTGGTTGGGTTCTGGAACAGAACAGTGAAAACTGGACGTCCGCCACTGACAATCCCTCAGACAGAGAACTACCAATCTCACTGTGAACAGGGCAGTAAGGAGAACATTGGTTGAGACAGAATAAAGCAAAACAAATTTTCTCTCTGAGCCATTGTTCACATAAAAGTAAAGCATAGCGTAACCAGCCAGTAAAATAACGGCACGAAATCAACCCGTTTTGTGCTGGGATCTCTGCTCAACTCTGTATTTTGCCCAGTGTGTATGGGTATCTCAGGAATCTCCGAAAAGATTAGAACTGGTGACTTCCCCAGTAATAGATGAAGACTAAGCCTTTCGGTCAACAGAATCTGACTGGCAGTGTTACTGACGCACACTTAGCACTCCGTTATGCAGGTGCCCTGCGATTGATGATTTAGGTTTTGAACTTGAAAATTCACACCAGAGTCGCCTAGAATTGTACAAAGTCCATTTGCACGGGTTTCAAATTTTCGGCCCCTTCTACCAATCCGTGTATCACCGCAGTTACAGGTGTACTAATGATTCCAATGACTGGTTGTGACACTGATGTTCTGACCGGTGGCCTTGACCTGGTCCGCTTGTGTGTTCTAGCATTCTGTTATGCCGCCTTGTATATTCACCTTCGTCTAACCTAAGACTACAGTCAGTTTTCATTTAACCTGGCAATGTCGTCACCCTAGAGACCTTCTAGGTAATCAGGCTTCCCCAATACTGTGGAGACTTCGTCCTGTAAGTGAAGCCAGTCCGTGCTGAAAAGCCGAGAAGCACCGTACAGCTGTTTCATCCTTATTGGGAATCATCAGCAGTGCGCATCTCACGAGACTCCGGAGAGTCACGAACCCGCGACCTCCCGGCTAGTAGTTTGAACATTTGACCGTTCGGCCACGAGCGTAGTTCGCACTCTCTCTCGTTTTTTTTCAAAGAAGCGGACGCGGTACTTTTATGGTCACAGCACAGCTTTGAGTAATTCTTCCTCATGGATTCCTGCTCAGTCTTGTCTTGGTGTCCAAAGGCAGTCACATTTTTGCTGCATAGCGCAGCAGCTTGGAAATCTAAGGTACCTTTTAGGCCAGCAATCAGATATGGAAATAGTTCATCGTTATTCCTGGCGAACAAGAAAGGATTTTGCCGTACTTCTTTCACTCCAGTTTCGGTGGACTAAGAAGTGACTTCCAGTGCGATTTCCGTTGTTTTTGTCATGGCATAGAGTCGTCTGTCGTTTTTCCAAATGTAATTGCTAAATATCGTTTTCTGCCGATGACCCGAGCTTCCCACGAAAGTCCATACCAAGGTTATTCGCAAAGAACTTCCTCTGGCTTCCATCCTGGACAGAAAATATGGTATTCTTAGGGTGCAGTAAGAAGAGATTGTTAACCGATCTGTCTCCAGGTAATCGGTCCGAAATTGCAGTTTCTTTGGAGGAGCATTGGTAAACAGCGACTGTACATCAGACAAACCCATGATGGTTTGCGGGAGATGAACATACTAAAGGTAAAGTGAGTACTCCTCACACAGTGTAAAGTAACTGATGTTTGTATGTTTCTTAGAAAATGTAAAGGTCACCTAATTGATTTCTGATAAGGAGAGCCGTTTAAAGCTGAAATAGGACGAATGGGCAAGTTGAGTTTTTTCGAAAGGCCATAAAGAACTCTGAAGTGTGACATTCAAGAAATGTGTTCATGATCCGCTTGAGATCAGTTCCCCCAGGCTGAATTTCAAGAATGAGACAAGACGCAGAGTGGAACTCTGCTCTTCGTCCAACTTCACAGTACAAGGCCGTGGAACACACGGACTAAAGCTACCTGAATCAATCGATCAATTAGTCAATCTGCCTGTATTTTGCCAATTTCGTGCAGTTTCGGTTCAAGTAGAACAAAAGATTGACAGAAACTGGTCCCCAAGAATGACGAAACCGGTTGCAGGCTCTGGCAGAATTTTCAGCAACCTTATGAGTAGTGTGTTGTATCTCAGCATCGCACCAACTAACACATGAGGCATTCTGATGCAGCACATTCAGTTGAAAAAGAATCTCATAAACGAGAGATTCAGCTGCGATTCAGTTGAGTTCCCCGTAAAAACCAAAATTGGTAAGCACCTGTGCAGCTTTTTCCGCGGTGCCCCGTGAAACTGAACAGGATGCAAGCAAAACTGCTCTCTTACTTGATGTTCCAACAACATGTGGGCTACGGCTACCACAATGTGGTAGTTTTTTCACGCTTTTTGGGTAGAACTAACAAATTTTTGATCAACAGCCATTTCCAACGATGTTGTTGGGGGCACACGTGAAATCGGAAGCACATCGAGTCTATAGCTGTTCTCTCCCTAAATCCTAACATGATAAGGTAACGAAAATTGGAGCTCGTTGTGTTTCAGTTACCGTGTGTCTGAGCCGTAATACAAGGCAAACCTAGCGATTGAGTTATTGTCACTCAGCTGAGCAGACTCAGGCAGTTCAAGTTTGTTTTCATTTAACCGTTTCGATCCCAGCCTACCCATCGCGTCATCTGTGAGAATCAGTTGTCCGGACCTAATTTGGTGATAGCTTTCCGTCAGATAGTCACACTGATGATGGTGAAACCTCGCTCTGTTGCGTTCGTTCATTGACGTATTCTAGTGCTCCGTTGGAACAAGGGTTATTTTTTGTGGCAACAGAGTATCATAGGGGAGGATCGCTGTGATTATGCTGGCTGGGATCACAGGAATATCCCATCCTCCGCAGTTAAGAGACTGAATCTTACCGCTATGTGCACCCATGTAGTCCCGTGAGCTATACTCATGTTCTCCAGATTCCATAATATCTGTCTTTATGTCTACGATGCTCAGTGACTTCCTCCAGATTCCATAATATCTGTTTTTATGTCTATGATGCTCAGTGACTACAACCAAGAGATGTCTGGAAGTTCAAAACATCTACATTTCCTTACCCACTGACCCCCTACGTCATCCTGAATGTGCCACAGGAAGGGCATCTCGTGATTCAGTTGGTACGATCGTCAAGATATCCTGGTATAATTTGCTGTTTGACAGAGCACCCCTTATCTCCTGCGGACAACAGACTGACCCATTCTCCTGTGGGGATTGTGGAAGCCAAACGAGATTTGGACACATCACCGGCTACTTTCCGAGGGTAGCTCTCAGAAACGAGGTGAGAATTAGAGGAGCATCTTACTCATGGTGTTGCTGAACACTTCACGAACAGCGCGAAAAGTCTCTTCAATGAACATATGGACGGAGACAACCTCTACACTTGTATGAGGGGTTGTATGAGGTGAGTCAAAAAACGACTGTGCCTGCAGACTGGTACGCTTTGAATTGACGTTTCTGTAGATTCTACCGGACAGACTGACAATCACTCTGAAGAAAACTGCTGGTGTGACGATAAAGGGAGTAAGAACACGAGGTTTGATTTCATTTAGTTCAATTTTTCAACCAAGAACCGTCTGCAACAACACGTTTGTTTAGATTGCCACACTAGTTGGAAGGTTAGTCTTAACGGTGCTCATATCTAGTGGAATGCGATTTGTCTCAGTCACACTAGATTCTTTAAATTTGCCAGTCCTTTTGACTAATTTCCTTTGAGACGTCTAGATAAACGGAACGCGCCGTTTATCGATCTTCTCACCGCTCAATCAGTCAAGATGTTACCCACCGCAGCTACGCATCCGGACAGCTAAAGTCATGTGTATCAATTGATGAGCTCCATGGTTAAAATTCTTCGCCAGGGGAGAATACATGTCGGCAAGTGACATTAAATACCCGCCCGGACAAGCATAAAAGCATTTATTCGGCAAGGCCGACAGCAGAAATCACGTGATCAATAAAACTGCAACCTGGCTGGTCTGTCTAGGACTAGTCTAGGGCATGCAGGCTAGATCATGTGTGACTCCGTGGGCGTGGGAATACAAAACTTCAAGTCTTTCTGTTCACACTGTCGTGTCAGCTGGGAGAAACACGCGGCATAACCAACTCAGGCCCGTGTTTAGGAGTGGAACGTGCACCACGCGAAGCCTGACCACCAATGTAATAATATGGAAGCTGGTGACTAAACCCAGAACAAAGGAAGGTTACCGATCCGCCACTGATCGATATGGTCTTGAGGGAACCGCAGTGCACACAAATCCTCAGTGGTGCAGATTGACATGTTCACTCTATCAAAAGCACCAAACGTAGGTTGGAAACCAACTGCATGAAAAGCGAACCCTCTGTGACCTTTCGGTGCTATCCGGTGCCCTAACGACTGAAGAAATTGTCTGAGACGGAAATAGACATAACCAACTCAGGCCCGTGTTTAGGAGTGGAACGTGCGCCACGCGAAGCCTGACCACCAATGTAATAATATGGAAGCTGGTGA
Organism: Clonorchis sinensis; assembly: GCA_003604175.2. Taxonomy (NCBI): domain Eukaryota; kingdom Metazoa; phylum Platyhelminthes; class Trematoda; order Opisthorchiida; family Opisthorchiidae; genus Clonorchis; species Clonorchis sinensis. The sequence continues at coordinate 32,187,886 of CM030371.1, forward strand.
CTAAACCCAGAACAAAGGAAGGTTACCGATCCGCCACTGATCGATATGGTCTTGAGGGAACCGCAGTGCACACAAATCCTCAGTGGTGCAGATTGACATGTTCACTCTATCAAAAGCACCAAACGTAGGTTTGAAACCAACTGCATGAAAAGCGAACCCTCTGTGACCTTTCGGTGCTATCCGGTGCCCTAACGACTGAAGAAATTGTCTGAGACGGAAATAGATCATGGGCTATCGAAGAATTTTCAGCAACCTTATGAGTATTGCATTACGGAAATACATCATGTTTTCTGTGCAATAGTTTCGGCACCCAGGTATGAAATGCAGATTTTACGAATGTGCCTTGTGTCGAATTTTTCGTTAGTTCGCTAGTTCCTTCCTGCTAAGTCTGCGGTTATTACTTTGGTCGAAGAACCTATCCAGCACGACCGACTGCGGTGGCTCAGTTATGTGCATGCTGAAACATCGTCGACCGTGCTTTGACGTTCGTGCCATCAGTTTATTTCTCAGCTTGGAAATGTAGGTACCAGTCTGATGCTTGTGATAGGCCAGCACCAGGTCCCCTTCCTCACCCAGCCTATTCTCTTCTTCTCGCTCTAAATACAATTAGCTAATTTTGTGATTGTACGGCAGTGGAACACCAATGTCAACATTGATCTATTGTGTTTCCGGGGGAGAATTTTACGGGGGAAAGAAAATTATGCGACATTGTTGTCAATTGCAGTTGTTCCACGTTCAACTACTCAGTATAATGAAAACACGGTAGTGAGAAAATACGGTAAAAACTAATCGGCAAAAAACTATCCCCACTGATAAGAGTATGTGCTTTGTTTCATTGGCCTACAAAAAACGTTCACTCCCCTAAATAAGGAGAGAATCCTGGTTGAGTAACATTCGCCGGTCAAAAAGAACGGTCAAGCTTCTCAATCTGATAAAATGCACTACCTGGTGTTATCAACCATCGTGATTCGACCGATGAGACGCCATGTGGACTGAAAGTGTCAAACTGGGAGAGGGTGGAACTGGAAGTATTCACGGTTCCGAACTCAGGGTCCAAAAACCGTTTCGGCTTGATTTATTACATATAGGCATATCGAATCATCGGAACCAAATCAGTTACGAAATCAAGGCAGATAAAGGACTATTCAGAAACATTCAAACGGAACGAGTCGTTTTAAGTCTGGTTCGATAACACGCAGAGTTTGAGGACTGTTTCAACTGCTTCAAGCAACTGCTTTGCATTGTCCAAACTGATATTCACCTCTGAATGAGCCGGTGACACTGGGTCAGACGACAATGTGGAACAGGTAAATTCAACCTTGCTGTTCAAATAGTAACACCCAAACAATGCCAATACGGAAGCAGAAAGTTAAACGACGATCGATCAATTCGATCAATAAGCTGACAATATTGAATAACGTTTTCTAAAGCCTGGTTTGTCTTTCCACTTCAGGAGTCCACACAAAGGCAATTCGGTGTGGCTTCGTCCCTCCTACGAATAGTTAGATGTGGTAGTACTTGCCCATGAAGGTATCAACTCCACCCATTCGAAACCCCGCGAATCAGACTTGTTTACGTTCAGGTTGGTCTTTTTCACAACCACAGTTTTCACCGAAGTGGCTAAAGCCGTTTGAAATTCTGACTAGCCAGTGTGATGTCATGATAGATAGGAATTATAGTTTGTCAATGCTGCATATCAGTCAGCACTTTGTTCTTCCTACTAAAAGCAACGACTATTGTCACTGGCCTTGACCTTGACCTTGAGAACCCGTAGCCCGGGCTGTAAATCCATGAATCACACCTTCGCTATTTACATATGCTAGAACAGAACCTTGGAAAAGCTCGATGGACTGAGGATACGAACCGTAGAGATACGGGCAAGTCCGAGGACAAATTGTCCGCATATCTCATTAGGGAATTATGCAAAAACGCTCTCTTCTAGTAACAGACCATGAGGAGTTTTTCGTGCTCTGAAATTTGTCGGTTTTCGCACTTTGACCTGACTTTATCAACATCCTTCGACGCGGTCCGTGCTTCTTACGATCCTCTGAGAGTTACATGCACACCAAGTTTAAAATTAATGTTTAAAATTAAAATTAAAATTAATTAAAATTAATTAAAATTAATTAAATTAATCTTTAAAATTAATCTTTAGGAGAAGTTATTTAAACTTGTTTAAAATTACTGGGTGAAATCGAAAAAGACCGATGGTCTTATTAAATTTTCCCATACCTCGACGGACACGTTCATTCTGTGAGAGCGAAAAAGCGTTCGTGGAATTCCGTAGGTGGGCTTCTTCTGCTAAAACCGGTTTAGGTGTAGACATTTGAAATACCCTAGAGTGTATGAAAATACTCTGTCAAACGAATCGGCATGTATTTTTAAGTTAAAACAAGGCAATTTTTGATGAGAGAAAACACGGTTGATTAAGTGTGCAGCGGGGACGTCAACTAAAGTGGATAAAATACTGATATCAGGTGAAAAAACGCTACATGGTATTCACAAGGGAGGCAAAGGTGAAAGGCAGTACGAAACGCGTTATAAACTATGGATCTGGGGTAGAGTCTGCCACTCGGATGAATTTGTGTGTGGCTGGCGGCTAGCTGCACTGCTTAGGCTAGTAGAGAAACACTTGCCATTATGTTATATTACTCATCATCATCATCATCATCATCATCATCATCATCGACAGCATGACAGTGTTCAACATCAATGCTTCACTGCCGTACAACATGAAAGCCTTATTGAAAGCCTTTGAAAGCCTTTGAAAGCCTTATTGTGAAGAAAAGAATAAAGGTGGACGAGAAAGAGACTAAGTGCTAGCTTACTACAATCATTCCAAGGTGCCTACACCTCCAAACACTCATTCAGGCAATCTGGATAGAAACAGACAACAAGATCGCCACTGACATCGGTTGGCAGCCATATCTTGTAGTGTCTCCAACCACGCGCAGTGGGGATCACGCGGTCCCCAATCTGGAAGGCGAGTAGCATTGACAGCACCCAAACGTCTCGTGATTTCTTTCATACCCTTCTGCCAGGTCAAGGGTTGGTCACCTCTCTGCTTCCGCCACTCTGAATTGGGGCATGAAAAACAACACTCATAAACGTCAGTGTGATATGCTTACAAATTCCACACAGAATTTACCTGGTTAGGCGTTCGAAAATATATTATTCGTGGGTTTAACTGCGACTGACGAACTTGAGAGGGGGTGCATGTTTCGCATCTGAACCTTTCTTGGGATTTCGTTTGGTCAAACCCGACCCCATATTTTTCGCCGTTACTATAAAAAGTGCAAACCACTCGGGACATGAAATTTGTTGCTAACAACGTAATTTTTGTGAATCGGATTTCAAGATTCGGCTTTTAAGAGAACACAATTTCCCTAGTGGTTTTTCGCTGAAGATAATCGCTTTACGCAGAAATTATCGAAAAAGAACGGTTTCTTTCGCAAGAATAACGCAACGTGAAGTAAACATGGTTGTTAAAGCAAAGTGAGCAATTACAGTGAAATATCTCAATAGGTGGACATAAAAATTGTCCTTCTTTAAGATATGTTTGGATGTACGTCTAAACACAAGAAGCTAATCATGTGCGGTCATAATCAACCCACGTTTGCTGCTATTAAATGCGGATGCCTTTCGTTTGTATGCAGGCATTAGGTAATGGTCTGACGGTAATTTTGTCCTGACGTAGGCAAATAAACAGGGTCGTTATCAGACAACGGATCCAGCCGCTGTAGGTAATTAGTTTATTGATTCTTCGAGAAATCAAGTGGAGGTATCAGAGTTTTAAACGGTTAGTATCGAAACTGTAACACGTACTGTATAATTTAACCACATCCAATCTGAGAACATGGCAGCTTAATGGGTGCTAGACGCGCTCTTTCAAGGACTGCCGATGCACTTCAGCAAGACTTGGGCTTCATGTCGTCCATATATTGAACACATCATCAGGTAACAGATCCAGCAAACTTAACTGCAGTCGTTCTCGTCAGTAACTGACCACGTCGGCGGACACTTTACTCACCTCTTCGGTTTGAATTTTACCAGACAGCACAGAGAGCCGTGAGACTGATTGATACCCTGGAATCGATAAAATCGATTCAACTTTCCAACTCCTGTACATCCCCAAAAAGTGGTGGACTAGAAACTGCTTTGTTTTGCTTTCCGTATCTAGATCGTTACCATTCTGGAAATTTTCCAATGGTTTAATATCAGAATGTTTTCAATGAATACACTCATTTGCATATCAATTTGGTTTTTGCGAGAGACTCACCTGGAACCCAGCTGAATCTCCCGTTTGTGATGTTTTCAGGTTCAAGTAGAACATAAGGTTGATGGAAACTCGGGGACTGCGCCTACCTGATGAGCCCCAAGAAGGGCGAAACCGGTCGTGGACTGTCGAAGAATTTTCAGCAACCTTATGAGTAGTGCATTACGTATATATATGGCGAATCCCCTTTCGTAATTTATTTGTCGTCATCTTCCTCACCCATAGCAACATATGAGGATAGTAACGCTGGACGTTATCCGCGACCACGAGGGTTGCGAACTGTGTACCGTCATCTTCTCCAAGCTGCCTTTCTCCACAAGCCTTCGAAACTCGGGAGTAAGTTACAATGAGGTCCGCTTTGAAGCAGCTTGAAGACAAACCCACGCAAGTTAGATGTGGCGTGCCAAACACGAAAATGTGGACGAACGCTCTATAGGAAACAGCAACTGTAGGACCAATTGGTGACCCATCATTGAAAAACCTGTGAAGCGACCTCCGAACTCACTAGTTAGATTATTTCAAGAGTGAATGCTCTTAGCCTGGTGATCCGTTCTCAGACCGTTTGTCAATACACAACATTGCTTCACATGTACATAACTTCAGGAGCCACAAATCACGAATTTGTAATCCGGGATCCTCCTGGGAGTAACGTTTTACTTCGTTGGAGTTCTAAGTCTTAATTTAGGTTCGGATAATTTTCTGACCCGTTTCAAAGGTCGATTTGACTGAAATGTACTCTCACGCATTCGCATGAAACTGGATGATATCTTCCGAAGTTGGAAGCTTCGTCTTCACAGAACAATCGATAATTTTGCTAGGTTCGAAGTGTTGCAACATTTGGTTGGCGGCCAGGTGGCTGGCGATTTGTCTCCCGAGCTTGAACATTAGCTTGTAACGATTTCATTGCCATGCAAAGAGACACCGTCAGTGCGTAGTTGACCCGACGCAGTGTCCAGATCTGTAGATTCGCTACACGAATGGGAACGATGCCTTAGGTAGGCCAAAAAGTACGGAAAAAAACATTTCTCCGCCAGAAACTCCTATTTTCACACCATTTTGGTTTTGACGGAGGATTCTATTGAATTCAGCTAGATCCCTCGTTGAAGAAATCCGTCATCAAATGAGAGTATTGGACGATTTCCGGTTAACTTGGGTTCAACTAGAACAGAAGGCTGACGGGAACACGCGCCGGGGACTGCATCTGCTTGATGAGACGCAAGAGAGCGTTTTCAGTCTTGGCTGTCGGAGGGTTTTCGGCGGCCTTATGAGTAGTATGTTGCGCCCAAAAATAAGTCCCAGCTTCTCGCGTGAGCAGTCTCTTCTTTGGACCAGTTTTGAAGGTCCTCCTCATAAAACTTAGGGTGTATGGCTGTGGTAAAACTGTATATTTCAGTTAGGATGAACAAATTCAAATGAAGTTTTTTCGAAAAAATCACCGAAAAGATAATCAAAGCATATGGAAAACCGTGCCATATTGTTCAAACCAGGCAAATTCGAGTCAACGGAATCGTCCACTGTGAGGCATGCCTAGAGTTCCAGAAATGCTACAATTCCATTCAAAAAGTACTACCGACTTGATTAGTTTGTATCAATCACGGATGCAAGGTAGATTTTGGCTGAAAGCTTGACTTCTACAGAGCTGTAGACAGTTTACGGATTCCCTGCTGAGGTGACCAGAGCCTTATTTTGTCGCATTGTATATGTGACAATCCCAGCCTTCTTACGACTATTCAGTCGGCGACCAATTCTATATACAGTGGGGGTGATGTCGGGAGATTTCGTCCTGTAAGTGAAGCCAATCAATAGTGAAAAGCTTAGAAGCAATCTACAACTGTTTCTTCCCTCATCAGCAGTGGGAATCCCACAAAAATCAATGGAGTTTCAAACCCGCGACCTTCCGGTCAGTGGTTCAATACCTAATCGTATGGCCACGAGTGGCAGACCAGCAATGTGATTAGCTGTCAGTTGGACAGGGCATATCGATATCACAAAATAGTCAACGATCAATAATACCAGTAGACTGGAGTCGATTTAATTTTCATCAGAAACCGCCTAACACACAACAACACACTGCGAAATTCCGTGTAGAGGTTGAGTGGCAAAAATGATGCACTGTGAAAATTCACAAAACTATACTGTTCTCACGCGCGTAGCAGCGAATTTTTCCGGAGCGTAAGTTGAATCAGATACATACATAAGCTCAGCTGTTACTGTGACTGATTCCGAGGCAGCCTCATGACTACGTCCAGACCTTCGTCGTTGAGTTCAGCTCACCGTAACTGAACCTATGGTTCTGCCTAGCTAGGTTTTGCTGCTGCGGTTACTATTAACTTCTAATCCATGCTTTGAGAGTTGAGTAACTTGACGGATTCCACAGTGAGCTGGAGATGAGCCAATGACAGCCGATTGTGGACATGACACACAAAATGCGGAACGAAGCTAACACGCTACAAACTACTGGTAGGATGCGTTGGCAGCCTGGAGTAGTAGAACCCCCTGCATTGTAATGCTGTTGACCAGATAACCAATTCAACCGTTGTGCAACCCATCTTGGTCACCATCACTCAATGTGAAACAAGTGTCCAATGAGGCCACTGTCAAGGAACCTCAAATAATCAATGATTTTGAAACTAGTCTAAAACAGATAGTTGAGTTCTCCGTTCTATTAAAGTGCAATTTTTTTAAAATTGAAAGTTTTCTCCAAAAAGGCGTTCTCATGGGATCTTTTCAACGAACATGATAGAGGGACTGTCTGGAATTATTCACTCCTCCAAGCCTTCTTCTATCATCAGTCACGCAAAAGTCTAAACAGTACTTTTTCGAATGCGTGAGAAGGCAGACTCATCTGGCCGCCTAAATGTTCCGTGTAAGTCAATGACAACTCAGGAGAACTTGCAGTTACCGGGTAATCAAGCTGTTTATTCAGCATGATGGTACGCTCACGGAGGCAAACTATCAGCGGGAAGCATGGCGTTACAGTCTTAAGCAGAGTAGACAAGACACTTGGTTTTATTCTCTCTGCGAATTCTCTGCACAAAAGCAATACATATGACCGCTTTCCAGTCGAGTGAGTAGCGAACTACATATCTTCGGGGACTTATACACGAGTTTCTTCAATTTTCCATGGGCATTTTACTGTTGGTCACAAAGCTTAGAATCGATTTTCTCCAACTTGCCTACAGACCAACAACACACAGTCTCTCGGATATGGTTTCTTTCGTTATCGGAAGATCAGGGAGCAACTGAATTAGACGTCTGCCATGAACTTTCTTCTGAGTTATTTTGGACAAACAGGTGAAACTCTACAACAAAGTTGGACGTTTCAACATGATTGAGTTAAGTTAGATTTAAGCTCATCTGGGTGTAAAAAAAGAGGTATTCATTGTGACTGTGTAGAGTTAGTGATGAGCACGGGCAACATCAAAGTTACCGCCAGACAGTCCGTGTTTCTGAGACGCAGTTCACACGGTGACGTTCGCAACCAAATTCAGACATAATTTTCCCGTGTCTCAGATTTCACCACATAGAGCAAATTAGCGGATTTCACAGCAGTTCTGGTAGTGCAAATGGGCTGACCACAGTCAACTCACCATCGTCAAATTCAGTTAATATAGGGAAAAACTGCTCTGTTTACCTGTACAATGTGGATATCTATAGGATTTAAGGCGTCTGTGCTTAGATGAATGCAGCGGAAGCCGGAAAATAGGTGGAATCTTTGGACCTAGCGAAATACACTGATTTACAAACCAAGTTGCGAGTCGATCCTCTTGCTCACTAGCTTGCTTTTCATTCAACACGGGCTAAACAGGCCTTGGGATTTAATACACTACTCATAAGGTTGCTGAAAATTCTTCGACAGTCCACGGACGGTTCCGCGCTTCTTGGAGCTAATCAAGTAGGCGCAGTCCCCGAGTTTCCGTCAAACTTATGTTCTACTTGAACTACCTGAAGCTTAAAAACATCATAAACGAGAGATTCAGTCGGGTTCCGCGTGAGTCTCTTGCAAAACCAAATTGGTTTGCAAATGAGCGTATTTCGCTAATTTCGTGCAATTACGGTTCAAGTAGAACATAAGGTTGACGGAAACTCGGGGACTGCGCCTACTTGATTAGCTCCAAGAAGCGCGGAACCGTCCGTGGACTGTCGAAGAATTTTCAGCAACCTTATGAGTAGTGTATTAAATCCCAAGGCCTGTTTAGCCCGTGTTGAATGAAAAGCAAGCTAGTGAGCAAGAGGATCGACTTTCAAGTCCAGGAAGATCACAACCACCAGATCCGTCTGCTGCTGAAAAAACCTGACCTCACAATTCTCACGGTCACGTGTACAGCGGGGTTAAGCCACTGCGGACAGACTATGGTCTAGAAAGGTGAGAGTGAACATTTAGAGGTTGACAATGATAATGATGTGAGCAAACAGACTGTGTATGCAAAAAGCGATTTCCCTGAAATCCGTAGGATCTTGGTTTGAACTGGAACCCAAAAACAGGTATCATTCTGAAAGATGAAAAGAGGCTGACAAACAATGCGTAGGAAGCTTGTGATGCATCTCGTCAGGCGAAAGTGTAGACAGCTGATCACCCAGAAACGGAAGTTTTTTCCAAATAGAAGCAAACATTATGTCAATACTTCCAAACCGTTTCATTTACAATCCACAGGTATCCCGGGTCCATTTACCAACGAACAATAATATAAACAGGCAGACAAGTTAGAATCGTTTTATCAAGGTCGTTTCTAAACTTTCATAGAGCAGATGTGTGCCCGGAGCAAATTAAAACGCGGTAACTCATTGCCTCCACTTCATATCATCAGCTTGTCATGGTTGATTGACACCTTGACAGGTTATAGATGAAGAAAATCAGCCAGACATGAATTACGGATAAAATATGTTTATTGAACCACGAGAGGTGATCAAGTTGCTACCAGTGCGCAATTACCTAAACCTATCAACCAGAACAATATGGGTAAGAAATTTGAAAACGTTTACAAAAAGAACCTCCCAATAGCACAGTAGCTGCAAGCTGAAAACAAAGTTCGTTTTACCTATCATACATCTGCGGTGTTCAACCACCAGCCAGCAGGTCGAAATTCCCTCGAATTTCACGATATGCGCACCGCTGATGAAACAGTTGAACAGTTTTCAACTCTCTGTTCGCATTCATTTGATTCCTATCCGAACATACGGTTTCGCTTTATTTCGAGACAAGTAAACACGAGGTAACCGCGCAGGTGGTTAAAAACATACTTGTCAACTTAGATGAAATTTTCACCACGTTCTTCTCCCAGTAGTTCTATGACTTTTTTGGAATTCCTAGGCCATTAGGCGTACACCTATCACACCGAAGAAATTGCCTCTCCAAGACGATCACCGCAAGTCCAGGGTGAACATAATGGTCAAATTGGACTCACCCTAATTGTGTATTCGCAAAACGCGGTGTTTATGTCCTGATAGTGAACGGATTAAACCATGCTCATCGATTTCCGATCACAGTCACCCAACAGTGGATAGTGAGCCTTGTAAGCGTCAGGAATCCCACCTGAATCTCTGTCGGGTTAAAACCAAACTATTGCGCGAATGAGTGCACTCCACGAATCACGTACAATCTATGTTCAAGCAAAACATAGAATAGACGGAAACTCGAAGACCGTACCTAACTGACGACGAGTCTGTAGGAAGAGGAAAGTGGTGGTGGTCGGTCGACGGGTTTTCAGCAACCTTATGAGTAGTGTGTGTTCCTTCGGATCTTATTTGCGAACCTTTTAAACAGTGAAAACTGAGCATCACGAACAAGCAATTTAGTGCGGTCTCCGGTAAAAACCAAAAATGATGTGCGAATGAGTGTATTTCGCTGGACGTTGTATGGATGGATGTTGTATGGATGTGCTCAGAAACGCAGTCTTTTTTCGAACGGATAAACTGTTATCAGCAAAACTCAGGTGGCACAAAAATTGTTTCCTGATTGTACTCCGGTATCATTTGATTCTAGTCCATTTTAACCAAGTTCTTTCCTCACTGGTGAAGTTGCGCAGATAACCGCTGATCTCATTCGTTCAATGAGCCGCATATTCATCCCCATCGAAAGATATCGTGCGTAAACAAGCAATCACATTCAAGTGGAATCGAGAAAGTGATGTGAAACAGGTCGGTTTTAAATTATCGTTTTGCTTTCCACATCCCTCCATTCGATGGTGTTTCACAAAACAGTTGTTGGAAAACTTGTAACTACCGAAAAGCAAGTGGGATACTATACACTGGCGAGGTTGGAATGAGTGCTATTCACACGCATGTTCATCCGAAGGCATGATCGATTCCCAATAGTTAGGCTCGGTCACAACGGTTTGGAAGACCCGGTAGGTTTCCTTTTAAACGAGCGCTTTGGCTGCCAACATTCAGGGCTGCCAGAGAGATGCACTCGTGTAGATTGATTTTATAAGCTACATCGTCTCAATAGAGCAAACTGATCCGTACTCCATGCGATCTGCCTGGTCTGAACCATGCCCTGTGATCTCCACTTACGTATACACAAGTGAAGCTCATCTACGCTAGTGGATTTCACCAAAGACTCCATGCTACAAATGAAGTCAGTTTTTTACCGAAGAGCTGAGAATCACTCCACAGCTGTTTAATCCTTATTGAGATTCATCAGCAGTGTGGATTTCACAACTTTCGAGGGAGATACGAACCTTCCGGTCAGTAGATTCCATTCGCTTACCAGCGGCTGATCAGCAGTGTGGACAGCATATAGCAGCCCTAATTCTTCACTCGCGCAATTCACGTCACATGGTTGACAAGTTTCTTGAGTAAAGGCTTCGCAGACAGAAGGCTCAGACAACTTGTGAGATACTTGGTTTTCTCAAAAAGTCACCTAAAGTTTTAGGACAGTATGCCGACATTTCGAAATGCTAAACAGCTTGAAGGTAAAGTCCGTCTTTGCCTAAGTGCCTTTTCATCCCGATTCCCAGAATTACGCATAGTGTGAATCTCGAAAAGCCAGGTAAGACGAGCTTTCTTGCCCAAGATCAGCGACCATCTGATCACCTACCAGTGTAACGGTGGATACTACTGATGAGGCACGTGAGTAGTACGTCTACTCGTAAATCTGCTTTGCGTCTCTTGAAAAGTGAGATCTGTCACATTGATTTTCCACAATCGATGAAAACAACACGGAGATTAGAGAAAATCTCAGTCGAGTGTGATTTCATTTATGTTTATAACTCAATAATGACTTGGGCAACAACGGACAGGTTCCAGCCACTTCATGAATACTGGTCCTTCAAGAAAAGCAGTGTGATACCGTTTAAAATATGTACAATTGCCACAACCTGGAGCGCTGTCTTCGAAACCAAAATCAACCGGGAACTGTGACAATGGGAAAGCCGGATTTTTTCGGCTAACGACCTCTCAGATGGAAGCCTTCGACGAATATTCACGCGGTACATGTTAAACTAGTCGGTTTATCAATAGAAGAACTCGATGGGTCTTCAGTGAGCTGCATTCACTCAATCTGGGAAATACGATATGCATTTGGCCTATGTGTACAAAGGATTTTTCAGTAGTAAACAGTAGTCGATATTATGCTATCAGACTCGAAAGTCACTTCTCTGGAACATGCAACCAGGTTTCTCGTACTCTCGACATGGGCTGCTACGACAGAAGTTTCAACAATGACCAGGTCAGATTGGTGGTCTTCAGTGCTGGCCATCACAGTGCCAACCATTTCAGATGCAGAATTGTGCTTCTCCGAGATCGCCTAACATCTCACGATCAAACTGTGTCTTTTGGGCGGCTAAAAATTTGGTATGGACGATATTAACTTGATCTGGCCGGATTTTATCTGCTCCGAGGTTAAAAAAACCGTTCGCCGAACATTGGTCGATAAAATGGGAAATCAGTAGTCAGAACTAACTCATCGAGAGAATTCGCGCACTGAACAGAACTCAGTTTTCCGAAATCCATCATGTATAGTTTTGAAGAGAGTCCTGTTCAAACAAAAGATGACCATGAGAAAAATGCTCCCCGGATCAACAAAGCTAATCTGGATGAGGAAAAAAATGGAAATCTGACCACTTTGCCAATTACATAATGAAATCTGCATTTTAAATCTAATCACCCCGGCCTGATGGAACAACAACACAAACCCACATGCGGTTTGCGCCGAGCGGTCCAAGGACACGATGAATCACACACAGGATGCAGAATTACGAAAATGTTTCGCTAAGGAGCTCGATGTCATGCGGATAGAAACGGACAACTGATTACTTGTCAAAACATTTATGTCCAACCAGAAACATTAATTTCGTTTTGAGCGGCTGTGCGGGTTTCGGAAGTTGTTTACTGCGTTAAAACAAACACGACGGGCATGTGGGTTGGTGAATGGACCAAGCGAAATTGACGTGTAGGCTGGTCATAGGTCATACTTGTTCTCTTGCGTAAGGCCATGACAGGCATGTAAATTTCACTCAAGCGGCTTGATTTGCCTGATGTCGTGGAATTTGAGTCCTGACAAGCATCCTACGGTTGTTTGGAGACAACTGGATAGCGAAACTTGCTCGCCAGACCCCAAAAATATAAGGCCGTATGTAGTGCATTTTATCCTCAGTGTACTCACCCTTATACATAACAGCATTTGTGATGCCTTGTCGTGTCTAATTAAACCCCATTTTATGACGAAATTGAGTAAGTCCCGTGGTGTCGAGAGGCACATCAGAAATTCTAGATGATTGACACATGTTTGACTTCAACGCTCAGCCACTGACTCGCAACAGGGTTTCGAACTCCGATCCTAACTCAATTTCCAGTAGGTGAGTGGAACTGCCAGCAGTGACTGATTCCTGATGTAGAGCAGCCATTCCTCCAAGTACAGGGTATCTTATAATAGACGCAAAAAATAATACCCATGTTAAAACTTCAACACCAGTTTAAACATTTATCATTTTTTATGTGAACATACATGCACCATGGGGGTTTACTGTGAACAAACTGGCATTACAAAAGATGTTGAAAGAAACCGCCCCTTTCTTCTATAACAAGTTGGAGGCGGTATGAGATGTGAGACACAGCATGTTTAACTTCTTCAAGCGTCACGCGTGCACACTCCTCTCCAATTCTTGCTCTCAACTCCACCAAATTCTTCGGTTTATTTTCATCATATACGCGAGTCTTGACCATTCCCCAAAACCAATAATCCAGAGGTGTGAAATCGGGTGACCTTGCGGGCCAAAAGTTTGGAAATCCACGAGCAATGACTCTCTCATCAGAAAATTGCTCTCGGAGGTAAGTTCTCACTTGGTTTGAGTAGTCGGGTGATGAAGGTGGCGTTTCATAATACGATGCATGCTGGCGCGGGGAATGACGGTCAACTGAGACACCTGAGTTATTGACGAAGATGCCATGGTGCTCTGGGACTGAAGTTGCTCGACGGCATTCTGTACAATGGGCGCTCTTTCATCACTCAGAGACTTTCTCCCTTTTCCAGGAAAATCCAGTACAGATCCAGTGGACTCAAATTTCGCAATCAAGCGTGTAATGGTCGACACGGTGAAAGGATCTTTGATGAGACCATGTTTGGTTTTGTAACCACGAAGTGCAGCGGTGGCGCTTTCACCAAGGGAATAATGGAGTTTCACAATTTCAATGCGAGTACTGACATGCATCGTAGACAGAAAAAATGCCAATCGCACACAAAACCTCCTTTATATGGCTACTAATAATGAAAGATTTCGCCATCCTTCCTCTGATGGGCTACCTTTAATCACTCAATCAAATTTTGCGTCTATTATGAGACACCCTGTATTCCCCGGTGGAATCAGATCCTGCGGTATCGTCTACTCGAGCTTCAAATAGCTCAGTGGTTGAGGCGCGAACTTTCTGACTGGAAGGTCCATGGTTCGAGTCCGACCCCGACTCACGAGTATCGGGTTCACTACATTACATGTCTTCAATTCAGCACAGCTTCATTGCATGTCACTGCAATGGAAAGCCGTTTTTTTCAACGACAATCATATCATCTGGAGCAGTCTACCTCCAAGTGTTGATGCGATTTTCGATGGATACAGCATTATTCATGAAGCGAACTCTTGGATAGTCCACTGACGTTTTCACTCTTCCCGAGGCGTGATATCAAGGGACTTAATATGATATTTCGAATTTTATCCCAGATTTGACGAGGCAAGTGGATGGGAAACATCATGAACAAGAGCTTCAGTTAACACCATTAATATCTAATGGGGGACAATTTGAAAACAAGTGTTTAATTTTGTATTGTCACGACTTTGTTTTGCACTGAACTGAACTAGACTAAACTCGGAAAATATTGTTCTTGGGTCTTGACTGTTGACAGAATGCCAATAGTTTACTATTCCGATCGATTATAGATACCGTGAGCCGCACTCGCTTTGGTCGATGCTCGCAGTCAACCAGTGACGTTCGGTCACACATTACACAATACAGATGAATGACATTCACAGATGACATATTCTAATCGAATGAACAAAACAACATGGGAGTAGAGTAGGGCGCGCGCGGATCACTTTTGTCTGACATCAAGAGGAAAACAGTGGCCAACCGGAACGCCGATGTATCGTCGCCGGATCGATCCGGTCGAAGACGCTTGTGAACCACTTTTTTAGCCTACCTCTTAAGAAATGGGACCGATAAAACTTGGTGAAGTGCCTTAAAACGCGATAAATACATAGTTGAGGAGCTGCAAAACCATATATCAAACACCTCAAAGTTTAGGAGATCTCTCAGTGTGAAAGTAAACGTCAGGCGTGGACAACAAGATTCTAAGTGAGACGAAAATGAGACCGACTTCAACTCATTGGCAGCGTAGATTTAAGGGGCTGGACGATCAAATCTTATGGAAACACGAATTGCGAAGGTGGTGGGGGGTGATTTTTTGTGGTGAGAAAAATTTCGGCACCGATGGTTCAGATATTTCGGCTTGAGAAATTCCCACCGATCGAAGTCAAAACGGATGTTCTGCTGTGCCTTGGTGTCCATTTATACACGGCTAAACACAAATTGGTCACATTAAGCGGAGAAATGACGGCCAAATGCTGCATAGGAACTCTCAACGATCATCTTGATTGATTGACTGATTTTCAACAGGCACGTCATAGGAGTATATCAGTGCGACTTCGCTTCAGTCCACGCTGCCCAATTAACATCACGGTTTTTATCATCATCATCGAAATCAGTGCTCAACGCTGCCGGGCGACTATACGGAAGATTGATTGATTGGCGAAAAAACGGATGGTAAAGGGATCATAATGTCGAACTATTGGACTGATCCACATATAAAGTCTGGGTATAAATCCTATCGAAACTATTTGGGGCAAAGGATGTGTACAACATTAACAGAACAATCCATACCGCAGGTGGACTGGAGAGAAAAGGAAGGCCAAAACGCTGATCATGAGTAGTGTTCAGTGGAACTGATCTTAATAGCTATTCGCACCCTCCTGATGGGTAAAACATTATTCGGAATTCATGTGTGAAACTCAAATTGTACATTTTGTTCCAACCAACCGCCTAGGGTGATGCATGTCCAACAGTTGAATGTCAAGGTGTGTAGGATAAAATCACAACAAGCGGGCAAGTTAAACAATGTTCCGTGAAACTGTACCAAAAAGCGAACCAACCACCTTCATCCCCCGGCTCAGTGACGGTGATAACATTTGAAATACCAGAACCACATCACCGCCTTCTGTTTGCTCAGAAAAAAAATTATGATAGGTTTCAAAGTTGTATGGAAATTGGAGATACGTAAATAACTTGCGCTCTTGCTTCAAGGGTTTTCGATAGCAAATGAGGTCTACCTGATAGCACCGAATATACGTTACGTAACCAGATATAAAAGCGGATTTTGTCTCTCGGGCTAACTGCAGTTTCCCGTCTTTTTCGTGTACATCCCAACAGACCGGGAATTCAGCTTACTCCAAGCAAGCTTTTCTCGGAGGGAATTCAATAGGATTGTTCTGGCGTCGTTGTAATTTGAAAGTTGCCGCTGTCCAGATGGAGTCTGTCCACAGACGTGAACGCACCTTGTCGTCTTTCTGGTTCTCATCGCCTGAAAACCCTTATGTAGCATTCCTCTTAACTACCGACTATTACTAATATATTGGCATAAACTGCTCGCTTTCTATTCGCAATCCGTGACTCCAATCTGACTGAGAAATCGAGTCATTACTAGAAACTCTTTCATGTCATTTTCCAACGGACCCGTACTTCACTGGCGAGTTTGTTATTTTAGTGACGACGAGAATTCCCTGATATCCTCCATCTGTGAAAAACAAGTTCGAATCCACCTACTACAATCTTCTTGGAAATGAGACCGAGTCTTCGGTGTCCACGGAAGCGAAACTCGTCGGTCGTGACCCCAATGAGCAGTCTCCATCCAATAGAGGAAAAGATTATCCGATGTGGTCACATCTTTTGATCGCACTCAGACGGGAACTCATCCCATTTCATTCATAATGGTCCAATCAAAACTGCAAACCAGCAAAGTAAGGGGGAACAGTACGGCCAGCGGGGATACATGCGTCGTGAGCTAAGGAGCGAAAGCAAATGAACTAGCCTAGTACACCTACTTTTTAGTAGGGCTATTCTGGTTTGGATGAGTACCGTATGGACAAAAAGTCCCTTCAGGTTCTCTGGTGAAAATCACAGGAATTTGAAAGCCTACGTCCCCACTCAGAGTGGGAGCTTGACAGCGACCACCGTTGGGTTAGGTATACTAACTGCATGTCGCCTTCACCTCAGTTGGTGCAAAAGGTATTTACCACCCGATTCTGTTGCAGCATGTGTTCAAATAGGAGCGTTAAGCCCGTGCCATTCGTTTGCACTTGAGTTGGGCGGGACCTCGAACGACATCTGTAAAGCGTAATCGCGTGAAGGTAGACTGCAGGGTCGCCTTGTGCAATCACCCTCGTTTAACTGCAACTGTACTGATACGTTTATGTCACTTTGGAAAGTCACATCCATCCACTGTACACCTCCGGTGATGCATTCGCAGTTCGTTCGGCCACTGATGCTAAATCGTCTATTCACATACTCACTGTGTGGATGAAGCATTCAACCGAGATTGGAACACCAGACGACTTCAAAAGAGTTTTCGTGTTACAGGTAACGTCCCATCTATTAGGTTGAGAGATTTATCATTCGGGTACAAAGTATAGGATCTAGACAGACAAGTGTGGACTGAACGTTGAGGCTTCTTTCACAGTTTTAGTCACTAGCTCCGTCGACACCCTCAGTGGGCAGTCAGTCCAGACGGGGTCCTGATTACTTCGATTTCATATTAAACTAGGCTGTTTAGCAATGAGGAACAAGCACAAGTTGAATACAGGTTCTTATTCTCTTCCAAACAGAGATGGTACAGCAGACAACCGATAGCAGAGGTTATTGATTAATCTGAGAGACAATTCGCAGATACTAAACACATCAAAGGAAAGACAAGCCATTATCATCGGTTTTCTGACGCAGCGAGTTTTGCCAGTTCCTTGTTCACCGACTTGGCAAGGAATTGTTTGTACGAGAAAATATCTCCCTCCCATGGGGTGATCGACTGGTTTTCACAGACCCAAATTTCCTTGGCCACCTACCAAGCAAAGGGAACGTCCACAAAAGAGATGTCAGTGAAGAAAAATAAACATGTCCTTCATGCTACTAGAAATAAAGAAGTAGTTTATAGAAAATATATTTCCGTCTGCTGCAGAATTGGATTCGAAGAAACAGATTGAGACCCTCATTAGATTGCTCAGATCCTCATAGGCTAAGTGGTTCGTACACGTACAGAAAGGCAGGCCGAGGAATGGGCTAGACGTTCAGTGATGTTGAGGTAAATTTTCCACTGCAATTAGACTCAACAAACACGAAATATTGTAGAACCCTGAAGGGTTTTAGACAGCCTGTGGTAAGTCGACCAAGGATGGGTGATGTTTCATCATATATAGCCACTGGTTATCGGCAGGCCTCCTTCTAGCCCAACCTTAGAAGAAGTGGGTGGTTGAAAAACAAATGTTGACTACGGTGACAATATTGCTCTTCCGATTTCAGGTCCATCACAAATGCAAAAATAACTTAACTCATTCGACCATGTGGGTGGCGCTAAGCTCAAACCTCAGGCTAAAAATGAACCAATTGATGCGGTGTATACGCTAATCTGAGTGGCCTCCTAGAGTGAAGGAAGATGAAACTGCCAACTCCCTTAGAGCCATTGGGACATCAGCGTACATGTAAACAGAGTTTCCAGATTTCTGTATGTTGCACATGCTTTATCGATCAGAACTCAACTGACAAGTTCAAGGCTTCCAGAGGTTGATCAAGGAATCTCCGGAGTATCTCCGGGTTCTGGTGGGAACATCGGATCAGGAATACTGGGGTTCACCACATGGCCGTTTGTGGGAGGTGACACGCCTACGACAGACCACCTGGTCACAATCTACAGTTATGGCATACTTCACAAGACAACCGTGAACATCCGAGAGGCGTTTTCGCTTATACACATGCGGGACGGAAACGACCTGAAGATACCTAGTCAATGACTTATCAACATGGCCGGCCGGGCTGACCATGTTGGCAGTTGCTGTCTTCCTGTGCAGCGTGGGAGCTAGACACCAAATGGATGATTTATTTTATTTTTTGCACTCTGCAATTGAAGACCCACCGAAAATTCGTTTTCTGGTCACCATGTTCCCCATTCACCTGCGTAAACCTATACGCGCTATATTCCTCAGACAACGGTTGCCGAAGGCCTGAAGCAGTCTCAGTTGAGCTGACGGTGGCAGAGGCCACCCCTTACTGCCAAGCAACAAAACAGTGCTTGAGTTCAGGGTTATACCGCTTTGCAAACCCGACCGGGACCTTGGAGCTTCGTGTCACACTACACTCGGAACTATTCAAGATACGTAAAACGCTCCACAAACTCGAGTGCCTCCCCTTAGATTGTGTTCGGTGACTGCATGTCCAGAAGCATGGCCTTGCCTTTTGTGGGTGCAGGACGCATGCCGAAGGACCAGATGAAATGGGACAAATTGATCCAAAAACAACCAAAAACGGGGACGAGCCGAGTCTAAGAAATTCGTGAATCGACCTCAGCTGCTATACTAAAGTCGGAACTCGTACAACTTTCAAGATACGTAATACACCCCAGAACTTGGAGTTCCTCTGTGGAGCAACAGCACACCTAAGTACAAAAAAACTCGGCTGTTTGGTAATCACAAGTGTATCACCTCAGCATTGTGGGTAACAACACGCGCTGCACCGGTTATCATAGGTCATGCATGCCCAGTGAACCCTTAGCGACTTTCCGTACAGCCGCGAAGTGAGTGGACAACGTCTGACTTGAGAGAGGAACACGGAGAACAACAGAAGAGCCTAGGTGTTTCTGATGCGACTGTTCTTGCAAGTTAGAAAGCTCTCCATGTTTCCGGTGGAAGAGACCCGGAGGAGGTTTATACACAAGGTTTCTGGATCGGTACAACACACGAGAAAACACCCTCACCTGAGAAATTAGTCGGAAGTCATGAGACACTAAAAGTAGACCGCCTTCAAAGTCATCAATAGCATCGGCCAATGAGTCGATCGTTTCGATATCCAAGTGATTTGTCGGTTCATCCAATAGGAGCAAATGTGGTGCTTTTTGAGCGAGCCAAGCAAAGATTATGCGGCATCTTTGTCCGTCAGATAATGCACGAATGGGGCAAACCTGTGAGGTAAAAAAAGGGTTTAAACACGCTGTTGATCATCCCCATGTTGTTGTATTACATCTGCTAGTGGGAACTATCGTCTTCGATAAAGTCTCGACTGGTAAATACAGGTATAAATGGAATACACGATTAAAAATTTCCCATAAAGACAGGTTAGTTGGTAAACTGGTACTTAAGTCACTCAACCGTAATAAACTAAGAACTGTGGTTGGTTGACCAGGGCAGGACGATGATAAAGATGGTCAGTGTAGTCGAATAGCGATCAATTCTGCTGTTTCAGGTGTATTTTGTCGAATGACCTTGGAGCGATTTGATGGTACTCGAGACATCATGCTGAATGACAGCCAGATTGACCCGGATGTTTGTATCGATCGGGTGAGCTGCAGTCGCGCCAGTCACGCGTTTCGTTTTCCGGTTCAGAAGCATGTGCTCAACAAATCTCCGACCGACGTAGTTTGCGAAAAAGTAGCAAAGAAATGAATATATGATAATAGAATAGTTGCGGATTGGCACCTTGCTCTTGGGGTTTGCTCTGAGCAATCGATCACTAGTGAGGCCGACCCTCAACTGAGCAGCGTTGACCGTTCTTCTGAATGAATTCGCTACGTTCCGCTTGATTGTTCCATCAACAAATCTCCGACCGACGTAGTTTGCGGAAAAGTATCAAAAAAGAATTGCGGATTGGCACTTTGCTCTTGGGGTTTGCTCTGAGAAACCGATCACTAGTGAGGCCGACCTTCAACTGAGAAGCGTTGACCGTTCTTCTGATTAAATTCGCTAATTTCCGCTTGATTGTTCCCAAAGCCCC
This sequence comes from Clonorchis sinensis, assembly GCA_003604175.2. NCBI lineage: Eukaryota > Metazoa > Platyhelminthes > Trematoda > Opisthorchiida > Opisthorchiidae > Clonorchis > Clonorchis sinensis. Next base: position 32,208,677 of record CM030371.1, read on the forward strand.
GGTGTAGTAGCCTGATGTAGATGGTTAACTTTGGGACTGACGTGTTTCTACTTTCTGTTGTAAAGGAACGTTGCAAATAGTTTATCGAAAAACTCTTCCAGGTATCTGTTCTCAATCAGCGTTCCCGATCTGGATGTCAACTCCGTATCTAGTGTGTCATCTAGGCAGATCTTAGGAGCTCTAGCTGCCATACACTAAACAAGAGTTCGTTTGTAATCCCCACAGCTGTGGAAATGTGTGCCCATTGGAGAGACCACGTTGATTTCCGGTATACGCGTCACTGAAAAGTTCCTTCCTGATTGTTGGTCTGTTCGCCGAGCTTGGCAGTTGGATTGCAAATTGCATACGTTTCATCACCAATCGAGGTGACATCGTCAGTGCGGGGTTGAGTGACGACGAGCACTGACGATGTCACCTCGATTGGTGATGAAACGTTGGCAATCCAACTGCCAAGCCCGGCTAACAGACCAACAATCAATCAGCGCACCCGAGCTACCTATGTTCCACAACATTGCCAAGTTCCGTCCTGTCTTCAAACTGACATGTATTGTTGACCCCTTGTTTCCCGGAGAATTGCAGTACCAAATGTGTTCAGGGTAACTTCGACTGTAGAGTGACGAGCGTGGATAATAGAAAAAAATGTCATGTACATAGCGTTGCGAAAATGTTAACCGTTCGGTCAGGGGTCTGAAAAATACCACGTTCGATTTACTCGTAAAAATACCAGCGAAACAAGGGGGAAGACATGGTTACTCCATCACTCAGTGAAAATTAGGGTAAGTGTAAATCGCAAAAACAACTCATACAAAACTAGTGCGAGAATCGACAAACGCATGTCCGATTGGATAATAAAATCACAGCGAACAGCAGTACATTGGCAATAAGAGATGAAGTGCCTAGAGAGCGCATTCATCTAGTGTAGTAACGGTATTTTTCCAGCTTAATTCTCCGTCTGAGCCTCCCAAGCTAGTGTTCACGTCAAAACAACCACCAAAGGTGCACAAGGTATATTAACGCCCAAAACGAAGTCAAGGACACTTGTACAGCGCTTCATATATATATATATATATATATATAGAGAGAGAGAGAGAGTGTATGCGGCGACAACTTTCTGGAAATTCTGAGTCTTCTGGATGCACCACTGGCAACCGGCATTCGGCCAATACTGGGTCATGATTGGCTGTCGGGTCCAGACTTTCGACCAATCAGATCTCGGCTTGATGCCGGATGAGTAAGATCCTCAATTGAAACTAATGGCTCAAAAGCCTGACTGGAAGACAGCGGCGATTGCTGTAAGACTGCTGGAGTAGTCAGAATTTTAAGGAACAAACTGTCCAACCTGCTCCAACCCCTGACTCAGGTTAGGATACTGTTTGTCGAACTTTATCCATAGACCCACCCGGCCGACGTTGCACGAAATATGCATCCTCCAGTACAGCCCAATGGTTTACTGACGAAACCCAACCGCCGTACCAGGATACGATCCAGTCCCTTCCCTTTGTGAACCAACCATCGAATGACAGTAGGTGAGGGTGGATGGCGAGATGTTGCGGAAGGCAGTCGGATGAGATTTATCCAAGCGAAAGAACACAGTTAGACCTGTACGTGTATCAAGTCTCCATTGAATTTCCAAACCGACCATATGAAACCCCAGCTTCAGACCCCGTTCCTTGGGCTGACGAAAATTGGCTTGTGAGAGGAATCCCTAGTGTGCATTCGTGTCGTTGTATGCTTGCAGCGAGAGGATCAAT
>CM030371.1:32210927-32242927 GCA_003604175.2 Clonorchis sinensis
GAATTTTTAAGTAGAAGTTTTTGGGAAGTTGCAGTGCTTTCGGCAATATCACAGAGGAATAAGTTGTAGGTCTTCCTTTTTGGGTGTCCTCATTTTCCCCATGTATTTCAATCACCTTTTTGTCTAGCCCAGCTCAACTTTTCCAAAAGTATATGGTTTCCTTCTCCTCACGGGACACTAAAGCTGTTGTGCAGTGACGATGAAATTTGTCCTTCAAACAGACTGGTCGGGCTGGTAGTAGTGGTTGCTCATCACATCAATGCCTCGAAGAATGGTTGTGCGTAGGCTGACTTTAACGCGCTGCGGACACCCCGTTGAACGAATCTTCAAAACTTAGGAAATGGAAGTGTGGTCCAGGTCCTGAGTAGCGATCTTACAAGAGTCAGCGCTAACCAAACGCCAGTGACATACCTCACATGTTAGTTCTAGTCTGTTAAGACACACGAATCGATGCAAATGCAGATTTCACATGTCGATTCAGCTCCTGATCAGTCACGCAAACAAGCTCCGATGTGATTATCTGATAAAACCGGCCTGAAACGTAGCGAATCGCACAGTACAAAACACAGCATTCTACCAGCACGTTAGCAACCTGATCCCAATCATCTTCACGCTCAAGAGTAGGAAATAATGGGGACATTGGGCAGAAGTTTCTTTACGACTCAGACATATTCTAATAGTGGTTTTCTGGTGTTGTGGGACTGTGTCCGGCTTCGTGTGGTCTACTAAGTCCCACGAGAATTCACCTGAGAAATGATGATTAATTTAAAACGTCCGTACAGGCGGGATACAGTTTATTATGGATTGTACTGTAACAGTTACCAGTGTGGCTGTAGATGCGGAGCGAAGTAAACTACAAGGACAATGACACCTTGGATCAAGAATAAGGAATACTACGTGGCTCCAGGAATTCAAGAAGGAAAACTCGGAAAATGCCTTAACGAAGCGTCTGGTGAAAAGAAACAAAGAATAGTAAATGTGTGAAAGAAATGAGTTCACCTGTATTTTCATACTGAGCCCACCCGAGAGTAAAACATTAGAAGCAAATACACTCGTTTCTTGAATGAGGGAAACAGGTGAGCTGCACCCTCGCCATTTCAATTGCCGAGAAAGCGGCTGGTAGTCAAATTATCAGCAAACCAAGTTTTCGGTCTTAAAAATCAATGATCTAACCAACCAGTTTGGCGGACCAGTTGAGCGACTTGATATATGCACGTGGGTTGATTAATTTCGATGTTACACAGTTCTGAAACAAGCGAACCAACTGGTACAGTACTAACGGAGATTAATGGCTGTACAATTACAACAGATTCGTAAACACCTTCATGAATCAATAAGTTGTTGCCCAAACGTACCGGCTCTTGGCCATCCATGATTCGCAGCCATTCGAGTAGATCCGCTTGTGACTGAGCCTGCAGTGTGAGTGGAGTTGACCTGAAACAACCGACGGAACGAGATGAAAAGTTGTAAGCCCTGAGGCACATGCAGAGATGAGCTTGGTCCGAATATACACTATTAAACAAACGGTATTCACCGTATCCAATAATCCTCTGTGACAATTCCCCTCTAATACGCTCGCGTAGCTGTGAGGCTGACCAAAAATGTGAGGCCATTAGCCCCTTCAGATTAAAACTAACTATCGTTTGACACTTCCGAAATGATGACAGGCAGGACATACCGTGTGTAATACGCCTAACAAACCATAGAGACCAAGTTCTTCTGGACAATCAGTTAAACGAACCAGAGGTTCCCTTAGAGCATAATTGCGGAATTTGCCTTGATTTTACCGTAAGGAAGTGTTGAAATCTGACTCGCTAGAGAATGAGTTAAATAAACGTCAACTAAGTAGTGCGTCTAGATGCTAAACGGAAACTTATCCAAAAAAATATTGGCTTGCTGCTCCCTCCATCCTCTAAAAACAACGAAACTATCTTACTCCAAAACCGTTGACACTACGGTGCTGGACGGCGCCAAAAACGGTATGTCAATCCGGATTGAAAAACATTGTGTACAGAAATCTTGACCTTTCAATTCGATAGGCGACTGCCTGAGTGATTGCTGATGGCAGCTTACCACGTGAACTCCTGTAACAATTATTGTTTCATACGTTCCAGGCTGTCTTGAGGAAGACATCAGGGTAGGTACACATGTATGTGAGCTAGATGTGCACCTTCAAAGAAAAGTCGGGTTGGGAAGTAACCCACAACAGTTCCCCAAGAGACTTCAAAGATGATGTATTTTACAAGCAATTTCGTAGAGAGGGCGATACAGTCCGTGTCGACCCAATGGCTGGAGTGACCAAAATGCAATTCGAGATGCTCAACACATACAGAAACAAACTTTTTATCGACTGCTGAAAATTTTGTATCCTTCTTAACCTTTCCAGTCAGAGTGTCAGCATGCACAGTCTCTATGAATACCGCTCAGACACAACCGGTCTCTCGGAAATTCGACTACCGAACTCCAAAACCAGACGAATCCAAACGTCTGGAACATATGTTCCTTACCGGCTATACCAATATGGGTCAGTCTACAACTCAGATTTCGATGGCATTTTCTTGCACTGAGCAATCTTACAAATAATGTACTTATAGGCTGGATACCTGATCTTCAAGACTCGCAGGTGCTGGTGCACCTGGTAGTGATTACCACGTACTTTTCAACGTCTACATCCGAACCAACAACAAGATATCAAGATGTGATGTCTTCACCGGACACCCCGAGTGGGCGGACGGGACGATAACACTCACCATGTACGCCACGCACGCCAAGGCTGTGAGAATGGCGACCAGCTCATTAACTTCACCACCAACAACCAACCCCTTGTAAGCGATATACACTTCTAGCATCGGAGGAAACATGTACGGACGTGACAGTGGAATGACGGTTACAAATAACCGCTGATAGACTGTGTTTGGTGCGTATATGGTGGGCCTAGCTAAATAAAATTTCCATTACCCTAAAGTCGCTGAGGACCGGAAACACAGGAGGTACAAATCATAGCTTCTCCATACTAACCCCAGACGAAGAAAGTATACTCGAAGTGCATATACACTGCATCGCTCAGTTGATTTCAGAAACCATAGCCACAGGATTATGTGTTACCAACATTAGCCGAACTAGTGGGTTCTGGTAAGCGAGCGGTGAAAACCCCAGACTCAGCAAGTCACCGCGGATCAACTGAACAATGCGCGATGAAATAAAAAAACTGGACATAACTATCGAATGCTGCGAAGACAGGCCAAACGGTCAACCGTAAAAGATCACATCTCATACTGGCCACATATAGTATCAAGCATAGAATCCGCATCCAACATGTGGGGACCTCAGTTTGATTTATCGTCTCATACGAACAGCTTCAAACAAACTCCAACCTCAACGACAGACCGAGATTTTATCAATGACCATGAAAAAAGGTTCAACGTCCCGAATTCAGGCCTAAAACATCCAAACAATCCCTCAACACTGTGTGACAGTAGCTACGAAAAGCGAAACGATAAGTAAACAACTAAAGAACGGAAAATCGACCGGAGAATCCCACTTGAATTTTACGAAAACTACCTACCCACATTTCTCAGACCTCTCCCTCAATATGGAAAAAGGCATCTGTCCCTTCGAACTGGCGCGCTCCAGTAATACTGCCAATTTCTGATCGATCTAGGGCCAAAGTATATGCCTCACTCCCGCTGAAAATCCTCCCTCACGGAAGGGACAAACGGACAGAACGGATCGAACGTGCATGACCATCCTAAAAGAAACTACGCGGACCAAATGCTTACCCTACACTGGACCTTAGAAAATCTATATAAACCCTAAGAACCCCACAAACCATACTCTGTTGACTTTTTCGCATCGCTTGACTCTGTCGGTCGCGAATCAATATGGGCAATCTTCCTAAATGATTGCGCACCCACGAAGCGTATTACTCACCAGTGAAAGTTCGTGTCCGAGTATACTGTGAAGAAACCTTTAAGTTCGATATCATATCCGGTGAACCACAAGACCGTCTAATATCAACAGTGTTCACGAATCTCAAAATCAATGGTCTACTTGAAAGAGCCTTTAAGAGATACTCTTATTTCCAGCTGACTCCAAAAACCAGGATAATGATCTTGAAATACGCTAATGACGACAAGTTGGAAGGACTCCAAAGCATGTCAGAAAATCTGGTTCACTAAGCGATCCGTGTGTGGCTAGAACCCAACACTGCAAATACGGGGTTTTTCTGCATAACTGCGCGATCGCTCAACGTAACAGATAAGCAGGTTCACTAAGTTACTGTATTTAAATTATTGGGCTTAAAGACCTCACTCAACAAGTTCACCGTCGGATTGTCAGCCAAACAACGCATCGCGAAAACGAGCTGAAACTAGTCTCGTCACAAAAATTCGGGTGCTCAACGCGGCGATAAGCCGATCCCAACCCACGCCTTTGAAAATTGGTGTTCACGAGCAGATGACAATGGTGCCTCCAGCAAGCAGTATACTGTATACTCGAGGAAAGTGTTGAACGACTGAATCCAAAGGCGCTATACTGAACCAACACACCTATCCCAGATCCTTGAAAGAGGAATTCTACAATGATTTTGGAATTCAATAAGCAAGAACGACGCTAAAATTGTCAAACAAATCCTGGATCCTATATCATGTCAAGGATGGCGTGAGGGTGAACGAAAATGTGATTCACTTAAGTCAAAGAGGATACGCAGCAAACTAGTTTTCGGGCGATCTGTAGGTCACTGTAGGCAGCACAGAGGCGCGATTTGTGAAGATCTGGCAGGCAACCACCGCTAGTAGACAGCTGCCGTACGGAAGATTTCGGAAGCTGACACAACCAGATACGCTTAAAAGTGAAGCCGTGTAAACAAATTTTACTTTGGTTCCATATGACCATCCTAATGGCGAGCAGCTCATGCAGTAGTCCGGGAAAATCTAACGCCTAAAAGATAAAGGTCCGATAAGATTTGTTATCCTAAGTTCCCAGATCGAATCCTTAATTTTTTGCTCATTTTTTGCTCAGTAGTCTCACAATGAATATAAATTGCCATCGGTAATTTTATGCTTTGTTGCTCTATTCAATTCCGCCACAATTTGCACTGAGGCTTCTCTTCTCATGGACAATACCTCCGTTCGTAAGAGAAAAGGCACGCTCTTTTCAAACTCAGAAGCCTTGTAGCTTAGAAAGCAAAACTTCACTTACGGCAGTATTTCACGAACGACAGTCTTGCGGAAAGCTGGTGATAACGGATATATGGAGCTATTTTCCGGAGGTACGAGGTTTGAAGTGTGGACAAGTTTCGCTAGGTTTTCGTTCAAAATGCTCGCTGACCACGTTTCCTACGACAAATCATGGTGTAATTCTAGTGAAAAGAAATCACGATCAACTGAGTGACAGAACATGCAGGAGGAGCATTTACGCTTCTGTTAATTCTTTATCACAGTGGTAAATGAGAGCTCAATATGGGTTACATAAGCTAAGTGTAGAAAAATGACTGATTGGTCATCCACCGCAGTAGTAATTCCCCTTTAAAGGTATGATCCTTTGTCTAACTAGCCGGTAGCCTATTCAGAAAACTGAATACTGAAAAAATACCGGATCATTCGATCTAAGACCTCAGAGGACCTGATCATTATCAGGCCGAGGTTGGCGTTGAACCGGATATTTATAGTGAATAGGCGGTCCATCGATTTGAGCCTGTGCGATCCGAGTGTACGTCCAACAGAAATTTTTCATTTTATTTTCAGTAAATTGGCTGTTATCCGACGTCCATTATGTTGAAAGCATGTATGCCATTAAACGCCTGTGCTTCCAGATTTCCACGAGAAGAATTACATGATTCACAGATCCGCGGTTAATGGGGGAATTTGGGGTTTGGAAATCTGGAAGCGGATATACACATCACAGGAAAATAGCAATACCGGTTACCAACAAACTCGAGACAACATGACACAAATATGCAATTCAGATGAGTAGCCCATAAAGGCTTCAACATTGCTCTGAGCTAAACCTGTCAAGGTAGTCTTTTATTCATTGAAAGTGATGGTCAATAGATGAATTGAACAGTAACTGACCTATTGTCAACTTCGACGTCGAAACAAAACCGTCGGTCAATGGTTTCTGAAGATCGTCGGGTGCATGTTTTGATCGAGTAGGATTCTTGAATCTAAAAATAATCACGAGAAAATCAAATGGAACATCATACAGACGCGCAAAGAAACAGTAGCTGCCACCATAGCTTTGATCGAAGATCCGAGGAAATAAACTACTATCGTCATTCATCTGCTTTGTCCACCTCGAAAAAAACTCCCGGAGAATATTACGGGTTGAGAAGATCAGTAAATGTATCTGAAGTTGTTTCCACTAAGTGTGTTCCAGAACCCACCGTATGTCACTGTATGTACTGACGGTGGAGTACATCAAGGCACTGAACTGACGACTTCCAGCCAGCAAGCAATTCTACAATTCAGTGCAAGTTTGTGGCCGGTAAGTAACACGTATTTACCTGTCAGTAATGTTCAATCTACTGAACATCTGTGCTCAGTGCTGCCAAACAGTTTACGTTGCATCAAATGTTCAGCAAGTGTCCATCCAAAGTGAAACAGGTAGCACACAGGAAGCAGAATATGACGCTGCTTATTCCTCACCCAGCATTTATGCAGTGAATTTGTACACAAAAATGGATGCTAATAATGTTCGCATGCAGGTCGAAGATGAAGCAAATTTAAAAAAAACGGAGGTTTGAACCTCTGTCAGAATTCGAAATACAAAACCTGGGTTAAGGAATTATCGCCCCGCAGATACTAGACAGACTAAGGTATCCTGCCCTCATTTGCTTATTCCTGTAATGAAAAATTCATCGACAGTTTCACTCGCAGTTACTTTGTCAGCAACTAGTGATATATCGACCCCCCAACACTGATGAGCGGTAGAAACTCTTGAGAATAACATCTCCATCGAGATTTCATTTTGTGAATTCTGTCCATGCTGAAAATGCAACAAGCTGTTCTACCCTTCTTTGGAAGGGTAGCAAGACCTGGATCTTTCATTAGTAGCTGAGTGCTCATTGGGTGGTTGATTAGCGGTACAACTAGGCTGCCACCGGATAGGATAGCTAACACTAGGCTTCAATAACACAGTTTACACCATGTTGTGTGAACCAATGTGACCTAGTGTTAGCTAACTCCTTGGGAAACAACTTTCTCCATTGGAAAGTTCACGCAACTTGTGAGATTCTTCCCTTTCTGAGCAAACTACTTATCATAATTCCGAGATAGATACATCAGTGTTGACACTAGTGCTTCACTGCCGTACAATCGTAAAGTTCATCTAATTACATTTAAAGCCTTAGGGTGGGTGAGGGAGGGAACCAAGTGCTGGCTCATGTCAAACATTCTGAGCTGCCTACACCTCCAAGCGCTCAATCAGACAATCTGGGAAGAAACTGACAGCACTAACGTCCCTGACATCCATCAACCGCCATTTCTTGCAACGTCTCCAGCCAAGCACAGGCAGGATCACGAGGACCCCATCCTGGGATGTGCACAACACCAACAATACCCAGACTCTTCGGAATCTCTTTCACAGACCCAGGGTTCAAACAGACCCAGGTATTCGTGAGATATTCGTGCTGATGATTGCCAACAACGAGGAAACAGCTGTAGAATGCTTCTCGGCTTTTCAGTACAGAATTGATTCATTTGCAGAATGAAATTTTGATTGAAACTCCAAGATCTCCCCACACACGAGATTTCGCTCAGTTAACGGAATAACTTGGCAAAGATTTCACGGATCCTTCTCAAAGTACTCAAACTGCATCGGTCATGGATGCAAACAATGGCTGAATGAGCATAAAGGGCAAAAGATGATGCTTCTGTGTATATGTTATATGGTGAAATCTCTCAAGGTAACCACTGAGGTGACCAGTCGAAGGCGAGGATTGAGGGGACGGAAGCTGCCCGGCACTTGCCGGCAAATAAGGCACTGTGACAGTTCCGTTCACCGTAGAATCACATAAAAGAAGCAGTGTAGTTGATGGTTGATGGTTGACGGTTGACGGTCACTGTTGATGGTAGGGCTGCATAGCTCAGACCTGTCTCAACGCGGAACTGATGGGGCCTGCTAAAAGCGGTTACTATAGGGAGGTGGCTGCGAATTTACTGCGGTTTATCACACAGAACCAACAGAACCGATTACTGCTTGCTGGGGTTGGCATTGAATTCTACGGGGGTGACTCATGACTCTCACTGGTGCTACCTGACAGGGATAAATATACACATTCCACACGTTCCCTCATTCGTGTGTTCCGGTTTGGCCTGCTGTGTTTTCCATCAATTCACCACTCAAGTCATTTACGGCAGCGAAGCATCGGTGTTGAACACTGATGTCATGCTGTCGATGATGATGATGATGACTCAAGTCATTTCTTATTACTTTCCGGGATTTTTGTCTATTTCAGAAGTTATTCTATAGCCGAAATTTTCCGATTGGTTGGAATCATTTCCTTCAGGGGAATTATTGTATGTTAAGAAGATTTTTATTTGATCGACTAACGTATTCACACGTTCGCGCTGGAATTACAGTAAATCTTCTTTACACATTGTGATTCAAACTTACCAAGTCAGAAGACCGTCCTTGTGTGTACGGGATAACTTGCAGAGAACGCAGGTCACGACTGTATGTGCAAAAATGCTTGATCCACAAGGTAGTCACAGGTTCTGTGGGGAAGAGAGGAATTCAGAATGGGAAGATCAATGATAAGTTTACAACTCTGAGAGATGACCATAAAAATCACAAAAAGTGGTGACCCTTAACAAAGCATAACCGCTTACACTTCCGGAACGAGTTGATTCGGTGTGGTTTCAAGACCATCGTTTGTAAGCTGGCATTCATGCCTCATAATGTAATGTTTCATGTCGTCCCGCGTTATACTACTCTGGGAGGAGTGACATCTGATAGTTATGTGTACCTGAGAGGTGGTTCAGGCACCACTGAAATTCAGCTGGTTCGAGTCACGGTTTTGGAAGTGACTGAAACCACCTAGTAGTCCAGTTACATCAGCCAAAGGCACAAGACCGAGTGGTTGAGTACAAGAAAAGCAGTTATGACTTGTTCTGAGTATAGATAACGAAACGCGAAGTGCTTTGCTTAAAAAGGACTGCCTGACATCCAACCTATTTAGGTGCTCTGAATAAATCCACGCAAAAGACACGCTGTCCCTTAGTTTGGTGGTCATAGAAGGTGAATAAACACCAGCTGGTTCATCTAATACGCTTGATTTTTGTTGGAAGGCATTCCACTGAGGAATTGAAGTTGTTATGGCTCATGCCATGCAGCCCATTGAGCATTTGTCCGCACAATAGAATTCCAAATGGAGAGCGTGAAGGATAAAGGCAACCTACAACTCCCAAGCATCAAAATGTTAAACGTAGAAGTCCGCCTTCTGAAGCCTATTGTCCACAATGGTGACTGAAAAAAAGTTGATGGAGCTAACCTGATATAGTAGGGAGGACGCTTACTTTTCACCTGAATGAACAAGTAGCCTTCACGGAATGCTGCAGAGTCATTCGACTGTACTTGCTCCCACGGTGTTTTGAGTAGTTTCTCTTTTAACTCTTTCGTTTCATCACTAATTTGACGAAAATTTGCAGCCGACTAAAAATAGAGAGGAAAAGGAAGCGGAATTATGTTTGAAAGAATAAAAATACCCGGTGGCGAAATCGCACGTTAATTAGGAACGAAAAACTTCCTCGCGTTCAGCACATCAAGTAATACAACTAAATCGAACCCAAATTTGAGTGCAATGTTGTGTACAATCCGAAGGACGATGAGCCAATTTAACGTCCAAATTCCATTGAGAACTTGAAGACAGTGCTCGAAAGAGAATGGGCCGTAAAGCTGAATCTGATGATAGTGGGGACTGTACGTGCCACAATCAATATCTCAATAAAACAACTTTGAAGGGTTTTCAATTCAGTATGCGGGAAGTTACATGCATGTTAGTTTTTTACCTGTCGCATTCATTGGAGACATCAATAGGAGTCGACTATTTGGAAAATATTTTTCGCAAACTCCTGCTGTTCTTGTACTGGCCACCCTTCTCACATGCGATATAACTGCCACCTGGAGGAGGCTATCACGGTCTGGGGTCGAGAAATTTAGTCAGACAGCAAAAAACTGCGAGCTACTGCACACTCGTGGCGATTGTTGTAGCTCAAAGGAAGGCAAAGAGTACCAGTGCATCCTTAAGTTTTCATTAAGGAAAAACAGTTCGTAATAAAAATGAACTCTGGAGCGGGTCTGTGGGTGAAGATCAGGTTCACTAGTCATCGGAAGGGCACAAATGACAACAAAGTGAGCTGTCTGAGCGATTCTACGACGCGAGACACAATGCCAACAAAAAAAAACTCTAGTATAGATGCGATCTGATCCACACAAAACCTTTGAGAAGCCTAGTGGAACTCACTAGGGAAGCGGAGAGTGGCCGGCTTGACACTTGCAAAAAACTTCCGGCTGTTTTCCACCAGACCATGTGCCCCATGACCGGCTGCCATAGCTAGACTATTCCTATCAGGTATGAAACTGTTTGAAAAATGAGAGAACCCCCCAAATATCCGGTGTTTTCATACTGGTTCTGAGGATGTCCTGTCTACCGTGTGATCTCAGGGTTAAAACTAATGTCCAAATCCATTCAATCATACACAGCCCAACGTTCTGACATAGTTTCCCCAGGTCTACTACACTTTTATTGAGCTTAGAGTAAAGCAGTTCACAGATGGAGGCCAACGTTCTGACATAGTTTCCCGAGGTCTACTACACTTTTGTTGAGCTTAGAGTAAAGCAGTTCACAGATGCCATCAGCAGCTGCATCATTGACTCCAGAAACCTATTGAACGGCGATAGGCAACAGCCTAAAATACGACTGACCTGAATAACGGTAATATTTAGTTCGAGAGCAATTTCGGTCCAGGTCACCATATTTTCATCCCAACCTCCTGAAAAATCCGTACGTAACACATACTCGAAAATGTAAAGTTTTGACTGAGGGAAAAATTTGCGATGGAGGATATCTAGTTAATTCATTGTTTATACAAACTCACATAGCCCACAAAGCAATCGCGAGGTCGCTCATTGTTCGGTGCATTGGAGGCAAATTCCGCACCGACCCCAGCAATGTTACTACAGCTGTCCCTGTCACTGTTGTTAATCGATTCATAGATTCACCTTCACACATAAAACGAAAAAGCAGTGCTTCGCTCTAGGAGAAAACTAGAATTTATATCTAGTTACCACACAGTTCTTTTAAGCGGGACGGTAATAGACAGAACAGGGGCTGAGTAAGTAGGCACAGGTTCTAAATGAGACCGATGTGGCCCAAAATGTCGCCAGAATCCATGCCTTGAATCGCGTTATGGCGCTTACCATTTTTCTCCTCGTGACTTCACCGAGATCAGCAGAGTTCCAGTTGTTGAACAAACAGAAACGCGTTTACTAAAAGTACATAGTTCTGTCGCCGGAACGACTCCATGGTATAAAACGTGATCAGTCAAAGGGGCCATCTAGTTTATACTGCTTCCCGACTTCCCCTGTCTAGGCTTGGGCAACCTGGCAGTATCCCAGCCCTCGTGCTTCCTTCGGGTGACATAGCAGCTAGGCACCGGAAGGGTGTTACATCTGGAAGATTATTTTATTATCATTACTATACCCGAACCCAGGTAAAATCAACTCGCACGTGTCGGAGGAAGTGTGATGTGACAGGATGCCCAGTGCAACAAATTCCGTTGTGGCGAAACTTCCCCAACCCAGCAATCACCATTGCTCAAAAATTTGCTTTCTAACAGTGTTCTACAGTATTCGGAATGCGCACTACATCTATCCAGTTGAGTTTGCCGTTAAAATCAAATTAATTTGCAAATGAGTGAATTTCGCTAATTGTGTCCGATTTGGGTTCAACTTGAACACAAGGATGATGGAACTGCGCCTACCTGATGAAGCCCAAGAAGGCGAGACCGGTTGTGGGCTGTCGAAGGGTTCTCACAAGCCCGAAAAACGCTACTGGCTTCTTTTTAAGATAAGGAAACCAGTTACTGCTTGAGTGCAATGTGGACCGCAGTCAGCCGGAAATGGAGAAAGGCCATAATTAGGCGCCATTTGGACAATGTCAAGCCCGTGCTTAGGTTACGCAACCAACAGTTGTTACCACCGAAACATTCAACTTACACGTTGTGCCGCCTGATTAATGTTGGAGAGTTGTCTCTGAGAATCTTGAAAATGCTCAAAGGCTTGGTGATAGAAGTTTGCCATCATTTGCATGAACAGGCTGATCTATGAAATAAAAATTGATATGCAGATGAGAAATTAGATGTCACGTGAGCTTGAGTGCAACAAAGGACTATCATCGATACTGAACCGGCGTTCAGTTATGAATATAGAAACTAAGGTTTTATCAATGCGAATTTCCAGTTTTCGTGTTTACTTCCACAGAAATCTCGTAACTACACCAAACGAATTTGATTGTGAAGGTGAACAGGTTGATTTTTTCGCAACCTCTGATACCTTTAACCGCATGTATTTTCTGTCACACGTAAGGTTCCACACAGGGTTAACAACCTTGGTCGGAAGAAGAGCAGGCAATCAAGAATGAGGTATTGGTCGTCTCCACACGGTGAGACTAATGAAGTTTGATATGTTCTGTGAAGAACGGTAGTAACACTCTTGTCCAACAATTATCAAACTGATACACGTCACCACACGACAGAGTATTCGCAAAAAACGCAGTTCTGAAATGAGAGCTTGACGAAAATTCATCGATTAGACCGATCAGACCGGCAAAAGAAGTTGTTCAAGCTTGAAACACGTCGTCGACTGTAGTGCCACAAGCTTACCCTTCAAAAAAGTGAGTTGACTTTCAACCTCCAGATTGAGACCACAATATGGTATCCAATACCCATGGCATCAGCAGTTCAAGGCAAACGTATGTGACCCTTTCTCTCCAGCCTGCTTGTTTGCACACCATTTTGATGATCCGGTGAGGATCTGCTCTCGTCAAAAATGGCTACATAGAAGACGATGTCTCACGAAAAAATTGCACACTTGCACACCTAAACGCTGAAATTCCGTACGATAGTTATGAGTAGGACACGAAAATCAAAGAACAAAAGCCCGAAAAAGGATGTAGAAGCACTTCGCTCACGTCATGATAAGCAACAATAGGTTAATTTATGGTTAAATAGCCTCAGTCAGTGACCACGGTACCCGACTGGGAGCCAACAGGAATATATAATCCATATGTAATAAATAAGAGAGGAGCTGGATGGATGAACGTTCACAAACACCGCCATCTATCCCACCATACGTTCAGTGACCAGTTTCCGGAATTAAAGCCACAACGAAATGCTAACCGTTGACCCCAAACTGTAAACGTTTCGACAATCTGATTTTTACGGGATCCGTGAGTATTGGTCGCCTATCCAAAGTGAAGAATGAAACCAATCGGTTTTCCTCCTGAACCACTAACACTATCCAGTAACGTTACCCTATAGTATGTATCAGTTTTACAACTAGATGCAACCTAATACCTCGCTTACTAATACACAAACACAACACTTTTATCTTAGGTGCGTGTAGGCTGGTTGTTCGGTCTGGCTTCCTTCCTCCTTCTCACACATACATAGCGATTCAGAGTGCACAAACAGAGACAACGTCAGATCAGCAATAACGGAAATCCATCGAGCTACCAGCAAAAATAGTTGCGGACTAATTAACCAAAACGCGTCCACCAACGAGTGAATCATCGCTAGAACCACTGGCTGAAACGAGACAAACATCACATGCATACAATCAGCAGTCAACAACTGTGTTACACACTTGGTTGTTTATAATTTTTCGGGACAAAATAAGTACGGCCGTGTTCAAACAAAAGACTACCGAACAACACAACATTCGTAACCATTTCGTGTGGGTTTGCAGCCGGTGGCCGAAATATACGGGCCCTCTCCCGCCGCCCTTTATTTACTTGTGCTTTTCAGGGGTAGAGATTATAGCCCAATGACATTGAGGAGAAATGAGTACCCATTTGTGACGTTTTCTAGTAGTTAAGGGGATGAGAGTATCGATAATCCGAAAGAAGCCCTTCTTCAACAGTTCCACATGAATTCCAAAGAAATCAGTTTATCTTATCCAAATTGGCTATATTTTCTCGACCGGTTGCGAAAAACGAAGTCCCGTATATGTTTCGCTGAGGCCAGGCTGATCAGGTTGAGTAGCAACAGTGGTGATGCGATTCTTGGTTGACCGTAGGAGCTGCGGTCAGTAAGCACATCTGTATGCGAGGCTGGGTTACTGGCACGCCTTGTTTGACCCGAAGGCCAGTTGCAGTGCCTTTGAGTTATCCAGAACTAAAACCATCGTGTATAAACTGGTGGGTTGGTATCTGTTTCTAGATTGGCCGAACTACGTCAGTGACAGATTTTTGCTGAACTGCCTGTTGAACTGCGTACAACCAAGGGCATGGGGTGAACAGATGGGACAGTTCTAAGGCAGGCTGATCCCAAAAAATTATACATCCCACTCAATGCTGAGAGTGGAGAGGTGGCCCGTTACCCTAGTGAGTCACATCCGCGACAAACTCTTACCGCTACGGGAATGGTGACAATCACAGATTACTTTTAGGATCATCCTAAGTTTAGCGGTCCACCCATAGGCACAGATGAAGAGCACTACACACACGAACCCAAAAGCGTTTCTTTCGGGCAGACTGGAAGACTCAATGAATTCATGGTGAGCCAAGTCCGAATCAAACTTGGGTGGATATCTGCGGTTGGATCTGCTCTGATACATAGTACATTGATTACGAAAATCCACTTCCAACATTATGTGGTGACCTGGCCGCTGGTCTTCTGTCACCGGAATGATGTACATTTACCCGCAACTCGTCCATTCGAGCCAGACACTATAAAAACGTCCGCAGTCACAGAAAATTCTACTCGTTCTGCGTCTGGTTCACAAAGCAATATACTTTGCCCACTTTAACTCCCTGGTACACAGTTGTTGTCACTGGAAATGAAGGACATTAGATTGCATCTTTCCCTTTATTGTAATCACCCATTTCGGCATAGAAACTGGCAGCCACTACGCGGGTGGCCTATGGTGCGATGATCACTAGCAGACAAGCAGAAGAATGTCCAACAATATCGCTGTTGTCAAGACTAGCAATGTGGAAAGGAAGATTTCATACAGAAAACTTCACCCAGCACATGACGCGTACACACACCTGAACTTGTAACCACCCGTGACAATCTCACTTCCGAAAACCAAGCATAGTAATGAAGTTCGAAGTAGCTGCCAAGGCCATCATCCTTCTAGAGAACTTCACAGTGCATCATCAATGTCAATGTCTGAAATGAAATGACCCATTTAGAAGGTTCAGTTAGATAGCTTATGGAGGTACAATCAAGTATGTTGCGAAACAAGGCGACGGTCTTAAAAGGTTGTGAGAACCGAGTGCAAGCATGAAGTCATGTGGTGGTAGGACGAAAACAAGACCTATCTCCTGCTCAACAGAGGTTAGACTCTGAAGAAAAGAGGGCGGAACATGATTAAAAAGGTCGAATTAAGTAGATAACAACCAGGTGTAGTACAAAACGTTAGGTCAGTGTGGCTTCCGTTTTTTAAGTGTGCTCATTTGCTATGAATTTTCGAAGATTGTCGGGATGGAAACAGACGGAATCGAATGTAGTACCAAGGGGGCGTGTGGATTCTTCTATTAGAGATCTGTTCCACTACAAACAAATCAGCTGAAACGAAAATGACCGTGGATATTTGCTCTTTGTAGTCCTGTGTCGAGAACGCCGATCGAAAACCTGTGGATTCCCATGCACATAACAATCGGTCAAGGAAACCTTGCACTCCCTATCGGTTAATAGGCCACAGTGGATCTACCCACTACCCTTCCAGTGAAATGTGGAAATTCAAAAAGCGACTGACATTCGAACAGTACAGAACCGGTAATAATGAAACCGTACATTCGTCTGTTATTAGTAAAAAAACATGAAGTAGCTGCGAGGCTATTTTTCTTTAAAGGCAGGCTGTTAACCCTGACTGATCGCTCAGTTGGCAATCCATTCTTTGAGAAAGTGAACAGGAGAAACTCAAAAAGCAAAATTCTTTCTACTCACCGTCTGAACGAATTTGGACTTCTTCAGTTCCTCAGCCTCGTGAATATTGGTCACGTGCTCAAAAGCTCGCGTGATGAACCGCTGACGATCCTGTAACATTTGCTCATCCAACTTGAAAGTAATGAAGCAGACCACAGAATTAAGGTTAACTACTGAACGAAATCGCAAATGAACTGGAGCAAAATAAATGGTCCTGTTTTTGTAAACGTTGTGGATGACAGCTATGGTGATAAACCTATGTTAATGCAGTAGGTGCTACAAGTTGGCCAACTACCATCCCCTCGGACTGCACCCAAGTGACCTACTGCTCACCCGGTCACTGTTGGAGAAGTTCTGTTCACTGCTTGCTCGTGGCGGTGCTCCACCTGCATTGAACGTCTGTGAGAGTCGGCTAAATTCTGATTTTTAATAAACAACAGAAAAATGAAGCACCTGTGTTTCGCAATTTGGAATGACGATCGGACAGAACATTGCCTAACGGTAGACATATGGCTTCTAGGGTGCTCCGAACATGCTTCATGGATGGCGGCTAGTTCAAAGATGTATAAATCAAACTTCAAACACAAGTTCCAGATAGAACTAAGACTCCACTTTCCACCTACCTTGCAGTAAAGATCGTCAACAAAAAGCTCCGAGTAGGGCTCTCAAACCCTCTTCGGTTTGGTTAGCTTGGGAGTGCCACACCCAGTGAAAAAACGACAGCACAGCAGAAATGGTACAAAACTCGACCTTCGGAACTCTGAATGAACATAGAAACTCTGAAGCACACTTATCCACGAATGCCACGGAAGAAAGTTTTACAGAAACTTCCGCGGCTCCTCGAGCACTCTCCCACATTGTTGTACCCATGCAAGGACTTTCATTCTGGTCCCACTAAATGTCCAAACACTCCGAAAGATTCGAAAACAGGCAGGTTTAACTCGGTTAATGGAAGGCCTCAACATTGATGTCCACTGTCTGGCAGAAACCTGCCTATGTGATTCCAGCTCCGTCACACACTTGAACTCGCTGACAAAGAATGGTCACAATGCCTACCTGCTAAGTTTATCCGCTAACCCGCTAACCTACACAACAACAGGAAACGCCATCGTTTCGTCTCGGCTTACAAACCTTCGACTTTTCTGGATACTGGGGCTAATAACTATCCGGTTAACCGGTGCGCTCTATGGAGCTGTGTTGTGTGAAACGGGCAAATTCGTTTGCATCTTACAGGCACTGTGGAAAAAGGCATCAAGACACTACCAACAGTCAACATTCATCGGCCCAACTTCCACCAGGAGTGTCCGATCTCGGCCGCCCTCTGCAAATGCGTCAGTTACAAAATTCAAAAAAGCAGTAGCTATGAGAATTGCCGGCGAAGTAGAGCTTCTGCATGTTAATAAGGCCTTCGACCTGACCTACAAAAACGACGTGATTTTGTTGGAAGATGCTCCTCAAGCAACAGAATCGACTGTTGATAGACTTTCCATAGAAGCCAGTCACTTCGGTCTCTTTTTCTCACCACATGTTAAGTCCTAATACAAACCTGTTCTTCAATCATCGTGGGTATTTGGCAACGAACAAGTGCAATTCGCGACGTCCTTCACCTACCCCAGCAGGCCACATTGAATGAAACGGCCTCGCGTATTGCAAAAACAAGGGTCTCATTCTCCGACCTTCGACAACTCCGGCGACGTCACGATATCAGTCAAGACGGTGCGCTAAGGTTGGCATAGCTCTCTACGTTTGACCATTGTCGTATACGAAGCATTTTGCATAGTTACAAGAGACATGTAAGAAATTCAGAAGTAAGACATAAAGCATTACGTAACAGGAGGAAAACAATTGCAGAACGTGAATTCGCTCTATCAGCCTAGATAGTTAGGTCACATCTAAGTATCACAAGAACGACTACCAAGACGTACGACTGTTCATAATACCTGGACTGGACTGGAAAAAGGGCTATTTAACATTACTGAGGTGAACCTCAGAAAAGGACATCGTCTTCCGAATTCAGGTACAAAGGTTAGTAATTGTTTGTCGTTAGAGATCTGTGTGAATATGGCAGAGGGCTGAACTCAATCACCCTTCTGTTATTGTTTTTTTCTATCAGAAACTCACGCATTTCTTCAAGCAACATTTTTGTTTTTCTAACCAATTCACGTTAAGGACAGCGTGTTGTTTACCTGCCTGGCATAATGCCCTTTTTAGACAGGGAGTTTCAATAATAACAATATCCGAATGCACAACATGTAGATCCCGGAGAGTCTTAGTTCATTCATATTTTTCCTTTCGTGAATGAAAGGAATGTTTATCGCCATCGAGAGGTCGAACGAAAACATCGATAGCTTTCTAATATTCAATCCCTACATTAGATGAACTTGTAAACACTTCGGTGTGTAGGGCTTCACAATTACTGAGTTCTTTCACGCACAGCTGCAGACTCGATCATCAAATTCAGTGGATTTGTGTGATAGTTATGCATTTCATCCTGCTCCCTCATGATCCAAAATTGATGCCAGTGCCTTAGGGATGTGATGCCTCCGACAAATCCAAAGTAAATTCGTCGTAAAAAAAAAGTTATGCTCGAAGTTATCAACAAGACATCACTGTGATAATACTTGCGCCTTGAGGTTTTCCACAGCAAAAAGCGCATGAGTAAATGGGCCGGCTTCCAATAACAAGGCGAATTTCTCCGGCTAACATTAGGCATGTTTGCAATCAAGATGGCGGTTTTTTGTTGAGGTCAAGACATCCGGAGATGAAAGGCAATTCGCAGAGACACCGGAGATTCTGGCGACACTTTTTTCAAGTATCGCTTTTCTCTCTACCGGTGTTAATGTGCCAATAGTCCGCGGATGTGTGACCAAGCAGCAAAGACTCCACAGCTGCTTTCACTCCCAACGCGAGAGTGACTTAACTTGGGTCAATAAAAAGCGTGAGAAAGTGTCAACACGACTGTAGCCGGTGAAACAACAGCCTAACAGATATCAGCTGTAAATATAAGTCACTGGCAGGTCGAGATACCTGTCAGAACACATGCATATCTCACTCGGTTCAGCAGCATTCACATGTAGTTGAAAAATTATCTGCCGCTCGTTATTTATTTTTACAAAAAGCCTTTTGCTGGGCCTCATGCCAAGTGGGTCGTGATATCACAGATAGATTAATTTTGGATGAGCAGGACGGAAAAAGGAAGAAAGGGATTCCCCATATAACGATGCAGTTTCATGCTTTTAGGGACTGATTCGTCAGGGATGTTAAAAAAAATTTAGTCAGATGGTCAAACACAAGACTGTCAGCCTCTGCAGGTTAGAATTTCCGGGGTACAGTGGAAGAAATCGAAGAGTTTTCTATCCTGATTACGAAAGTACTGATTTCCCCATAGGCTAACCTCTTCGTCATCTTGAGCTGTTGAGGAAATATAGAAGCTCAAAGCGAAGAAAGTGCAAATTAGGAATCAACCGAATTATAGCTCGTAAAGCCATAGTTGGAAATCTGGGACGGATGTTGATATTCCGATCGCTCCTGTTTACGCTTGAACAACGTGGTAGTCTCGCAGCCAGGCGCTGAAACGCCACAGCTGAAGCATTTTATCGTTTATTCGTCTCTTCTTGGAGACGCGCTCCTTGGAGAGGAGAGTTAAGATTAAAATGTACTCAATGATCGGTTGAGAGTTGTCACTTCTGAGAGATTATCTATCCACGAGGAGGCAATCGTATGTCACGTCCATATGTTGTCCATAGAACAATGGGTTCTGAGGTTTGATTACCCACTGAGTTGGAAAAGTATGGAACACTTACAGGGTTAGAAGTACTAAAAATTGAAAAGACAAGCATACAAACTCAGGTGCTATATGATACACCAGTTCCTTCAGGATATTGCATAGCATTTCTAATAGACCACCGTTCCCATAGTGAACAACGCGGTAATATCAATATAGCGGTAGTAAATACCGGCCCTTGACTGCCGAAAAAACACGAGGAACGAACGCTCTAGTAAACAATGAGAAGAAATGGAAAGGGTGAAGACTCCTTGTGTACACAAGGAAAACAACCAACGGCGGAGATCCAATATTATCAAGTGGCATCGAACTAAACACACCCAAACATCATGTCAGGATAGGATGTTGTCAGAGGGACTGATCCAGCAGCCTTTGCAAACCTTACCCAACACAAGCCCAAGCCATAACGACACTAAATTCAGCTAGACAGTTCGGTTAGAAAGCAAACATATGCTCGTAACTGCACTTGCTGACGCGCCGCATCTTGTAACCTTTCCTGCAGTGTCATAATGGAGTAACTCCTACGTTTTTCATGCACCTGACTCCAAATACATGCAGCCCGCTTCCCTAGCTCAATTGGCGGGCTAAACCTCACCATCATCATCACTGTCAGCTGTAAGAACCGCGTACTTGCCCTAAAGTGGTTGTAGCTGCCACAGTTTCGTTCGCCGATGGTTTGGGGAGGTAGGGTAAGTAGCTACGCATTGGAGGCGGGAGCTGATAGATTGGTGCGTAAATACAGCACTGTCAGTGGACTGTTGAGTGGGCGAATAGGGGACGGGAGCTATGCATTGAAGGTAATAGCTTGGATGCAGCGGCTATCCGCTGCATGAGGAGCTGGCTCTGGTGATTAAACGCAAGCACTCGAAGTAGGAACTAGAAGATTGAAATACTTCTAGATCCGATGGCCACGAGTATGGTTCTATTCAACGGTCCACTACGTGTGACCAGCTCAGAAGGTGAAGAAAAGTTAAATGGTGTTAGGAGTGGGAGGCATAACGCTATCTCTGTAAACTCCATTTACATGAGCATAAGCGATTGCCTTCATTTTCCATCCAGATTTGGATGGGCGCTTGGCAAGAGATAGCAATAATACTAATGAGTGACAAAAATGATCTTCGCAAATATCTACAAGTGTGTGTGATGCAGATGCACCCGAAATGAATGGATGAAAAAAGTGCTAATATTGAGGGATAGTTAAACTACCACAGAATTACCTCGGGTGTCCGTTCCTTTTGCTTCACAGACAAATATTTCTCCAACTTCTGGCAAAACGTGGTTGTTTCCTTGAGGAAGTCTTTCGGATCGGTCTGCAGGAAAAAGGATGTGGAAAGTAGGGTGCTGTACATGCACAAAATAGAAAAATTCCGAACTAAAACAGCAACATGGAGGCCCGTAACACAAAGATGAAAAGATGTGCCAATCTTAGGGTGGAGTACATATTGCTCACATGTAGGTTCACTTTCGTTTGCATATAGTGCCAGTGTTACTGGTTAATAACTTGTTTTCTGTCGTGCGGACAGCAACAAATCTAGCCTCCCCGTGCTTGGTTCTAACAGTCCAGTTTCTCGCCAGTGGAAAATGCAATACTACGAGGCGGTGGTAGAATCACGTACATTTGCGGTTCGTGCAGCACTATACCATATGCTCTGGCAGTCACGATCACGTGAAATGGGTCAAGAGAAGGCCAGAACACTAAAAAGTGTGATGCAGGCACCAACACTATGATCATGTGACCCTAAGCGAGGCACCGTTACAAGTTGTAGTAAGGTGCACAGGTAACGTTTGGCAGCTGGTGTAAGCGAGTGACACAGAAATTAACGGACCAGTTAAATCTCCCAACAGTTCACGTGAGAGGAACTACTAAATTTCACTTACGTTGTTATCAAGGTAAACCATCAACAGTGGTCTTGTGCAGCTCCGAAAGTTGACTCGCTAAGCCAAGATTTCTCAGTTGTCTTTCACTCTCCAGTGACAATGGATGTTGTGTTGTAAAATTCCGAAAGCACGCTGCTGATTGATGAAAGTTAGCAATATATTGAGTTGTATTCCAATGACTAAGGAATCGAACTTCGGCCCACAATATGCGTTTCTGTGTATACCATTTGACTTCCTCTCGTAGAACTAACTACACTCAGAGTACAAGATATCTGACTAAACAGAAAAAACCGGTGAAGCGTGACAGCTGTCAGTTCAATCCATCTGGCTGAATACAACCATCAGATGAACATTGTTCTTTTAGATGCGTCACCTCGGACCAGATTGTTCACATGTTACATGCTGTCAAGTGTGCAGGCGGTTGTTAACAATTGCCAGATTCTCAAAGAAAATTAGGAAAATAACTGGTGAATTTATCGAAACCGTGAATCCATCGGTTGTTCGGTAAACCTTTCTAAAAAGATTACCTCCTTATGGGTTCCAGGATTCCGTCAACTCACTGATACCCAAGCGCTGTTCGTAAACCATTTACCGAGGCCACATGAGAGGAGAAAACGCTACACTGAATAAGTCAGTGGATCGGACACATCCACATATTTGTACTTATGAACCACAACGGAGCTCAAGCTGATTCTCTATGACCATCGTTAAATAGACATCCCACATGACGTACAGTGTGTGCGTGTGTCTGCTGTCCGTCGTTCGACGTTCGACGTTAGTCTCTAACACTGAGACTGATAATGCGTTTGCTGTCCTATAGCCAGACAGTCGAGAACAGGCGCGGGTGCTAAAACCATGGGCATTCGATCTGCACCACCGCAGGTTACTGGTCTCTTCAAACAGTTCAAAAAAACTGCTTACGTGCTCCACATTCTAATGTAATGTTAGCAACATCTGGTCTAAGAGAAGAAAGCCAAATGAAAAACAGGCACTACCGACTACTGAAATGAATGGTGTTATGTACTTCATGTTCCAGATCAACAGATCTCGATCACCAGGTACCAACATTTAAATCCGTCTCTATGCTTAATCTCACAGAGTTCCCTCTCCAGAAAGACCATGACGATTGCACAACTCTGGACGTTCCCCTTCGGAGGCGCACAACTGGAGATACTTTGATCAGGCTAGGCAAATTTTCAACATGCCAGAATGTATTGCACGCTAAGCACCGGCTGTTGCGGTCTGAATGTCCCGCAAAATCTATTGTATTTCTGACGTAAACTCGATATATGCAACGAAAACGAATACATCTGAATTTAGACCACCCAAAAGAACAAAGCCAGTATTCTGGTCATAAAATTCCCCGAAGTTTCGCATTCAAGAGTAACATAAACGTTGCCAGATTGAAGTCATTACCATAATACTGTCAGAGTGCAACCTCACTCGCACTTGTTAACTTTTATTGGTTCAAGCCAAACAAAACCCGAGAGTTACTTAGTGGAACTGTAGCATATTCCCCTTAAGTCATTCTGCTTGGAAATCAAGTTGGTAGTGTCCCACTGGGGCCAAATGAAAGATAACTTACTTTTGGGCCTAGAAGCCACTCCGAACGCAGTTCTTGAATTTCGTTCAGTATCATTGGTTTGAAAGGCGTCTGAAGATGTAGCAGAAGTGTAGATGAGTGAGTAATTCAAAGGCTGTGTAACATGGCTTAAAACAGACAAGACGTGTTTCGGTTGAAAAGCAACAAGGATGATTCGGAATTGGAACAACCAATACTAAGTGATTCCGAAAAACATTCGGACCCGTTAGTCCTCCAGCAAAAAGCAATGGATGGGTTTTTGCTCACCGACTTGGCGAGAATAAGCTGAATGGATAAAGAGAACTTTAAAGCTACCGTAAGCCTTGATTCGTAGTGTGCAGCGCAACAATCCACTATTCAAAGTCCCAGTTGTTGTATGAAAATTCCAAGTTTTAAACTGATATCAGGAGGAGATGGTCTTTCTCATTATATCGCTCAGTCATTCGAAAGACTGGAATCTCAAACAAACACCGTAAAACCGGTTTCACATGATTTAGTTAACTCAGTGCTGGTCAGCCCACGTTGCTGCCAGGAGGATCTCACTAGTCAACTTGTGGGATCCAAAAACCGTCTGCCATTCCGAGTCCTCATACCAAAATTATCGACCATTAAGTTAATCAGGTACAGAAAAAGAATATGCAACGAGGGGAACTACCCTGGAAACACGCAAATCTCGATATCAGGTCGTTGTACTCTGTCAATCCGTATTTCCTTGTTGAGAATTCCCTGACGCCAGGGTCACTTGTTTCGTGACATCGAGAATTTGCGCCATGTACCAGAAAAATCATGGCTGTTTGCACCTATGTGTAGGGTTGGTAATTGCTCAACTTGAAATCGATACTTGCTTCAGTGTATCATCAGAAAAAAAAAAGGAAATGCCCCTCTCTTCTGCAGAAATTTCGCAGACCTCCATAGGAAATCGCTTTCGACCTTGAGTTTCAAAAAGAAGCTTCAAAAACTTGCTTAACTAGTCTAGCTGGAGAAACTTCTAAGCAAATCATTGGCTATACAAACATGTGAACTAGCTCGATGCAGTGAACCTTTTCAACACTTTTAGCGTTCAACAGCAATAGAGCTAATTCTTTTTCAAAAAGGAAAACTTTTCGACAGCAACCTTGTGAGCAGTTTCCTTTATGAAAATATACTGCGATATCTCGAATATCGTACCAACTGAAACATGACGCGGCCTGCGTGCAGCACATTCAGTTGAAGAACAGCATAAACGAGAGATTCACTTGAGTCTCCCGTGAAAACCACATTGATTTGCAAATGAGTGTATTTGTCGAAAAGAGTTATTTCTTGTCATAATCCTCAGTCTCTAAATAATGTGGCTTGCGCATAGCCAACCTGCGCTTAGTCATTAGGGCTACAAACTTGAAAAACTGGTATCAAGTCGGAGTGAAAACGTTTTCACGAAAACGAGGTGGGGGAAGAAAAGCATACACATACCAGCATCATAGAACGAGCGTCTTCAACGGCATGAATGATCTTGGCAAACTCGATAAAGGCCGTTTTGATTGTGACCTCATCATCTGTTTCAGCAACTTCCGCAGAGCCACGTTTGTCCGAATCCTCCTGGCTGCGCGCTGACAGCGGTGGCGAAGCATTGTTGGCAGTACAATAGGCAGTCAGAGAAGCTGCAAAGCTTCCAAGAGCATCACGCAATTCTATAGGCATCGAAAAGGAATAATATCGAGCGTGACAATCTCCGAAAATTTGAGTTTACTGGTAAACAATGAATCAAGCACTGAGAAGACTTTAAGCAACCAATCATTATCGTCTAACCAGCAGTAGCGAACAAGATGACATGGCGGTTGACCTGGAAAATATCGTTCCTGTTTTGTGCTTGTTGAGAGAATTAATAGAAAGTCCTACTTTTCACGGTAGGAATCTTCCAAATGAAAGTAAAGTCTGCCACGGTAAGACCGAAAGTGACACATCGGGTAGAACAAGGAACTGCTCATGAGCCCCAGTCGAAAAGGCTGTAAGGACAAACGGGTTGGCTGTCTTTGGACACGGGCTTCACGTAGTAATATTGCATATATTGCACGTGACGTTTAAGTGAGCTTCGCTTCGAGTAAGTTCGAGGATGGAAGGCCTAAGTGCGAAGCACAAGACTCTCCATTTGAGCAGAAAGATAGCTTTTAACAAACGAAAACTGTATGACCTCAAAAATAGTTGTATTAATAAATAAAGACAGAGTCCCAAGAACAAAACAACCCACCCGATAAGTTAAAAGGCACTAATACTACTCACAACGTTGATGGAAACTCTGGATAACCAACTGTCGGTTTCACCCACCTTGGAGATAGAACGTGAACCCAGTCCCCGGATTTTTATCAATCGAATGGAGGTGCACCTGAAATTCATCGGCCTTATGAATAGCACTGAAACACATTTCGATATTTTGAACACTGCTTCAACTAAAAACAAGCGACCTTCGCGCAGCACATACGGTTGAAGAACATTATAAACGAGATGAAAAAGACTTGAAACCGATCGAGAAGTCATCGTTTCGGAAAAGTTTGGAAGACAGTCGGTAGATTTATTGATGGGCAACGGCCAAATGGCTAGGTTACAAGGCTGATCGAGTTTAACAGCAGAAGGAGAAGCACGCTAAATCAGTGTTAGGTATCGGTCAAGGCGAGATGGCTCAAGTGGTTAGAGCGCAAATTTACTGACCGGAAGGTTCGTAGTTCGAACCCAACCTCTGCCACTCGACTTCCCCTGTCTAGGCTTTGGAAACCTAGCAGTATCGCAGCCCTCTTGCTTCCTTCGGGGAGCATCGAAGCTTAGGCATCGGAAGGGTGTTACAGCTGAACGATTTATTTTATTTTATCATTTATCGGTCAACACTGTCCCGAAATCCAGTCCATTCTGCCCCCAATCCATCAATCTACAGACCTGCTGACCAACACTAACAAACGAAATCTCTTAACTGACATCTAACACTCATTTGGTATGCCAGCTGAGAGAAAGAGAGACCTTAGCAATCAGTTCTGTTTTGAAAGTCGACCAAACTTGTAATCTGGTCACTTGGTCTGAAGAAGCTTTTGTGTCAAAAACGAAAGGCTTCGCAGCAATAAATCTAGCGGTGGTCTTTCAAGCATTTCCGAACTATGAATTTCCTGGTCTCCTGTCGACACCAACTTCGTTTGCACAGACGAATGGAGAGTAAAAGGTGAGAGTAACAGTTTGAGAGGACAGTGGTCCCGCATTGTTCGTGGTGAGTGACACTCCAAACCCACGCATCCATATGAAAGACGAGAATCTGTGATGCCCGAACGTCATCTTCTAAAATGATGTGTTTATAGGTTGAGCTCCCAACTGTCTTCCCAACCTTTTTAACTACATCCTGGGTAGCTGAACACAGCATCTAGAGAGGTGAAGTAGGTATGGTATTTGTAAAAATGTTTACATTTAAACGAGACCTAATACATATTGCTGGGCGCTACTTGCTTCCCTCTAAATGTGCGCATTGTAGCCAATCACAGCAAGGCTAATGGAAACGCGTCAGACCTTTCTCTCCAGCCACAGTCTCACAGCATCTCCGAATCGTGTTCGCCTAAACAGCGCTGTTTTTGTCCAGCTTGTACACATGTATACTGCACGGCAACAACACTTTATTCTGATTCCACTATTGTTTCCATTTTACAGTTGATATCTCATGTCTTTCTTAATAAAATCCATAATAATCGGTACTGCACATGACATCCAGGACAAGGGTGCCTCTGATTATTTTCACACATGGCTAGAAATGCCATGGGCACCTAAGGGATCTCAATGGCGATCGTGCTAGAACCTTCAATCTGGACTGTACAGTCGTGGTTGTGTACCGGATTGTGTGGAGTGAGGTTCGAAAACGATGCTGATGCAATCCTGCTGATGGTACTTTATTCCGTATGAACCCCGGATGTGCTTAGTTTATTGATGTTTGAAGGTATAGCCATCGTTTTGTTGAGTCTTCTTCTGAGAATAAAATTTCTCATGAGTTTCTGCTCTTCCACTTTGATTCGACTCTTTAACAGAACATTCTCGTAGTTGTATCGTAATTGAACACAGTGTTTACCACTATTGTGCTGTTATTGACGCTGATGATGAGGCATGGAAACAAATGTTTGCCCTAAGAACTGCAGGAAGTGAAGAAGTAACTTTCAAGCAAAACTGTTCGCCAAAGAGATGACTGAGATTTCCACACCAAGTCGTCCAGGTTTCATCATCATCTTGAAATCGGATGTCAAGGAAAACATTCTGCGTCAAAGGATCGTCATCATCATCAAAGACAGCAACATCAGTGTTGACACTGATGCTTCACTGCCGTACAAAGGATCGTAGGTGTGCACGGTTCTGAACGTCCATAAATATCACCTTGAGATAAGGAGACGTTGTAAAACCAATCGGTACAGACATTCCCTACAATATAAGGTTCAGGTCATTGGACGCAGAGTTGATGAGGCCAATCACAAAACGGTTGGCGGTCCTCTGCAACCAGGCCCTGTAGTTTACACTATACGAGATTTACGTGTTCAAGATAGTGGTGTCCAGGAAGAACTTCCCTAGAGACAGCCTTTTGATAGAAAACGTGATAACCACCTATAAATGGATGTGTTGAAGATACTCGCAAACAGATGTAACACACTACTCACAGGGTTGCTGAAAGCTCTCCGACAACCCACGGCCGGTTTCATTCTTCTTAGGGCTCATCAGATAGACGCACTCCAGATTTTCCGTCAGCCTTATGTTCTACTTGGACCCAAATCGCGCCGAAATTCGGTGAACCACTCAATATGGTTTTCATGGGAGACTCACTTGAATCGCAGGTGAATCTCTTGTTTAGGATATTCTCGTTCAACTGAATATGCTGCACCAGGCTGTCTCATGTTTCAGTTGGTATATTCCAGATATCGTAATACATTGAGTAGACGCAACACACTACTCACAATGTGGATTCCAATAGAAGGTAAAATTGACGGAAACTCGGGAACTGTGCCTATCTGATGAGCCCCAAGAGGAGCGAAACCGGTCGTCCGCTGTCGAAAAGACTACAGCAACTATGTAAGTAGTGTGTTACCTCCATGCAATGTATTATACTATGTCGAATTACCTAGCAAATGAAGTATGAGCCGGCCTGGTGCAGCACATTCGGTTGAAGAACATCCCAAACGAGGGATTCAGCTGGGTTCCAAGTGAATCTCCCGTGAAGACCAAATTTGTATGCAAATGAGTATATTTGTCGTACTTTCAAATACTTATACAGAGTAATATGTTTGACAAGCAGATCAGTGGAATAGTTCCAGGTCTTATTGATTACAACTAAAGCTATACTGTTGGAGTGTCAATTAGTATCAGTGTGTGCCTGCATTTATTGACTGGGATAAGGGTGTGAAATGACTAGTGATTAGAACTTCCGTTTACTTTTCTCCGTACTAACGCTTACTATCGAGTGATTTACAAATGTAACTAATTGTAATGACCGAATATGTCCACACACATCATTAGTGATCATCTGTGACCATCGTGAAGGTTGTCTCGATGCGATAGCTGTTTACGTTGCTTCTTCCAACCTATCATTCGCTGTTGACAAAATTGATTTTTCGCTCAGTCAGAACTTCCCGGCATCATGTTGTGAAGAGACAAAAGTAACAGTTTACGGCTGATTCGCTGAACTGAACCGATCGGTCCAACCCAAGCAGAAAAAAGTAAGTCCAGTCACCACTATTGTTCCAACTGGCTCTGGCTTTCGTGTTAGCGGACATATACTGAACTGTTTATTTATTCGATATACGAAACCGGGTGCAGCGGATTCACAAGACCCCGTAGCGATTTTCACAGATAGCGCGAAGCCCCCCGGAAAGTTAACATCGGTCAAAAAAATTCAACCAGAAATCGAAGGACCGCAGAATTAAATTCTGACGTTAATATTTTCGGACACCTCAGTTGGTAGGGAATTTCTCTGATAGACGAGCAGTCAGAACATCTAGTCCAAGCCGCAGTGTCTGTCTTTCCGTTTGCGGTAAGTGAATGTAAATTAACTCCCGTCCCTTCTGCGTCAATGCAAACCAATGAACACTGGATATCTGGACGACTATAACGAGTGTCCGTTGTAGATTTCACACAAGGAGTACGCTAAGGTCACTAACAGACCCCAAATGTTACTTTACTAAGTAGCGTAATACGTTGTTGTAAAGTTCAAACACATATTCACAACAAGGAACGGTGTCCATAGCAACCCAGCAGGTAGACTAATCGTCCAGCGAAAAAAGTAAGAGCCCCAGCCTGAATTGGTCCACGAATGAAACACCCTGCTCCCCCGAAAACTGGAAAGGATTGTTTTCACGCGTCACGCAGTTAGATTAGTTGATAGTCACATAAAAATCCAGAACTCCAAAAAGTAGCGTCATAACAAGAAAGCATGGGAAAGCGATTTTATCGACTATCAGTTAGACACTTTATCAGTGGATAGATCGCAGAGAATCGAAGTTTCACAGCATTTCAGAATTATATCCACTTCGGTATGTAGGTTGCGACAAACATCCATATAGACAGCACGAAAGCAGAAGATAAGATATAAGAAAAAACTCTGAGAGTCCGATGTGCAATCCTATCAAAAACATTCCACTCCCACTTCTTTGGACATTTAGTCGAATGAGCAGTTGCCGGTGGGAAACAAACAGGAACCTCCGGTACCACCACTAGCGGCTGCGCCTTTGGTTTCGAGGGCCTTGGTCTTCTGGGTGTTACTTGCATATCGTGCACGTATACGCGAAATGTATACGGTGTGTACGAAGGCCAATCAGGCGAGCTATTGATCAACACGTGTGCACAGCCGTTTGAACGAGAGGTAAGTTGTCTGCTACCGAGACAGTTAGATAAACCATCAATAAACAATACCTATTAGGAAAATTACCCTTTGTCTATTTACGCACCTTGATAGTGGTGAAGGGGGAAACAATCTCCACATTATCATAGGTTATACTCGCTTTTACAGTGTACATTTCACACCTGATAGAAATGTACGAACAGTGGTTTCATTCACCACAGTTCTTTATGCACGGATGACAGACGGTATTGAATGACATAAGCGTCCTAAGGGCAAAAGCAGCGAAATCGTAAAGTACGCACAAAAACCCCTCCAACTGCCTCTTCCGTGGACAGCCTACCGTCCGAATTTAGAAAATGTACTCTGCGAATATCCAAAGGACGAAATGATTTTGTCAATAATGAATTTCTTTTCCAAACATGTGATGATTGGTGTGTGACGGTCTTCTATGAAATCGAGTGGCTGCAACCCTCAAAGCATGATTTTACACCGTGCTTCTATACATGAACTGCTTGCATGTCCTCCTACCTTCCACGTACGCAAGTCAATCTTTTGACTGGAAGACAAGATAAGACAGCTAGTTCAAAATACTTCGGGCCAGTACTTCGGGTACAGTAAAGCGATGGCCTCAACATCATTAACGCCACGACACAAATAGTAGTGATGGAGCCACCGTATTACCACCAAACAAGCATGGAAATCACACTTTAAAGTCCTGGAGTACTCGCTACTCAACCAGACAATGAGATTCACTGCGATCAGCTGATCGACATAGTGATGATCCAAAACCACCTTAAATACATAACGCTTAGGTTGAATCCGAACTGTAGAGAATACAACACTAAGAACGTATAGGCTACCTAGGAATCACAGGGTTAGAAACACGTACAAGGATGGGAAGGAATCACACTGCACCCTGAGCGCATCCGTGGAAAACGATATTAGGTTGTTTGTTGTTTCCAGAACCATTGTATCTATCCACATTCCATACTCTACTCAGATACTATTTGATTAAAACTTGTTTCAAAGGTTCGATAATCTAGAAATGCACAACCAGCAGATTTCGTGTGCCTGGTGTCACGAGGGGCACTCGTTTTTTAATGAACTTCTGAAGCGTGTTAGGAAGCTTAACATGGTGCGTCGCGCTTAGCGATAAATCTAACTTAGCTTGGACTGCACGAGAACGTATAGTTCTGCAAACCCGCCAGCCCCATAAATTGATGTCTCTAAGATGTGAGGATTTTAGTCACACACATTTTGATGGAGATTTCGTCCTGTAAATGAAGCCAATCTACGCCGAAAAGCTGAGAAGCACTGTAAAACTGATTCATCTCTATCGCGAATCATCAGCAGTGCGTATATCACGAAACTCCAGGGGTCTCAGATTCGCGACCTCCAGGCTAGTAGTTTGAACACTTGACCGTCCAGACACAAGCGGCTGGTCAGCGGTGTAACTACTCAGACAGGATGAAGCGCCGATCATCTTTCAGTCACGGGACCCACATCACGTGGTCACACATGTTGACTGGGTTCTCAAGCAACGACTTCTCAGATGAAAATTTCACCCTTCAGGTGAATTTTATTGTTCCTCTGGGATACTTATGGACTCGGGACTCCCTAGTTTCGTGAGATGCGCACTACTGATGATTCCAAATAAGGATAAAACAGCTGTACAGTGCTCTTCGGTTCTTCAGCATAGCTCGAGATATACAGTGGTAAAGGCGCCAGCGTATGGACCGGAAAGCTCGTGGTTCGAACCCAACATCAGCTCCTCGACTGCTGTCG
>CM030371.1:32243427-32356993 GCA_003604175.2 Clonorchis sinensis
TTTAACCCCCGTAACAAAATACTCAGCGGAGATAAGTTAAACCCCAGAATTGGGTTGTCCGAAAAAGTTGGTGTACCCCATCCCTCATAGTATTATTCCGTCGCTTGCTAGCATGTTTGAACTGTTAACTGAGCTGCTTTTTGGTGTCCATAAATTTCTGATTCTTGTGGACTTGTAAGCCTTTGCCGAGTAGACGAGCAACTACCCCTGAGACTTGCTTACTCTCGTTGTTGATACTATTGTTTCATCGGTACTCCTCGACGCATTCGACCAAAATAACCGGCCACATCGGCCATCACGTGGTGCCATCAACCGGGTCGTTTTACTCGCTGCATAAGCAGGGCGGATAAGCGAAGAAAAACCACTGCCGACGCCTCCCTTCTTCCTCTTTCACACACTTTTCCCCATCTCTCTACCCCATTATTGGCTCACCTCTTTTGGACCCGGCACTTGGGACTGATGACTCCGTCCATCTTGCTCCAGTTTTCCGTGAAGCATCTGCTCGTCACATAGGGCCGATGTCCTCAGGTATCTCCAAATCAATAGTGAAGCCTCGACATGCAGTCTACCTGGCCGCCTTCAGTGTCCGCACCCTGAAGCAAGCAGGACAACAAGCTGCTCTTGTCCTCACACTGGACTTGTTTGGCATTAATGTGTGCCGTGTCTCAGAAACAAGAATTTAAGATGTAAGCACCCTGATTGAGCTAACCGCCCCATCAGTCTCCGCTCGCTTTCGGCTATCTGGCGATCCACAGGCTGTTGCGGCGGGATATGCAGAGTTTGGCATCGTCTTGAGTCACCGGGGGAAGTACCCTGGCCTGAATGGGTACCTGTTGATAGTCGCCTTTGTGCGGTTTGTCTGACAACGTCTGTAAAGAAATCTCACAAGCAACAAGTTGATAGCAGGCTGTTAATCGCGTCTGCCTATGCCACAACTGGCCGCATCTCCGACGCCGTCAAGGGCAGGTTTTATGACGCCCTGAATGTCTTGCTGCGGTGAGCTAAAAATAACCGATGGGCCAAGCACTTCGAACAACGGCCGTCATAGCCACCAGCTAGCACCCGTCTGGAGCACATAGGTGACATAGAGCCCTGGACAGTGAATGTGGAACACCCTACGGCCTCAGAGGTTAGTGACTGAATGCAATCTCTTAGGCGCCACCGAGCCTCTGGTCTGGATGACCCCCCACCCGCGTTGTTCAGAGGTGGAGGTGAAATATCCAGTAAGCGGCCGCTCAGTATTCACATAATGAAATTGATTTCTAGAAAGCTACGACATTTTCAGGGTTGACACGTCATAGTGTATGTGTATAACGTATACGTTTACGTATTATCGCAAACTATACATAGTGGTGGTTTGTTCAAGGGAGCGAATCTTCAAGGTCAGTAAACACCGCAGATTATGAATACGCTGCCTAACGCAATAAGAAGTCGCGAACTGAGGAGAAAGATGACTCACTTTCAATGCACGGAACTTTCCGATAGTTTTGCAGCTGGAATAGTTCCATGAATACTCTAGAACCTACATGGTCCTTGTGGATGCGAAATATGCGGAGGTGTCATTCCTGTAAACAACTTTCGCTCGACAAGCGCTGTTACCAGTTAAAGTTGTGTCGGCCGCATTCATTAGTGGGGCATAATCGTGCAATTTTTTTGACAAACAGCAGAACCTCCAGTTATAGCTTTGGAATTATGTTAGAAAGACAATGAAGCTTGTTGAATCCAACTTAACCTCATGATAAATCCCCCATTCATTTGCTTACTCCGCCTATGTACTTTTGATCTCCAGTTGTTTTGCTTATTCGTACCCGCCACTCACCTTGCCGCAGGGGCCGTCTCGTCCGACACTTGTATGTTGACGTGTGTCTGTG
This sequence comes from Clonorchis sinensis, assembly GCA_003604175.2. Lineage (NCBI taxonomy): Eukaryota > Metazoa > Platyhelminthes > Trematoda > Opisthorchiida > Opisthorchiidae > Clonorchis > Clonorchis sinensis. The sequence continues at coordinate 32,245,299 of CM030371.1, forward strand.
TGTACGTGCGCAGCTGACTCACTTGCCTATGCGCGTTCATGTCCCGTTTACTGAGCCCGTCTCGACTTGTTTTCTCATGAAGGCCGTGTGATTGCATGTCTAATGGGAATCACAAGACTGTATTCTAAAGGGACGACTCGCGACCCACGCTACTGAGCCATCATTCCGTTGTTTGGTGTGCGGACTTTGACACTGCACGGTGCCGGCCAGTGACAGACCTGCGAACTTGTTAACGCTACGAACGTGAACAATTGAGGTTTGTTGTGCACATTTGCTTACCATTATGTAAATGTAAAGTACCGTAGAATTACGAACCCAATTCTTCTTTTTGATATTCGGGATTGTCGAACCCACGCGGCACTCAAAGTTCCGTATCGGGAACCTCAACAACGTTGCTCAATTAGCCAGATGGAACTAACATGCGACCAACGGTCCAAGATGGTTGAACAACCAGCCAGATTGAGTCTACGCCGATCATAGCGGACAGCTGAACAAACTTAGCTGGCCGTAGCGCGCCCGTTCATTTCTGCCGGGGACATATGTCTACATGTCCTGCCTATATGCCCTGTCTATGTGTCCTGCATGAGGGAGGTGCATGAACTTCTTAGTGAGGAACATTTTTTCGAAACTTGACTTCCTGAAATGAGAGGAATACATCAGTTAGGTTATCACTATGAAGCAGGAGGCTGTCAAACTGGGAGGAATACTTACACTAAACTGGGGACACTTCGGCGGCTATACTGTCATAGCGGCTTGTTTACACAACACCATCTTCAGCGGCTATTTCGCATGCCTACTTACTGTATCCCCCAAGAAATACGAGACTTACATGGAATGTACGGGGTCTCATTAACAGACGAACTCTCTGAACCTGACGGGCCACATGGAATCATCTTCGTCTCTTTCGTCTAACTGGCGCCCTACAGCGTTAGTCGTAGCAGTCAGAAATTTATTCACGGCTATCGAGTAGTCCCTCCTTGGACCCGAAAACACGGACACACACAGATTTCCTGGACACACTATGCTGGCACTCTGTGCTTTGGTCCATGTCAACATCATAAGACGCCCTGTTTGCGGACCGGGTAGTAAGCACACCTTTGCGTTTTATGGACTGGCCGGGGGCTAAGAAGTAAAAGTAAGTTATTCTTCTGTAGGCTCACCTTTAGGACAAGCCTGAACAGCATCACAGCACAGAGGGCAAGGTTCACCATCGCAACAGTCGGCGTGATACGCAATCCATCGCACACCAGCGGCCACTGGTAGTATTTGGCCGGTCACAGAACACACAAAAGCCCAAGTCCGTGTCCCTGGACCGCCATCTAGGCTGCGGGGCAGTAACGTCAACCACCGACGGCAGGCCTTCAGTTTCAGATTTGGAGCCTTGACGAAGCAGGAATTGCCCTCTGAACAATCAACTGCTTAAAGATGGCTGTGACCCTTCTGGGCCCTAGCCCCTGAAGCTTATCCACCACGCGGTTCAGTTGTTTAAGAAGGGCTTCAAAAGGTGTCGGCGGTGGTTTGAAAACAAATGAAAGAGGTGCACATTTTTCCGGTAGGTTGTAATCCGACAGCCATCGTTGGTGGATCGGGAAACAAGCTAAAAAAGAAGCTATGAAGAACAGTTCTCACTGATTGGAACCGATTGACCTCTATATACAAAAAAAACAAATGTATGCAGGGTAGCCCCACTGCCTGGTGGAACAGGCACGTCCATTCTCTAGCACAGGTGTCAATCGTCTGAGAGCATCTGGGGTGTCTGAACCCCAAACCATAAGTTAGTTAAGGTAGCTTGACCTCACCTTGTTTGTTCCAACACTGTCATAGGGCAGACTCGGCGTTCGCGGCCCCAAGTGCCTTAAGACGAGGGAACATGCATACGTAGTCATTCGACAGACCACGTTCAGAAAGTAGCAGTCGCCCTCAAGGATTTGCCGTCTATCACATTGGTACGGTGTATGCAGCTCAACTGGACCCTTCTTGTATGGCGTGCTCCAGGTTGTTGGTGTGGTGCGCCCGGCCTTTAAGGCGGCCGTTCGCACTCTTCAGACGGTTTCTGGTCACATTGCCAGAGTAAACCATTCCGGATTGTGCGTGTTCCACCCATTTTTGAGTAATGTACAACCAGCGGGCCTTAAGGTAAGAAACAACTCGTGGGTTCGTTCGGTGCAGCAGCTGCAGATCTACCCCGAATCGGTGTGGGCATTACGCTTAACAAAAGACCGACTGTACGGCGTTGTCCAGGCAAGCTATGCGGTGGAATATGTGCCGGCTGTTTACAGTGTGTCTGCGATAAAAAAATACACGGATGTTAAATGACACATTCGTGCTTCCTGATAGCTTTTCTGCTATAAAAGTAGCAAGGCATTACACCGCAGCCGAACATGACTCTGGCCGCCCGCACTTGCACCACCAACTTTTTCATAACAAAAGTCTTAACTGGACAATGCTCGCCCATCGTTTCCTTGAACACGTTTAACATTTCACTCATAGAAAAAACTGTTCGCTCTCCATGAACGCATACATAACCGGAGGCCCGGTATTCAGCCGTCCGTTATCAAGAAGGTAAACAGCTTGTATCCACAGGCCGAATAATAGGTGCTTTAAAAGACTTACCCAAAACGGTTTGTTGCGTGCGTTCCGTCTACCTTTATGGCATCTGGAAAACGTCGGAACAACCCTATCTGCTGCCATCTTGGGAAACATGTGTGGCTATGGCGACCTTCCTGCGACTGCTTCACAAGCACGCGTCTGGTCCCTCAAAGTTTTGCCAGCACGGAAGGCATATCATCTGCCGCAATAGTATCCAACGATGCGGCACCTACTCAACAGAGCCGGTCGACACTTCCGGTAGTAGTTACATATATCCTGTGTCATGAGGAGCTTGCCGAATTCATCGGCCACAAACTGCCGCACCTAATAACGATGGCGTTCCGTATTTCAGGAGAACCCTGCACGTTGCCGACTCGTCTTCGGTTGGCCGTCGATTAACCGGAAGCCGATCGTACAGAATAATTGACAATATATGGTTGTGTTCTAGAAAATAAGAGGTGGCTGTCAGGTGGTTCCTTTGCCTCCGTAAACAGAGCCGCACTGAACAGTCAGTGCTTCACTTACTGTTCTTTTATTAACGAACACAGCTTACTAGGTTCTTCGGATTCCTCGACTTTCAGTTGGTCTTAGAGGTAGCTTGCTGCATTTGTAGTACATGCGTTCGTAGCGCAAAGCAACGTTGGTGCTTTGATTACCGGATGAGCGCGCAAATACCATATAGCTATCCTTCATGTATTGAGTTAAAGTCCTCTAAAATGCCGCAAAGGATGAAAGGGATGCAGCCCCGAATTTCTCAAAAAACGTATATGGTGCCGATTCCGACACCATGGCACAACCAGTTCTAGGTCAAATGTGCGCCAAAAATTTCCAAAGGAGATTAATTAGAACAACTCGCAATAAAATGGTGGCAGATGAGGGTGATTTTTGGTCTGAGCAAATATGCAAAGAAACGCAAGATTTTAACGACAAAGTTTTACTTCGCTCGCAGGGGTTGTAGAGAAAAAAAGCGTCCAAGGGGGCCAGTAAGCGCTTTTCTGATCTGTTTGCTTGCATTTGGGAAAAGGCGCCTGTCCCAGACAAATGGGGATAGTCGGTGATAGTGTCCAGTTTCGAAAAAGGGGCTGGTAGTGAGTTGGACAACCACGGGGGATCAGTTGACCCCGGTTGTAACGAGACCGTTGGCGACACTGGTGCTTCGTCACCCTACGGTGGCTTATAAAACACTTACTTGAGAGGAATGTGGGTCGAACTACTTGGGATTGAAAGGAGTATTCTTGGTGGTTTGTTGCGCTTGCGAGTAAACTGTCGAGCGATCACATATGACGTGCTTGCTCACAAAGGCGTGCCTCGGAAGTTTGTAAACATACTAAGTTCTTTTTATTCCCAGACTTCCGGGAGTGTGAAAGTATACGGCGAGCTCTTCAAAGGCTTCCGTACGCAAAATAGTGCCTGTCAGTGCTGTCAACGAAAGCCTTGTAGATCTGGAATATCCAGACGACATCATTTCCATCTTCGAGGAATGGGAGAAGCTGAAAGTGTTTTTGGCTTTTCGTTTGCGCAGGTCTGCGCTTGCGCAATCAGGCAATATACGAGCTCCCGCGCCTACTTCGGGTCGCAAGGAAGGGTGCAACGAAAGGGCGTTACATCCGAACGAATCATTATTATTGACGTCGAAAAAACAAACTACCACACAAAGAGCAGGCTGGCTTTCGCACAAAGAATAGCCATGTCGAACAATTCCCCGACCGTCCTGGGCGAATAGAACATCGTCGTGATTAGTGTAGAGCAACTATTATTCCGGTCCCGGGTATTAGACAAGCGGGAATGCCCCGGAATTTTGTGAACATAATACGCTCTTTGTATTTTCAGGCTTCTGGACGTCTAATAGTATATGGAGAGCTCTCCAAAAGCTTCCGTACACAAAGCGGTGTCCATCAGGGATGCCCACTCTCTCCATTCCTTTTCAACTTCGTAATCGATGAGATAATGAGACGAACGCTGAGGGGTCTTCAAAACCTTGGTGTTCAAATACCCTCTGACGAAAACCTTGTCGATATGGAATATGCAGATGACATCGTTCTCATCTTTGGAGAGGAGGAGAAGGCGCAGGTGTTTTTAGATGAACTGACCAAAGTCATCCCGTCCTTTGGTATGCATTTTGCACCCACAAAATGAAAGGTCATGCTCCTATACATGCAGTCACCGAACATGCCGCTTACAATCCAGAGAGAGGCACTGGAAGTCGTGGAGCGCTTCGTGTATCTTGGAAGCCGCATTACTTCTGGTTTTAGCGTGACAGATGAAGTCAATGCGCGAATCTGCAAGGCTCGGGTCACGTTCGCTAATTTGAGACACCTATGGCGTCAAAGTGGTGTGTTCCCGAATCTCAAGGGGCGTGTGTATCAAGCTATATTTCATGTTGTTATTTCGTATGGCTGTCAGCCTTGGGCGTTTCGGGAAGCGGAACGCAGACGCCTTCAGCTGCTCGACAATCGTTGTCTCTGAACCATAGCTCGTGTGGGATGGTGTCGGCGAATCCGTAACGAGGCAATTAGGGGGCGAGTTTTTTGTTTACGCAACGGGTGCTTCCATTGCAGAATGTGTCCAGCACCAGAGGCTGTGTCGGTTGAGACATCTGTTGCGTATGCCTAACCATCATTTGCCGAAGAGAATGCTGAATTGCATGCCCAGTTCAGAGTGGCGGAAGCAGTGAGGTGGCCACCTCTCGACTTGGTAGAGTGGTATGAAAGATATCACGGAACTTTTGGGTCCTGTCAGTGCTGCTCGCCTTCCAGGATGGGAACCGCGTAATCTTCACTGCGCCTGGTTGGAGAGGCTGCAATATACGGCTGCCAACCGATGTCAGTGGCGATCTTGTTGTCAGTTTCTATCCAGATTGCCTGAGTGAGCTTTTAGGGGTGTAGGCACCCCAGAATTATTGTAATAAGCTGGCACTAAGTCACCTTTTCGTCCACCTTTATTCATTTCTTCGCAATAAGAAGTACAAATAAATCATGGTTGTACGGCAGCGAAGCAGCTTTGCTGAACACTGATGTCATGATGTCAATGGCGATGATGATGATGAATGAGCTTCCAAGGTCACCGACCGCCGCCGATTCGCACGTGATTACTGGTTTGCGAGATAATCCTCAACATTTAATATAAAGTTACTCCCACTTTCCGCGGTTTTCCTTAAATTGGAGGTAATGTCCACAGAATGCGCATTACAACTTCTAACCAGGTGAATAGTTGGATAACGTTTGGAGGGGTTATACTGGTCAGGCATGAAGAATTAGACTAGCTTTTTCAGAAAACTTTGGCACAACATTTTCTTCGGAAACCTTGAATCGCCTTCAGCATAGTAAAAGAAGGTGACCTGGGGATTTTGTGGTGGAGACGCGAGTATGAACCTCTGTTGATGACCCCACTGTCAAATATGCGCAGATAGTTAGTATATAAAACAGTATTTACTGATATTTGCGCACAAATTATCAGCACGAAGGTGGCCCTCGAAATGAAAATAGTGGCGCCCCTTAAATGAAGTACGTCATAAAGCACAACTGCAATCAAAAAATGAGGCCAACTGTTGCTGCTCCTTATAATATCCCTGCGCGCTGTCGCTTATCTTCGCTACTAATCGCAACTTCTAGGCCCGAACCAATGCGCCACATTCGTTATGAGTAATCAACTCCCCATTACCTAATCCAGTGGTCGACGACGTCCTTCCTACTCGTATACAATGCCCACGCAGGCAAAATCCACAGCCACTCACGGCAAATAACACGCTTCCAACCGCTGAACCTTTCGTTCGGATTGAATCGACCTTGTTTCCCGCCGCCATTTCAGTTTGACTCTTTTTACGAGTTCAACGATTCATTTACAGTACTTTTTCGTCTCCATGAATTAGCAGTAGCTCGAAAGTATCCTTCCCTACAACAGCGACGCCAGTGCATCTCCCATTAGCAGTAGCTCGAAAATATCCCTCCCTACAACAGCGACGCCAGTGCATCTCCTTGGGTTAAGTGTTAACAATATTTTTGTGATGCATCTTGCCATTTTTTCTACTTTGAAATCTTCCATCTCCATCTTCATTTTTGCTTTTTATACCCTGGCAATTTACTCAACAGCCCAAGGCTAATCATAGCCAGCAACGATTTTCCGGTTTTAATTCAAGTCAACCGGCTTCCTCAGTGAACTAATAGCACCCAGCGCCTTATTATCCTAGTTTTTTGGTTCACGCCACTACGGTAAATTTCCACCTAATAAGCATGTCTCGTCAGTTTTTACCTTCCTCTCCGCTGTTTTTCCCACAACGTTGATGTTTTAACGACCCGATCATGCCTTGATTTGTATTGCAGATTGAGAAATAAACCTATTATCGTTATAACAAAGCCCGCGTATGATGGTAGGTATTTTCTTAGTCCGGTTCAGGATCTCTTTGGATGTAAAGCACAGACCATCTGGAGTGGATAACGGCCAAACGTTGCGCCTGAAGAAGACGTTGTCAAGCCAAAGATTGGGAAGACGAGGGACTAAGATACCATTAAGCTTGGTAAGGTTGTGGGGATATCAAATGTTATATAGCCCCTTAATAGAGAAGAGAGGTTAATGTTTACTACAATCAGAGTGGTGGAAGAAGGAGATAAGATGAGATAGGGTAGGGGTGTATTTGTGCTTAGTAGCCTACCAAACAAGGACAAGTTAAGCTTCCCAACGTAGGCTACTATAGGCAAAAAAAGATCGGACAAATCGGTATGTGTAGGCAGAGGTGGTCTGGTAGGGGAAACCAAACACATAAGAACTGACTGGGGTAGGAATTCTGATGCGATGGAGTAGTCTTTCTGGAATTTATTACGCGAGCTGAACAGTACCATAACCTAGGAAGCAAAATAAATGTTAGAAAAAATAACCAGCATCAAAACCCTGCTATCACCTTCAATCTACAAGTTGTGCAGGGTAAAAAAGCATTTAGGCGCTGGTCCTGCATGCAGGTAGTGTGGGATAGGAATCTTATTTAATATAATATTTTTGTACTATTTATTGCACGTGTCTACTTCTGGGAGCAGTAGGGAGAAGTGTGCGTTGTATGATTGGTGGAGTAGGCTTTAGTGCGCTGCAGCCTCAATATGACGAAAGCAGCTAGAGCTTAGCACGCTAACGTAAGCCGTAGGAGTCGCGGTGTAGCATCAGGTTATCCCATGTATGATTTTATAAAGAATTTCTTAACAGACGGAGGGCCAGATTTTCACTATATATGCTTTATAGCACTTTCAGATAAACACGGGGCACTATCCTATGTAGACGTAGTTACCACTAAACCGACACGGCAGAGACGCAGACTTTTATCAATGCTTTTTTATTTTTGAAAAATGGCGAGCTGGGGCAACATCAGATCGTCGGAATTTGAAGATGGCGGGCAAAAACAAAACAAGGAAGGGCAGAACATGAGGCATTCTGTCCGACACATGACAAATTGCGGAAAATGGAGAGCCAGAACAATGGTTTTGGCGAAGTAGCAGAGTTGGCGTAGCCCGATCCATTGAGCTAAAACCTAAAACAACCGCTGTGGCCCCGTGGGCTTGAACCCTTGGGCTTACGGCCAGGGTAACAAAAAGCGTAAGCGGAGACAATGAAGTGGAGGTGTTAGTAATGCAGATAAATGATACCAGAAATCTCAGAATCATGGTGTACAGTGAAACCGTGGAGGCTCACTGATGTCGCTTTTGTATCAGAGTCAATTGTAAAAGTTCCCTGGAAGAGTGAATTAGTGACAACACACAAGCCAGAACGCGAACTGTATAGAGCGTTATTGAATTTGCGGAGACAACAGGCTGGACGTTCACCAAAACGGTGAAATCCAAACAAAGGGCTCAGGAGATACGAATGAACGCGTCCTGGAGGCGACTGGGGCCGGTCGAACGGTTTGTTCGTATTTGCATCCTATTGAAAGAGTGCGCGAGAGGATGCGGTCAACAGTAGGAAGGGTATAGTTGCGGGTGTGTTATCAATCTGGGTATGGCGTTGCAGTACCATCGCCGGCCTGGCATATCTCGGTTTTTGGACAGCCCGGTGACGAACGTCCTGTTTGAGGTAATTGGGCTGGGATGTGCAATCCCCTGAGCAGCACACATTTTCTCAGGTTTGACAAGGAGATCCGCAGAGGTAGAACGAAGCTGATGTGAGATCGCAGAATCTCTGTGGGTGTAGCTCACAGGTCAGTGGAGTGGATAACAGTCAAGCGGTGCGTCCAAACCAAGTAATGCCGAATGTTGAGGCGTGCGCTCATTCGCGCGGCAAAGAACAGTATTCGCCATGGCTAAGCGGATTGTTAGCTGCCAATCAAAATAGAGGTGCAGCTATTTTTGTGTGCGCACGCTTGAAGTGTTGTGTGGTGTATAATCCGTTCTTGGTCAGGAGACACTCTGACTTTTGTTTGATTAGGGTTAGGCAAAGCAGGCATCAGCTATTAAACGGGGCCGGTAGAGAGGTTCAGGGCAGAGACCTAGATAGAAGAAACGTTGTATAAGTTGCATCAAGTATAAGCCGGGCCAGTGATAGAACACACTCTGATCGAGCACGCACTACTTGTAACTTTTGCTTCAAGCAATTCAAATGGGTAGGAAGATATATTTTTTATTATATTTATTTTGCTCACTTACTGTGCCGTCGTTAAACTCAGGGGGCGCTTATCACCCGATTCATAGAGGAAGTCACAGGGTAGTTAGGTATTCGGTGGGGCGGCTACGAGTTCACGCGTGAGAAAGTTATCCACAGGCTGCAAGAACGAATGATTCTGTGTGATATCCTGGAACCAAGAAGATTGTTCCAGATACGAGTGTAGTAAACAAGGAAAAAACAGTGGCGTGAGTTCTCATGTGCTAGAGGGCACACTAAGAAGTTATTAGGATTACGGAATTTCTGGGCAAGTCTGTGACTTTGCGTTTTGTCCAGCCTCTACCATAAAAACATTTCGGTACAAGGGATGGTGTAGAAGAGTTAGATTTAGCCTAAACCGTCTGAGCCATAGTAGCTCAAGGTCCAAGATTATGCACCGAGAGCAGTGGGAGAGGGACCCCGGACTGTGAGGATATGCTTTAAGTGAACGAGTGTCGGACGTTCTCAAATGCCAGTCTGCAATTTCGGGTATAAAGAAAAGAGAAGTCGGCAGAATTCTGCAATTTGTCTCACGCATAGCTTGTAAATACTGACCTACTAGCTGGCGAAGGAAGCCTTCGGGTGGTCGGCTATATCGTCAAGATCGGTGATAAAACAAACTCCGGTAGTGTACAGGCAAGCAACTGAGTGACAGTTTAGAGTACAACGCCCACGAAATAGGCGACTGAATGATTTAGCGCGACAAAGACATCGAGTTTGATGCTCTGTTTAAGCCGTTACTGGGACACCTGTGAGGACTTAGGGTCGGTTGAGGGCTTACTGATGAGGAGTAGTAATGATAAAATCCGAGATTTCCGAATAACTCTGCCAGCTCGGTGTATTTTTGTATCCGAGTTTTTTTGGTAACTTATCATTGCCACAGATACCAGGGTGTAAACTTTTAATGGGGAACGCAAGGTTGAGAGAGGTTAACAGATTTTGGTGGAAAATGTCACATATGCGTTGTGTTTGTCGAAAGAGAGAGTTTGCTTCAGTCCCGGGATCCCAGCAAGGATGAAAAAGATATTAAAAATCTGGGGGTAGGAGGTGAGAGGGGGACTCGGAAGATCGGTTGCGCCGTAACTGACTGCGATGCACGAAACAACTCAGCGACCACCTCCTGAGAAGCAGAGACCAACTGCGGCCGTAGGCAGCTAAAGCTCATATGAGAATATTAAGTCTAAGTTATGTAGGCCATGAGTGAGGCTACGTACAATTTTGGAAAAACCGGCAACAAGTGGTTTGGGAAGCAGCGAGGTATACCGAGTGTGGCCCACGCCGGATGACGAGGGGACATCCGGCCGGTTAGCCACCTAACGCCATTTAAAGAATAAGTGGGCATTCCCAAAGGAGATAATACCGGACAAGTCAGAAACAGAGACACAGGATGGGGCTGGTGGTAGATGAATGCAACAGGTCGGTTGGTCTGTTTTGTAGGGATCCAGAAAGGCTTCTGGAACCCCTTTGAGGGTGGAATCTTTAATGAGACTTGCATGAAGTTGCGATTTAGGAAGTGTGGCACAGCCCCCATTGGGTTTCTTATGTCTGAGCGTTGGATGATATAATCAGTGGTTTCATTAGCTCTGTTCTTTCGGCATTAGCACTATCTCCCAATCCGTGAAACATACCCTTTACACCCGACTTCCCGACAGCAGTGACGCCAGTGAGTCTATTTGGTCTAATGAAAACCACATTTTGGAGAGGGAACTTATCATCTATCTTTACGTCGAATTCTTTCATCTCCATCTCCATTTTGTTTTATGCAACCCTGGCCATTTACTCAACCTTCGAAGGTCACTCATGGTCAACAACGATTCTTCACTTTCAGTTGAATTTAACCGGCTTCATTATTGAACTAGTCGTACTTCATGCCTCATAGTTCTAGCCTAGTTTATATCCTGGGATAGTCAACTGCAACACACCTAGAATTTGTCGCCTGATTAGCCGCGAATCTTACCCTCAGGGGTTCAACCAAAGGCATTGTGGACGCACTGATCTGTCGGGCAAAGAAAACAGCCGGTTTCTACAACGTACTCTCCACAATACCGTTGTTCTCAAAGAGCCTCTACGAGCAATAAGAACGAAGTTCGGGCGCACTGACGATTACCTGAAGTGAACAATATCGTTTACAATTTTTTCACACGTAAACATACTAGGCTTAGGCATATCACAGCACAACAAAAAATCACTCTCTCAGCCACACGCAGAGCTGCCCGAGAATAATGGCGCGACACACTAAAACAAAACCATTGAAATCGGTGGACCGTTTGCATTCCGTAGGGACCCGGAAATGCAGAGTATTGTGTTTTTTATTGCTACGAGACAAATAAAGAAGTTTTGATGCCTACTAAATGTCTCAATCCCACCGGCTCAAAAGACCTCCATTGGTGCAGTAGTTCTGCGCAGATTCTGCACAGGTTCTGCACCCAGGCCCGGAAGGGTGCTAACTCGGTACAGACGGATAACGATTGGTTGAACGAGAGCTTTCGAAATAATGGATAAGGACTATTGTCCTACTGGACGTGTTAAACCGACCTCACGTAATGGTTTCCTTCGAGTATCTTCGTCTCGAAATTCTTCGCCTTAACTTGAGCCATGTGTTAGCTTTCCGCCCATATCACAATGATACTATGAACCACCCTATCGGAATTGCGAAAAAAACCAACCTGCCTATCGTTTCAGAAGAGCTTGGTAAATAATCGGCTCTTTCCAAAAAGTGACTTATCAATCGGTTCCTGGGTTACGATAAACATGACCATATCCTACGCAGGTTCTGGCTCTTTTCTCCACTATCAACCACCACATTATTCCAGCTGGTAATTCGTAGACTTTACGGCGCCAAACTGCGGTGTTTTTTAGGCCTTGTTTGTTATGCTCTGGATCTCCATCTTTACATACCGCTTGCACGCGGCAATGGGCTGTGTTCCGTCTAGCAAGTCCAAAAGAAGGCCTTTGTGCGGTGGATTCGGGTAAAATGCTACCCGGCACTCTACATTCATACTGCAACTAACCCCATTACGAGGCAATCAGAAGATAAACTCTAACCGTCTTATGTGATTCGGCAAGATATATCCTTCAGGCGATCAGCATTTCGGTATTCATTCAATCATCAATAAAGCCTATCGCTGAGGAATGACGGGTTTGAAGAGGTCGGCTCCAGCAGCCGCACACTCTGATCTTTAAAGTTGGACCATGACCTTCTGTCAATTATTTAGTGCTATTGGAGCACTTAAAGCCATGGAGTCGGGTTCCTATGGGGAATCGCCCACTATGTGCGGCTGCGTTATAAAACGGACAATTAAGTCCCCCCTTTTATAATCTGGCCTGGCTAGTCCTCTCTAGCGAAACAGGTCAGTCTTGCCTTTAGTCTGATTGTATTAATATGGTCATGCCTGATGGTGCGTTATCCACCAGTTGGGAATGGACTTTATCGTTGTTAATCATCATTAATATTATCACTGAGTCCTGTTAGAATACCCCAGGAGAAACCCAACCTTCGCTACCTTGCTGTCCGGACTGTTGAGTCAGAGGCCGAAGAACGGCATCTGAAAATCATTCGCTTACACATGTCTGACCGACGTGTGAATCAAAGGCACACGTTGAGGTGACTCAACCGCTTTTTCTTCGACCTGAGCAACCGAGAAGCACCATTAGCTTTTGTAGATCTTTTTTCACCGCCCTTGTGAATCACCTCTTCCTCACCGATCAAATAATGAATTGTGATCAATTCGTCTGCCGATCCGATGGACTATCGCCGGTCAGAGTGGACCAAATTGATCCCTTACTCAGCCCCAAAGTTTTCATCCAGGTTGCAAGATTCAGTGCCCGTTTTCAATGTCCAATTGGGCAACAGGTGCCTGCTGGAACCCTACACCCTTCTTCTGCTAAAACATGTGTCTCCAACACAGGCATACACAACCCAACTTTGTTCATGCTCCCTAGGCCGCATTACACTCCCCAGATAACTTGTGATCTTGAAGCACTGTGTAGTAATTAGGTTCAGCACCTATATCGGTAATCTAGAACTAAGCACTTCGCAACACGTTGCACGTATGTATTCACATTTATGTATGTATACATCACCTGGAATATTAAAACAAGAGAACAATGAATAGGGCAATGAATAGAACATCAATCATGCTCATCACACGTCGGCAAGTGTTGACTGCCTGGTCCGTTTGCAGGGCAGCGTGCACACAGCCTAGCACATACAAAATGATTAGTTTCCACAGCATGTGATTTGAAGTATTTAAGCAATAAGAGAAGTGGTCTAAGTGCGACTTCAAAGGCTGCGTTCGTATGTAAATTACGGTCGACATCGTGCAAGTGAGCGACGGCGGCGGTTCCTTTTGGTCCGTGCTATCAACAGGCAAGCAGTCTGGATAGTGTTCAGATGCTGATGACAAGCTGGAGAGTTATAGGTACGATGTATTAAGTGTCACAGGCGCATATGAAACAGTGAGCAACTTCGGATTAGGCCAGCATAGGTAGTTTATCTGTTTTGTTCGGTGGAGTTATTGAACAATTTTCGAAGAAACTTCAAATTAGCTTTGTGAAAAACAGCCTTGGCAACAGCAATAGGCCATCGCTTATGTGCACCTTTAACTTCGTACGACAGGCCGAGAGGCAAGCTCTCATCATTTATCGCCGTGTTCGGGTCGCTTTGCAGCTTTCGAGTCCGCCAACATCTCGAAGTGTAGTGTGCCTGTGGTAGCCTGCTCTGCAATGGCGCGGCTGACAAACCAGTTAGGAGATCATGAAACCGTGGAAAATTTCCGCGGCAAACATTATTCAACGATGACCGCCATTAAATCTTTCGGAAGGCTGGCTGAATGACGATGGAGCCAATTTAGTGTGAAGGTAAATGCGCCAGTCAGTGTGCTCGAGACACGGTGGACATATTCCAGAAGAAAGTTAGACTCATTAGAAAAGATTTAGTTTGACGCTTGACGGAGGATGGAGTTTGCTTCCGACCGTAGCATGTTGATGCGAATGAACGAATTTGCAACGCTAGTAAGTTTTTGCGGAATGTTTGTGCTTATGGCCACCAGTGTAGCACAAGCTGTCGAATGACATTCCTAGTGACGTTGGGGAAAAAACAATACGCCGGAGCCGGACAGCATACCTTCACTGAAAGTGAGTTGTTGGGAGGGAGGATTAAAATGGTTCTGGAAACCAGCCTTAGTATGGGCGATACCTTGATGGACAGCTTAGGAGGCGAGGTAGTCCATTCAGCTAGGAGAAGTAATGCTTGGGGAATTTGTGTCAAATGTGGATAGGTACTGGGAGGCACCTAGACGAGCTACAGTTGTCGTAACCTTGATGCGGAATGCAAGAGGAAAATGAACGTTTTCCTATACGGCACAAGGAGTGAACGAAACTTTGAAAAGCGGAACCGCTGGAGGGAGTTGGTAAATGGTCTCAAACTGCTGCTTCAATTAATGCGCAAATCACTTAAAAATGGGGGGAACTCAGCAGGCTAAATCCAAACTATAACGGGACTCTAGTTGTATGTCACCCGCAAATATGAGTTACAAATTAACAAACTAAACAGAGATATATATGGAGGTCAAAGGAACAGACAATGATACTGTCTCAGTCGTTGCCTGTGCCGCCCAGGTGAGCTCAGCTAATCCAGATTGCCAGAAATGTGTAGGAAACAGGGGGGAGTGTTTTTTTGAAGAGACAGCACAGCACAACGAACTAAAAAGATCGCGTGTTAATGAAGGCAATGAGTATTGAGAAGCGAAGTGGAGCCAATGATATGAGAAAATTGCAATAAACATCGCGTCCAAAAATAGCTACGCGATCAATTTAACTACTTAAGTCTCGTGAGTAGTTTGTATTATATTATACTGTATCATGTACCATCGTAAAGTGTAACGTAGCTTGGTGTGGTATAATATAGTAGTGTAGTTTGGCAAAGTGTGGTTCAGTTTAGTATAGTAAGGTGAAGCATAGAACAGTATATTACAGTATAGTGTGGTATGGTTTAATATAGTATACTACAGTATAGTATCACCATCAGCCGTAATAACGTACTTCTAGTGCAGTGTTACTGGCTGTCACAGTTTCGTCCACTGATCATTCGGGGAGATGGGAGGGTACCTGCGCATTGGAAGCGGCAGCTGATATAATTCATGCGTAACTACGGGGTTGTCAGTGGACGTTTAATTGGTGAGATTGAAGGTTCCACCGTGTGGATGCCTTGCTTTCACAGATGCTTAATGTGTACTGGCATTTGGCCAGTGGGAAGTGAGAGTGAAACCAATGAAAGGGGCTGAATCCTGTCTAAATGAAAGATGTCCACCTCTTGAGTAGCTATTTGTGGCCCATTGTACCAGCCTTCAAAGGCTGATTAGATGACTGAAGTTCTAAATATCCTTACCGCTTTGTGCGCAAATTTAGTGATTCTGACTAAGAACGGAACCGGTGTAGATTGCTTTTCGGTACAGATTTGTTTCACCTGCAGGGCAAACCCGCTATTATGAATCTATAAACCTTCTCCTACCTACAAACTTTGATCCTGCATTCATCTAAATGTGTAACTAGCATCCATGCCTCCGAAATGACCAAATTGAGGCAAACTGCGTATCAACTGCGAGAACAGAGAAGAGATCCAGGCGCGGAAAATCCACCCAATTTCCAAAGGCATCAAAGTCAGACAAGCAAAAGCTGGAATCCAGAGATAAGTCTGTTTAAATCAGAATTTGTGGTGCCCCACGGTGAGGAGCTTCTGCTGCCGTCTAGACGTAACACTACTCATAAGGTTTCTGAAAGCTCGTCGACAGCCGACTACCGGTTTCGCCCATTTTGGGAATCATCAGGTAGGTGAAGTCCCCGAAATTTCCTTCGACTGCAAGTTAAGTCGGTTTGGTCGAGAGAGTGCTCCCTTTCTAGGCTTGGGCACCCTGACAGTATCCAAGCCGTCGTGCTTCCTTGTGGTGGCATGGTAGTTAGGCACCGAAAAGTTGCTACAACTGAACGAACGATAGGACGAGGGATTCATCTGGGATCTAGCTGGCCACAACGTGAGCCGATTACTGAACCACACTATATATTGGAAGCAATGTGCAAGATAACCGATAAAAATACGAATGAATTATGCAAAATAAGCACCATTTATGATACTATCACGCAAATTCACATCCCTTCCTTCTATGCACTGAACAGTAATCACATACTAATGTGTTTTCTGCCTAAAAACTATGTGGTTGACCACAATACAAGTAAAATGGATGGAGACAGAAAAATTTACGGCAGGACTGTCCCATCTCTATGAACATAAAGTACCGTCCTTAAAGGAATAGACAGTAATTTTGTAATGAACTTTCGCCTATGTGACCGGCTGCTTCTTACTGTGGTATAAATGGGGAGCGGAACTCCCTTTTGCTAGCTGCCTCGATCCTAGGCCCGGTAGCCGATTTGACTTCCAGCAATGAGTTGTAACATAACAAAAAGATGAAATCTGTTCGCTACGGAGCAGTCGGCCGCCTAGAGTGCAGTTTCTTGTGGCAGTGATGAATCTGTTACTGAGATCCGCTCACTAAGACTAAACTTCGCTCTGAGACTGTCATGATGTTACCGACTGGTCAGGTTTCTTTCTTGTTCCGTCTCCACGACGAAAGTGGCAGTGTGCTCGCAGTTTGCTTCACTTTACACATTGCGACAACAGAGCTTACGTGGAACTAACTTATTCGGCAACATCGCTGGTCCTGTTGCTTTCCAGAAAGTCCTACTGGTGGGAGTTGTCAGCTGATAAACTCTTTAAAGGTCCCTAAAGCTCAGTGGTGAATAAACTGTACGAAGCCGCGTACTTTTTTTTATCGTTTTGTCGAAGATATCCTCATATGTTCGCTGAATACCTTTATATTGCTTCGCTTACGACACTTGGTGTTGAAAAGTGCATGACACGCTTTCATAATCTGGATTCCGTAAGAGATTTGTGAATAACGAGCGCCTTCAGGGATCTACAATCCTGGACTAAATAGGCATATAGGTTGTCAGTTGCTGGCAGGAAAACGGAGCTGGATTGACTTTCTCGCGGGAATTAAGACAACCATCTGGATATCTACAGGATATCTCATGATGGACGCAAAAAATAATATCCAGTTAAAACTTTAAGACCAATTGAAACATTTATTATTTTTTACGTAAACATACATGCATCATGGAGGTTTACTATAAATAAACTGGCATTAAAGAAAAGATTGAAAAACCGCCCCTTTCTTCTATAACAAGTTGGAGGCGGTATGAGATGTGAGACACAGCATGTTTAATTTCTTCAAGCGTCACGCGTGCACACTCCTCTCAATTCTTGCTCTTAACTCCACCAAATTCTTCGGTTTATTTTCATCATATACGCGAGTCTTGACCATTCCCCAAAACCAATAATCCAGAGGTGTGAAATCGGGTGACCTTGCGGGCCAAAGTTTGGAAATCCACGAGCAATGACTCTCTCATCAGAAAATTGCTCTCGGAGGTAAGTTCTCACTTGGTTTGAGTAGTGGGGTGATGAAGGTGGCGTTTCATAATACGATGCATGCTGGCGCGGGGAATGACGGTCAACTGAGACACCTGAGTTATTGACGAAGATGTCATGGTGCTCTGGGACTGAAGTTGCTCGACGGCATTCTGTACAATGGGCGCTCTTTCATCACTCAGAGACTTTCTCCCTTTGCCAGGAAAATCCAATACAAATCCAGTGGACTCAAAGTTCGCAATCAAGCGTGTAATGGTCGACACGGTGGAAGGATCTTTGATGAGACAATGTTTAGTTTTGTAACCACGAAGTGCAGCGGTGGCGCTTTCACCAAGGGAATAATAGAGTTTCACATTTTCAGTGCGCGTACTGACATCCATCGTAAACAGAAAAAATGCCAACACTTGCACACAAAACCTCCTTTATGTGGCTACTAATTTTGAAAATATTTTTTATCATTCCTCTGACTGGTACGTTAAGAGCGTCTAGTATGAGACATCCTGTACTTTTTTTGATGGATTCTCCGAAAAACGTACGGCTGCAATACATTGCTTGGTGCTTACACAAACGGGTGGCAAATTCCCCCGACCGCTCTTTCAAGTCCAAGTTTGAGAGCGTCAACAGCAACGCTAGTGTTGAAGTACAAGTGCAGCTCCTCCAGCATCTTGAAGTTTGCGATGACAATGATCAACATGACACCAGCGTTGACACTGACAGTTCACTTTGGTACACAAGCATCCTGAGGTGCCTACACATGGGATAATCTGGGAGGAAACTGACAACACGAACGCCCTTGGCATTGACCAGCTGCTATTTCTTGCATTGTCTCCAGCCAAACACAGAAAGGGTTATGGGGACCCCATTCTGGAAGGCGCACCGCAAACTCTTCGTAATCTCTTCCTCATTCACTGCCAAGTCATACGTTATCTCCCTCACGGTCTGTGCCATTCTGACGGAGGCACGGAGAACAATGCCCATCCACGGCCGAGTCACCATAGCTGATGCTGCTGGATGCTTTCCGCGATTGATTAACCACATATCACATGAGAAAGCCACCAACAGGGCTGTAGACAATACCGTAATTCAAACGACAACTTGCATGTTCAGATACGAGACGCGACATTCTTTGGCGACTCTTGTTCTACCCAGTAATATAAGCAATCAGACGTATTTTCATTGCTAGGTTTTCTGAGGAACGTTACTCCTTTGCTTTCCATCGGCAAGATCTTCGGTGGATGACGGTATGGTTCACAGTGTTGACTGGCATACGCAAATAATAATTAGGTAAAAAAATGATCTATAAAATTGTTGTGTTAAAATCTTACTGAGGTTAATCTCGTGGTCTTATTCACCATTCAACAGTCGTTTTGTTAGCCCTCAGGACTAATCAGAAAACATGCTGCCATCCTCTCTTCACAAAGATCATTAGGAGTAGTTAATCCAGAGGATGCTGGGAATTAGGTGAGTTGATACCTTCCTCAGTAGCAAAAAGTTAAACTGAGAAACATACTTAATGTCAGAAGTGCCAAGTATATTCCACCAATGGACTCAGCTCAAACGGGGTTGCATTGCTAGACTTCAAACGCATAGGTCGGACTATTTTGCTACATTTCTGGTAGTGTGAGGGCATTTTGGAATTCCCAATACATATTTCTCCATGTGAACGGAACCAACCTATGCTGAATAGCCGAGAACCACTGTACAACTTTATCATCCTTGTTGAAAATCACCACCATAGGGTATCGTTCGATAAAATAGGGATAGTAAACAGGGGACCTCACGGCTGTCAGTTGGGAACTCAGACGCTTGGCAGCGAGTAGCTGATCAACAGTGGGATCAACTCGTATGTAGACAGGATCTAAAGCCTCTTATCCTTCAATCCTGAAAAAAAGTCGTTCAGCTGTAACACCCTTTCGGTGCCAAGCTGTCATGCCACCCGAAGGAAACATGAGGGTTGGGATTCTACAAGGTTGCCCAAGCAGGGAAAGTCAAGAGCCAGAGGTCGGATTCGAACCACGGATCTTCCGGTTCATAAGCTGGCTCCTTAACCACTGAGTCATCTCGCTGCCCAGACACCCACACCACCTCGTCCCTTTCTGACTGCCTTCTGAAATGAGGACTTCTCAGACTGAACATTCACTCTTACGGGATTACTTTAAAACAATGTATACGATACAACTAGGCAACACATTTGAATTGTGTAAATATATGGTCAAGTGACATTCAGCATGAAGCACTTTACCCAGTTGTCAGAGCTCTACGCCGTTCAGTGAGCAATCCACACAGCTGCACTGAGTGATATGTGATGGATGGCAACTGAGAGTGTGACCGTACCAATTGTTGTCACGAACGGACGTCTAGCTCCCGAATAATCGTGGTAAAGGTCTGTTTTATCTCCTAATTTCTCTAACACCTTTTTTCGCGCATCAGCAGGGCCAAAAGCGAGCCGTTAAACGTTCCCAAACGCACTGTTGTTTAGCATTTTCTGACAGAGAGGTAAGAGATTACACTACGAATCGGAAAGTTGCCGTTTAGAATCCATCTAAATACATGCCTTGTAGACCATTTCCAGCTTGGATGAAAGATATATGCGATAGTTCCGCCCTAATCTGACTTCAGTTGGAGGGGAAAATTTTAGGTGAAAAGACGTATTTGTTCGTCTACTTCAGGCCAGCCATCATGGGGTACATTAAAGAAGCCTTGTGTCGCAGTACGTGCCTAGATATGTACACTGTATATCCCTAATACCGGAGATAATTTTCATTTCACCCCCAGTGGAGATATAAACGCGATCGATTAATATCTTAGTGTTACCCTGATGATCGACAGTAGAGTGTGACAACGAGTCGAGCGAGGTCTCGCCGTACTATAACACGGTTATTGTGTTCAGAGAAACGGCGGTCATTATAAATACAGATTTCTAAAAATCAATATGGACTTTATTGGATTATGTCATATATCAGTGTAGTACAACGGCAGACAACGTTTGCTTTCGCTTCAAGAAACCTAAAAACAACTAAGTAATTATAGAGAAATGAGTTGTTGCTTGAAACATCGGGTTTATTTCTCCGTGTCTCTCCGGGTTTATACTTCAAAACTATGGAAGGCCAATCAAAGAAACACTCTGCTGTTAACTTTAAACTTGTCATTGTATCGATCCGGTGTTCTGTGTTGCCTACGGAATCATGACTGATAAGGTATCGCAGTCCGCTTATTCCATTACTGCCCGAAGAAGAAAACTAGAACTGTGTGAACAGATTACGTTGGTCGTATCGTTGGGGGTCCCTTAAAGCGCTTGGTTTTCTGTCGATTCTTGTTCCGTTTTATTCCTGCTTTCAAAAGCCTCATCGTTCAACAGTTCATTCCCCTTCAAACTTGTAACGGAAAGCAGTGCTTCAACGTTAAACAAAACGGTAAATCTCGGCATGTCAGAAAAGACGCTCCGCGTTTGCGAAGAACATAGTGTATAGACAGTTTTTATTGAATCAGCGTTGATGTTACAAATTATGGCGTGATTTCCGAAGCGCAATCCTGATTCGGGGGCTCAAGCAATTGGATCCGTTCTTTCCAGTTTACAAGTAATAACTTTGTCTTCAGCAGTTTTTTTCCTTGCACGTTTCCGGCATCCAGAATTGTTTATTTAAGAGAGCCCCTATACGTATGAACGATTATCATCCAAATCGGATTTGTCGGCCAACAGAAGGTAAACCACTAAGCAGCTGTGCTTAGTTTAACAGCTACAGACGAGCCAAACGTGTTGTTGTTACGGACAAGACATTGTCAGCAATGGCTATATGAGGTAATGAGATGGGCGAGGTAACATTCAGGGGCCTGCTACAAGCCATCGGTTGGCCTAAACCTCATCGTCTAAGAGTGAGTACCGTCAGTTTTTTTTGACGTTTTAGTGTAAAAACCACATCATTTGCAGACTATCGTACCATTCAGGGCCCATTAGGGCACAGTTCACCAATGGGTGTTTCCGAAGGTCTGGGTTGCCTCCAGGGGCTGAGCTTCTTTGAAACGGCTTGCTTGTTTGGAAGCGCTGAAATGACTTGCACGTTGAGTCGCCTGCTCCTGCTTAGATAGCCGTTTCTCTTCATGGTATTAATTGAAAACCAGTTTCCCGGACTTATCCGAAAACTCGCCCGACGTTTGTTGTTTCTGTTTTCTGCCTCCATTCTAAAAAAATATAAATACGATGGTGTCAGCATTAGGGAAACCAATACGGCACTCTAACTAACAAAAAAATTATCTCAATATTTGGTGTTTTATGTTTAGCCCGCGATGCAGGTTGCCATGGAAATATTTATGTTTAAGCCAAAACGAAATGACACCGAGGTGAAAGTCGTAGGACGCCACTATAATTCCGCTTTAGAATTCAAAAATAAGGCGCATTCTTTCGAGAAAAAAGCACCCTCCGGACACTGGACTCAAGCAGCGCCGTTGTGGTCAGAACATTCTTCAAAGTGCGTAATTAAATGTCCAACCGGCTTTGAGTTGTTACACAACCTCCGAAATGGCGGGTGCTTGTGTTTGGGTGGTTGCTAACTAGAGGCCAAATTATATTAGGGCTAGAAAAATATTGTGTTCTTTTTGGTCTTCGGGCTGCAACTCGCAGTGCTAATTTTAGTAATGCTCTTAAATAAAACATATTTAGATTCTGTACTTACTGCCCACGCAAAAGCGAACAATTCCAGACATTCAGTTTACTTGGACAGGTTTTCGGTAGTTGTGTGACAGAGTGGTTATGGTGTGGTGAGCCTTCGCGAACTGCTCATGTGTTAACGCTTCATGACACCTACCATTTATGCCCAAATACTCAGAAACCTTTTCGCTTTCTACATCGGTTCTAACCACTAGGTTTTCGTGGCGCGGCTCAGTGAGCAAAGACCGAGCCGTTTTCGTTCTTTGCATGGGCGTAATACGTAAAGACGTGAGTACACATGCAGTGACCAAAAGCTATGCGAACAAACGGCAGTTCACGAGAACTACACTAATTTGCAAATCAATTTGATTTTGCGAGATACTCACCTGGAACCCAGCCGAATCTCCCGGTTTTGATGTCTCCCGCAAAAACCAAATTGATTTGCAACTTAGTGTATTTCTCGAAAAAAGTCCAATTCGGGTTCAAGTAGAACATAAGGTTGACGAAAACTCGGGAACTGCGCCTACCTGATAAGCCCCAAGAAGGGCGAAACCGGTCGTGGGCTGTCGAAGAATTTTCAGCAACCTTATGAGTAGTGCATCACGCATATAAACGGCAGTTCACTTTTAGTAACGCTAAGCCAAAGCTCAGGAATGAGATGTTAGCTTCCTTTCAAACGTTGTGACAACGGATTGGAGCCCGTTATTCTAGAACGATGCTTTTTTCAACTGTTTAAACACGATATATAAAGTTCCAAGAGAACCCTTTTGCTATATACGCAAAAGGGTAGCTCAGCGGTTAAGGCGAAAACCGGAAGATCCGTGTTTCGGACGTATTCTCGGCTTCTTGACTGCTCCTGTCTAGGCTTGGGCGCCCTGACAGAATCCCAGTTCTCATGCTTCCTCCGGGTAGCATGGCAGCTGGGCAGCAAAAGGATGCTACGGATAAAGGATTACCACTATTATTACTACTGATAGTATTATACACATGCGTCATTTTATTGTTGCCTTAGCGTGTGAAAATGAGTGTACTTTTGGAGCTGTCCGTCTCTTTTCGGCCACAAATGCCGGTCGGAAAAGTATGGAGCCAAAAATCAATCGTCAGGAGAAGGCGAAGTAGACCAGCATGCGTTTTCGATAACATTTGTTTCCGTAATAGAGCAATACTGGTTACCACAATCACATATTTGGGTTTCCGAATTGACTAGCATGAGATTAAGTTAGCCGATGAGCAAGAATATGAACAAGTGGTCATCAATCGTCATTCTCACTGATAAAAGAGGTAGCACGCGCTGCGATCCTTGTGTTCATATGCGCAGATGCGGAAGGATGACAGATTCGAAGCGTGAATACTTTGCTTTTGTGGCAGAGAATGCAGTCGGATGACACTCGACTTAGCCATGGATTGGAGGTGCTACTGAGCTGACCTTATCTGGTTTGATTGTTGCCTATTTGGACTGACGTTGCCTTCAACAAAATTTAGCCGGTACTTCTACCTATTGACCTTATGTTGTCATTGATGAGGCTGAGCAACATGCTGTCTTGAAATCTCACCGGGTCGCTTCACCTTTTCTCTGAAAGATAATAAAGATTCTTGAGGATGTTTACGAGCTGTCAAGTATACAATCACGCTTCATGAAGAGGCTGATGGAACTGAAATCAACCGAGCATGCCACACTTTGTTTCTAGAAGAAGTGAACTCAGAGACAAGAAACTGAGTAGTCAAGGCCAACCATGGCTTTGTCAGCAAAGTTCCCAACCACCTTCCAGAAGGAATGCGCGAGAATTCGTGTGTTTGACTCCGTAATATCACGGAGAATAAAGGATGGCTTCAGTTCTTGAGTTAGTGTGATCAGCCATCCTACCTGACGTCGAACAACTCGGTTCAAATGTTCAGTTTGTTCAATTGTGAAACAGATGTCAGACCAAAGTCAAATTAATTGAAAGAGAATGATGAACTCTTGTTATCAAAATGGAATGCGGGAACAAGGATAGTTCCGATGGAGAATAAAGGTTAGGAGCTGTAAGTACTCCTTCTAAGGTACCGGGAAAAAAGAAAGGAATGGTTAACTTCGCTTGGGTAACCGTATTTACCCGTTGGCTCTGACCGGATCCCTGGAGTCCTGCGTAAAAGCGCAAGATCTTAAAGCATTTTCGATTAGCCAGCTAGATGCCTTCCGTTAATTCCTTCACGTTTTAGTGTAGCCCCGCAATTACCTCGTAAACTCATAGCGTCCAAGTTTCGGATATCATGAACGCACAGTCACACAAGCACAATAAAGAGATAGGTTCATTCCTGAGGGGCTACGGTGGGCCTCAGCTGACATTCTAGTTTGCGCTTCGAAAATGACACAATCTGGAAGCCCTGACGCCCGCAATTTCGATTTCAGCTGCATCCATGCGTCTACCATGTGGACTGACCGCCATGAGTCCGATTAACCTTTGTGTTTGTTTAGACTCTAGATTATTCTAACGAAAAGGCGGCTAATTTAGATTTAAGTAGAGAGAAGTTCAAACAGTCGGCAAGCGGATTATTAACTTTACCCATGCACTCAAATTTAAGGGATGCAGAACGTGAAAACGTCAGAAACACGTTCCGGTAATGCAGTATTCTTGACAGTCTTTGAATGCAGTTAGCAACTGTGAAAAACAAGTCACCTTCTCGGGATTTCAAAGTACTTTTTGCTCAGTCCGTCACAACACTCCGAGATTTCACGGATTCACTGTATGCGGCTCGCATCGGAATGGGTGCGAACTAGTTTAAAGAAATATCTATTGGCAAATATTTTTCTGTCACACGGACTCAACGAATATGAGGGCGAAAATATCACAACAATGTTTCCAGGTTGCATTTCCCTATGCACACAGTTGGGGTCGTGAAATCTCGGTAGACTGTTTTACTTGAAACTGGTTTAACACGTTACATCAAACTGTCCGGGAAAATCCTAAAATGGGCACTTGCATGGCACAAAAATTATGTGGAAAACGCTGAAAGACTAGGAACAACTTTGCCAATGGTGCTGGGAAGTTTTATTTGTTCATAAAGTCAATCAAACCCCCTGAAACTAAAACTCTGGTGAGAAAAAACCATGAAGAGATGTTCTCTCCTTCAAGTGCTACTCATCAGAGGAATAAAAACTTTTCTGGTTAAGAAAATGCTATATATCACAAGCCTTTAGGACAAACGATGCACATGGTTCGGGAATATTAGGTGGGTGGACAAAGAACCTATCCAAGTCAATGTAAGCATTCACATTGCTATATGTCAACCTTGTTACTTTTGTGACCTCAGGAGACGTTGTACCAACAGTCGTGTTCAAGAAATCATCTGACATTTAGTGTCTTTTGAGCGTTTAACTCGGGAAAATTTCTCGATGGAATACTCGCTTATTGTGGTAAGTCCCGTTCCCTAAGAATCAACGTCCTGTCTTTCTCGGCGACGTTTCCAAAAGTTGAGTTGCCAACTACCTGGTAGTTTTTAGCAAAACTTGTCATTTTCCCATTTTCATGGTTCGATCGCAGCTGAAAAGAACCTCAGGGGTGTTTATCATTGTTTATCAGGCTACCCTGACTCTGTAAGACTTGTCTATCTTAGGGACATCAATGAAAATACACGGCTGGTCAAGTGCGTAGCGAACTCCGGTTTGGAAAATAGCTGGGTCCCCGACAAGACAAAAACGTGTGAGTCTGTCCAAGCTCGCTGTGGCGATATACTTGGTCAGAATTAACCCATTGTGACAAGCGAGCTTGTGTCCAATCACATTTGAGTTGTGTTCACTCACTCACCATCTCCGAGCTGTAGGAACTCACACTGAATTTGTGAACAAGCACTTAATCTTCCGAAGTAGTCGCTGTTGAGAATATTAGTAGTATTCTCGACTGCGTATCACCGGTTGCGCCAAAATTCACCGTGATACCTCAAAAAAACCTTCTGCATAGGAGAGGTCTCTTCCTCCGGATTACCTCATTAACTACTGGTTTCTGAATCGTCATGCGTTATTTATTTATAGGTAATGGTTCTTGTAGGTACCCAGTTTCGAGGGGTAGTGTATACCAACCTCAGACTTACTCTTCAACTCAGGTATGGTAGGGCTATGTGCCACAGAACCAAACAGATTTGCACCTTGAATTCACCCCCAATGGCGAATAAGTTGCCAGAAATGTGGTGCGATCAAGTGAGTACTTAGATTGTTTCGTTAGATAACTCCAATTCCGAGTGGTAAACCGAAAACACACTCAAATCATGTCTTTAGCCTATTCAAACGGGCACTAAGGAGCTTTCTGCGATTTACTTATAGTGCGGCAGAAATTTGTGCGCAGAGTCCTGTAGACGCGCTGTGCGACTTCCCTCCACGAGAAGGCCAACATCAGGTTTATCTAAGAGTCAATGTGTTTACCAAGTCATATGCGATGCATCGATACGCATCTGTGGGACTGACTGGGGATTTGGTAGGCGAGCAGAGAAGCACACGTTCTACCAACACACCCTGACATGCCGGTTGACCCCAAAACAAATGTGACCGAAACCAAGATCACACAATCCCTCTCCAGACTATCCGAAGACTTGGGATGCAGAGCTGAACGTTTTAGTGATCTGGTTGTAACGTACTTAGGTCGATTATCAGATGGTGACAAGCACTAACGAAATGTCTGTCTTACCAGAATGAAGACGGTTACAAAAGTCATGTGCACTTGATAAAAATAAATACAAAGCAAGAAGGGAATATGCCAAAAAGTGGCTCATCGATTGAGGACAACCGTTGAGAGTACCTGAGTGAAATTTCGGACGCTGGACATCTCTTCTCTGCAGTATAGCTGCTACACGTGTTCCGTAGTTGACCGTGGAGACTTGTGGAGCTCGGATGACTTCCTGTCCTGTGAGCGCAAGTGTGTTTTTGGGCAGAGATGCATGTTTATTCATTGTGCGCAGTGTGAATACAGGGATGTCCATTCGTGTTTGCTAATTACACGAATACAGCTTGACCTGATGTAGTTGAAGTTCGTAAGCGTGGCGCGTGACGCAGGTGGTAGCCGCGTAAACAAAAATGGATGGCAAATTTTAGAGTACATGTTTTTGGCTAAGGTTGCAAGGAATTGTCACGTGATTTGGATGTTTGTGACGCGTCAGCTAGTGGAGAATGAACGCTACAAACTCAAATTATTGTTCCAGGTCTTAGCGTGAAGGAAAGGAGCATCGAGATTTCACTTCCATGAGGACCTGGCGATTCGGTTTTGAGCAAATCTTCTGTTCCCGTGAAGAGCCTCACTCTGAGACTACCTCGAATTACTGATTATTCAAGGTGCTTTAAACTAAAATAAATGATATAACCCATACTGTTTTATATTTTTCATACTGTTTTTAACGTTTTGCGTCGAGTGTGCGAAATTAATTTGTCCTTCAACAGTCTTATTCTTACTGCCTTGTTCTTGATGATAAGGGGATCACGTGACTTGTTTTATTATGGGCAGTTGCCTCCAAAACAACTGACGGCTTGGTCGGCACAAGTCTTTTTTTCTAGTTTCAAACCTTTTAAGATAATAGCGACTTAAATAACACATAAAACAATACGACATTTTTTTGTCAGAGATGGGGCAGCCCGGTACGATCACAGTTGGAATATCATGGCAGAATCGAGGCAGTTTAGCAAATTTGAATGAATAACTGAATAGTCCGATGAAATAATCCCAAAAAGACTGACTGGTGATGAGTTTGCTGGAAAGAAACAAAATCTGATGTTAGGAAATTTCAAACGGAATAAAAAACTGCCATGGTCAAAATATAGGTACTGGAGTGTCACTGAGTGTCGTTCCAAAAAAAGGCACCCGATCAAAATAACCTAATCTCATTTAGAGACAACCCGTGACATCTGTTTTGTGCTTCCTTACTCTGTGTAACACGTTTTTAAATTTAGACGATTTTGATGTGTCACACAAAATATTGTTCTACGGCACACCCAGCAGAGGTACGCAGCAAAATGTCATTCAAAATACATTGTTTAGTTGACAATTCATTGTCCTCTGTGTGTCTGAGCGTATAAAACGCTACATATTGTATATAATAAAATGCGCAATATAATTATACACTTGTAACAGCGAAACCATATCTTCGAGTGTCGCGTAATATACCAGAACCTTCAGGAAGGCAAAACAAGTCGGAGCTAGGTATCCATACGGTACTGTTAACGTAAGACATCAATTCACAAAATGTACAAACCTCGACAGTAGATAATCGTCCACAACTAATGGTCCACTGGGACTAAAAATGTATGAACCAAATGAGCAAACAGGCTCCCACGTGAGACAGTCACACGTGCATAAGGTCGGCCACAAATGGCTGCATGACCTCAAGGTCAAATGAGTGAAGAACAAACAACCGCCAGTTCACACGCTCGCACTAAACACAAAAGTGGAGCGCGAGTTACAAATAGGGACAGAACAAACGTGGAGAATTTCAACTGCCAAAGTAACGGACAATACAACACTGTATATCATACATTATATAACATATCGAAGAGCGTGTAAGCACAAAATATATATTATATAGTGAATTGAGACCAATAGTTGTCTTCAAGGCTTAGAACGAAACCTATTCATGGATATTGTAACACTGGTTTTGTCGATGAGGTCATCATTAGGAAATCCACGCTTATATGCCGGAAATTTTGTTGACATCGCAATAGAGAATACGACCACTCTTTTCGAATACCTTTGGTTTTTACTAAAAAACATGGACAACTGAGAAGGCTCAGACTGGGACTATATTCGTGGAAGATGAAAAACGTTATTCCGTATGCATAAATTTCGTGAAAAAAATGGAGAAAATAAAGCGTGAGACCGCGGAAAACTCAACAATACGCAGTGTTAGGGGAACAAAGAAAACATGCCCCTGAACTTCTACATAAAGTCCACCTACGACTCTCTACAGTTGTTGTAACAAGTACTTCTAAATGACGCTGTCGAGAGTAAACAGCTTAAATATTAAGACTCAGTGACCTGATGAGTTTTTATCCGTAAACTGCCAAATCATTGTCCCCGCAAATCCAGGTTGCACGTTAATTAGACAAAATGACAGATTCTGACAATGGAGCACGTCTCATTAAGTTGCTGGAAAACCTTGAACAACCCATTTTCAGATTGCCCTTCTTGGGGTTCATCACTGAGTTACAGTTCATGAGTTTTTCTAAGGATTATCTTTTTCTTGAAAACCAAATCTTTCGAGGCATATTTTGGGTATTTTTATTCATCTGGCGTTTAGTTGAGTCTTCCATTAACATCAAGAAAGTTCAGGAAAGGCAGTTTATGAGATGTTATACTGAAGCCTTGTTAGGTACGCATCTTAACACGTGCAAGACGAAAATGTGCCTTACCTGGCCGGTCTTGTGTTTTTTGCCGGAGTATGTAGATGAATTTGGAAAATAGGAATACCAGTTTTCGCACTGAAGGGTTAAATCCCATGGGAACAAGACTCCTACAAATGGCATGTTAAAAGTTTAATGATTTTCAAGGAAAAAGTTGCTGGTATGTGGGTGTTCCGTGTACCTAGAGAAACGGGCAGAACACGGAAACATTTCGTAGAAAGTATGTCAAATCTGCGATTCACACATAATATCCAGAGAACAGACATAATGGACTACTCATAAGGTTGCAGCGCAAGGCCGGTTTCGCCCTTCTTGGAGCTCATCAGGTCGGTACGGTCCCTGAGAAGAACATAAGATTGACAGAAACTCGGGGACTGCGCCTATCTGATGAGCTCCAAGAAGGACGAAACCGGTCTTGGGCTGTCGAAGTGTTTCCAACAACTTTATGGGTAGTCCATACACGTATCAAGATATCTTGAATATCGCAGCATATAAAACATGTGGTTGCCTGTTGCAGAACATTCAGTCGCTTAGAAATATCATAAACGAGAGATTTAGCTAGGTTTCAGGTGAGTCTCTCGCAAAAACTAAATTTGTTCGCAAATGAGTGTATTTCGCTAGTTCAGAGAATATATTGTCATAGGCGAGGGGATTACTGGGCTGTCTGGTTTACTGCGGATGTTTAGCGCAACAAAATATCCCAGTCTATTAACGCTGTGTTTACCTAGCGAACTGAAATTAGGTGTACGGAAAGCCAACGTATTTAGAGCAGTTCAGTGTGGATTTGAAATACAGACGAGGCCTGATCGTGTGTGCGACAAATAGGTCTTGTTGAGTCTGCAAAAGTAAAGACGACAACAGGATTCTATTCCCTTAATCCGGAGAAGAAACAGTTACTCGGGTGGATCATCACTCAGACGTCTCATACAGAGAGTTGTGAAAACCTGTCCACCTATGTCAGGATACTTTTCAGAAGCAGCGGAGCTTCCAGGGTAGACGTCTCATACAGAGAGTTGTGAAAACTTGTCCACCTATGTCAGGCTACTTTTCAGAAGCAGCGGAGCTTCCAGGGTATTACTCAAACGGAGAGTTTCCTTCTGAGAAGCACTGTGTTTCGCAGGTAAGGATTCACCTAGGTAGTGCCTGCTTGTTCGATACTCATAACAGGTCTAACGTACCAGCATTCGACAAGTTTTGACACAGCTTCTTTTGTTTGTAAGTGGGTCGTCCGATTCGGCGCTTGACTCCGTGACCAGTTGGTCAACTGCTGTCTTGTAGTACTGTGCGCTAGGTCAAGCACGTGACAATCATGATTGTAGTTCACCTAATCAACTCAAGTTGTAAAGCCATCCCGGTTGGACCGATCAAAATGGTTTCTGAGTGCAGCTCAGTCGTAAAATTGCACTCGCAACCACCGAATCAAAATCTAACAAGTTAATTCGACGTCAAGTGAACCTGAAGTCTGTACAGACTTATCTAACGTTTTTCGTCCCGTCAAACCGTGTTTCATTCATTTTTTTTTTATATCTAGCGGATGCGAATGTATGAGACATCTGTTTGCAAAACCATTTTTTAATGAAAAAAAGCAGACCTCATTCAACCTGGGACCTAGTAGCCGGACTTAAATAGACTGCAATCAAGACAAAATTAACACCCATAGACTTCTATTGTTTTCTGTAAGTGTAATGTCTGTTTTTCGATAAAATTCAACCCCGCCCTGTGACAAGCCGCTTGATTTGTTTCTGGGCCTGTGCTTTCGCCGTAGACAAATAGACCGCTCGCATACAGGCAAACCGAATAACGAACGGTATTTTTTCAAACGTTTTTGTTCGTCTATTTTGTACCGAAAAGTTTTCCAACCACATGCGTTTTCATCCCAAGAGTGAAGGCACCCAACCGGGGAGCAATTGTGGCTCTCGTCCCAAGAGGA
Source organism: Clonorchis sinensis (assembly GCA_003604175.2). Taxonomy (NCBI): domain Eukaryota; kingdom Metazoa; phylum Platyhelminthes; class Trematoda; order Opisthorchiida; family Opisthorchiidae; genus Clonorchis; species Clonorchis sinensis. Next base: position 32,276,917 of record CM030371.1, read on the forward strand.
GCAGTGTATTTCAAACAAGGCCGGATAAGAGCGCTTACGCCAGTCTCTATTTTATTCAACGATAACACCTTAGGTTTCAGAGCGAAACAGTCGGTTAAAGGTGGCTCTGCAAAGTGGAACTTTCTGGTTCACACAAGAGCGATGTTTCAACAGTCGTTGTATTTAATGACATAATTCATCGTTTCATCAAACGGTAGACAGCTGGAGTTATGCATTTGTATGGTTCAGCTGCGACATCCTTCCGCTGTCCATCTGCTATGTCACCAGAAGGGAGCACGAGGGCTGGAATACTGTCAGGTTGCCCAAGCCTAGACAGGGGACGTCGAAAAGCAGAGGTCGGGTTCGAACCACGGACCTTCCGGTCAGTAAATTCGCGCTCTTACCACCAAGCCATCTTGCCATTTGTATGCGACATGTCTATCTCTAAAAAACAAACGTATAGCTGCTGTATGCGGGATCTTCCCCGAGCTCATACTAACTCTCAGCAGCACAAAAAATATTAATGTTCAAACTACCTGATTGACCGCTTCTAACCGGTTGTCATGAAGAGGGTATTTTTGTTTCGGGTTCGCTCCGGCCTGACTGGGTCACTCGATTCCTACCACATGACTAAGGCAGACCCGGCGCCCGTACAAACCGGTTTCGACAATAAACTACCGGATTTCACAATCGTGGTGCGACTGTTTCGGCTGCAGTCAAGCACCGCCTTTGGATCGATACTGGCAGCCCATCGGGTGCTTCGCAGGTGATGTGAAGCGACCCACTCATATGACCGGTGTCAACTATATGTGACGAGATGGAGCCTTTGGTTGAACCGCTGAGTCTAGTGATGTTCCGGTACGAAGATGCTCAGGTGTGCTCAACTTGTGCGCTCAACTTATTCCGCTGAAGGGCAACGCGAGAAAATAATAAACAACCGGATTTTGGATGACGACTGGCATCTGTAAGTTGAGTAAAGTGTTGGTTGTAGCCCAAAGAACGAGTTCATAAATGAACCCGTGAATGAGTTTGAAGAGGAGTGATGAGTACAATTCTGCGGTGTAGAAACTGATTTTGAATTTCCGATTTTTCGAAACTTTTATCTTAGTAAATTTGGCCGATTCCAGAACGCTCAGAAACACTGTATGGTTATTTCATCCGTATTGAGAGTTATCGTCTGTGCGTGTTTCACAAATTTTCAGGAAGATTCGAACCCGGAACCTACCGGCCAGCAGCCGTTGAGCAGCAGTGTTGCTAATTCGCAATTAGACAGGATATAGCGATACTCATCTCAGGCACGGAGTCCACATCACGTGACCGCATGTCGATTGGCTCTTCAAGTGACAACTTCTCAGACGGGAGGGTCACATGTGTGAACTATTCTCCCTCCTGAGCTACTTACACTATGTAGTGGTTTGTTTGTGGAGTGGAGAGTTTTTGGACTGCTGAATCATGAAGAAAAACGTTTTCCTGCCTACTGCCAATGGGAAAAAAGTAAATTTCGTTTTCTTTAGATTTTTTTCCCCAAAAAGAATGGTATTGGCTGTTGAATTTATTTTTCAAATTTTCAAAAATCTTTCATCCCTCCAATGGAGATATATATAATAGCTTGTCATTGGTTAAATTGAATGTAACTATCTGTCCTTTCGGGTTATTCACCATAGTAAAGAGTATTGGGTAACGCTTTTTAGCAGAACTGAGAAAACAATGGGCAGAAACAGAATAGCGCGCTGTGGCAAGTTGACCAGTAAAAAAACATTCTTCTGTGTGGGCGAGGAAGGACGGAGCATACATAAGCGAGAAGTCGGTCGTATGGGGCTGTCATTCCAAAAGCAGCTTTTTGATCTCTTGCTGAAGAAGTAAGTGAACTACTCGTTTCTGTTTGCATCTCAGAGGGTAAAAATAACTGCGCCAGAATGAAAAAGGTAATATTTTTAACATAATTAATTATGCTGCTGTTTGCGGTAATTTTTGACGTGATATAAATGCAGCAAAGATGAGAGGCCCATGGAATGTCATTCGATTGCTTTAGTAGAGGTGTGGGTGGATTTTTAAACTGTAGTTCACTAGGTAGGGTAAATCACAGCCAACCGCACGCACAGGAGCAAAGTTTAAATACACTGAAGGTGAAATCGGTTACTGGGAGAGTAGAGGGTCATGGATAAGCCTGTAGGCTAGGAATTCAAGTACAATTTAAATTTGAAAATCTACACAAGGACGAGTGCTCCGTGAATACCTCTGCGGTTAAATCTGTTTAGATCGGTTTAACTAGATTGTCCTCCATTTTACGTGACTGTTGAATATCCTAAAGAATCACTCTTTCAGGAAAAATGCAGCCAATTACTCCATCTTACATGTGTGTAAACTGCTGAAGGGGAGACGGTCCATTCATCTTTGCTTTTGAGTTACATGCGGCTGTTTCTACCAACCAGAGTGTTCCTAATGTTAATTTTACGCTAAAAGCGATGGCCTGCTTACGCTCTTGAAATCAACATACGAAGTTATATTTTGTCCCCTGAATAATGGCAATGTACAGTAGCACACTGATGGCAGTTATATACTTGAAATCAAAGTATTTGGAAGTTTTTGAGTAGAAAAAGATGTGAACCTATTGGTGACTTTGTCTTGTGGCAACACGACAGCACTAGTCCCTGCCTTCTGGCCAGTTGTTATACTATTTTCACACACCAGAAAACACGAACCACTAGTTCGACTAAAGTCAAGGCCCCAGCTTCGATTTGTCAAGTTTTCCGAATTACATGAAATGCACACATTGTATTCTATCAGCTGAACGCGTCGGCGTTAACCGCAAGGAAGTTTACTTTCGTTTTCCGGTGCTCATTGCTTACGTTTAATGTCAGGGCTATTTAGAAATGTTATGACGTTTCGCGCTTCTCAAATTTCTTCAGAGAAATGCCAAGAGAAACTCACCAATAAACCATTAGTTCTAAGCGCAATCTCTGAAGTTTTTCGTTACAAATAGGGACCACATCTCCAGCCATTCTTGTGCAGTTAACTCCTACTGGCAGAAGGAATTTCTTGGTCGGTCTGAATTCTGTTGATTTAACTCCGACTAAGTCCAACAAACAACGCAGCCGTTTTACTCGCAGAGAATGGCAGGGACCCAGAATGACAAACAGTCATTTTGAGCACATAGCGGGCTGTGTCGAGACCCCGGGAACAAGATTGTTGACGCCAAGAGCCTCTCTGTATGCTCCACTTGAGTTGGTCAAAAGTTAATTGAACACAGATAAACTCCGGGGAGAACGAGAAACAGGGATTCTAACGAGTTTTTCCTTCACTTGGTTGAAATGAATCCTCATTCGCCTACGCTCCATTTCCATTCAACCAGAATATAAATGGAGACGTTCTTCTAAACCCGACCAACAAGACACAACTTTCAACTCAGATTGTCCTAAAGGAATAAGATATCAACAGGGTTCCCCGTAGTTACGAGAATTTCGTGTCGAGCCGTGCAGTTAGCTGCAACAATTTTGAAAGCCAGGTTGTTACAATGTTTTCAAGTTGTAGAAATCTACCGAAATTTCGACAACGAAGCTTCAAATGGCGTCATCCCTAGGGGCCTGCAGATTTCATCTTCAGTTTTATTCCTCTACTTTGTGAGTGGCAGAAGCGATAAACGAGTATAGCGACGCCGCGAAAAAAAAGAAAACGGTAAATAAACAAGGACAGATTGCTGTGTGATGTTTTGCTGCGGCCATAAACTACTCAAAGGAAGACAGCATTATCCTTGTTTACTTTGGTTCCGGTTTCCCCCAAGAAATCCAGATAGTTTGTTTAATTTTTGTGATAAATAAAATCGTCATTAAAATCAAATTCGTCCTTTTATTGGGGCCATTCAATATGAAAAAGCCGAAAAGCATTGGGTATCAGCAGCAGCGCGCACTTCACAAAACTTCAGTTGGGCGTTTGGAACACGCGACCTAGTTGTTTGAACAATTAACCGTGCAGCTGCGGACAGCTGATCAGTAAGCAGTGTGACAGTAAGCACTTAGACAGCCACGGGGTACACATCACGTGGTCAAACGCGCTGACTGGCTTCACGAGTGACGACTTCTCAGATGGAAGTTTCACTCATTGGGTGATTGTTACTCTTATTCTGAGCTATTTATAGATTTTTGTTGGTATGAGATATTTAGTGGAGCCTTTGCAATTGGATTACAATGCGTTTCGTTTTTTTTGCACAGATTAGTTTCAATTATATATCGAAATATCCCTTGAAAATTCTAAAATCTTCTCACGTTGCTGTTGAGAGATCCGAAATGCTTAACATATGCATCAGTGATCAAGAATTCCTTTTCGGTTTGCCGCGAAAAGTACTCGCGGTAGGTTGATTTACAGGATCTCCCAAAGCAATAAAAAACTTTGTGTGTAGTCTAATCTTAACGGGAGTAAGACACTTCTTAGTGACGGAGAAGAGTAATCAGGCTTAAAATGCACCCTTTGCAACTGTTTCAAAATACAGTTTGTTTCACACTGATTATGATTACCTTATACACCTGCTGATACACCCGAGTCCACTCAGAAGACATTTTCCCAGTCCACTAACTTAAGGCAAGGGTTTCGCCTGCATCTTGAACAGTTCTTTGTGCCCTAAATTCAACAAGGTAAGGCTCATAGACACGATGTTTTGGAGCTGTGCAGAATAACCTCTTGGGTTCACTTCTAACCTCAGATAATCAAAAACATCTAGGGTTTTAGAACTCCATCTCAACTCCTTCAGGATTTACTACCTTCACGGTGCTGACGTTCAAGGGAGGGGTTTTGTAAGCACCGCCAATAATTTCAGTGCATTTTGAGCCACCAAGTCAACATTGTGATTTATCTCCGACATGAAAGGGCACTATTCTAAGTGTAACCGGAGGTTCTTCGACTACCAACGGCTGGTCTCGTTCTTTGTGCGGCTCACCAGATGAGCATGCCCCATGCGCTTCTATCAAAATTATCCCCTTTTTAAATCGCCCACAACTGGCAAGCTATACTCAGCTGTGAATTGAGTTGGCACTATTGTTCAGCTGTAGCATCCTTTCGATGCCTAGCTGCCATGCCACCCGAGGGAAGCACGAGGGCTGGGACATTGCCAGGTTGCCCAAGCCTAGACAGGGGAAGTCGAGAGGCAGAGGTCGGGATCGAACCACGGACCCTACGGTCAGTAAATTCGCACTCTAACCGCTTGGGCCATCTCGTCCTTATGTTTGCACTAACTGAGTACACTATCGATTTAAGGCTGAAAATTTCGGTTATGAGGTCCGAGATATCGCAGTATGCTGTCCACCGGGAACAAGTCATTTGTGAGTGTAACTGGAAAGCCTTCGGCAACGTATGGCCGGTTTCGCCGCTCTTGAAACTCACCAAGTAGGCACCTTCCCATAGTTTCCGTTCTTCTTGGACAGCGGATCGTACGCAAATGGTGCAACTTAAGCCGGAAAACTCCGCTGAATCCCTTGAGACCCTCATTAGTGATATCGATCGTTATGAGAAAAGTGCTTCGATATCTCTAATATGGGGCTAACTGAAGCACAGTCACTTGGAGAATGGTTTATAGAAAAAATTCCCAGTAGTATAACCATAAGTGTTCAGCCGTAGCACCGTCTTGCTTTCCAGCTACCGTTCCACCCGAAATAAGCACTTGATCGAGCTTCCATCAGGTTGCGCAAGTCCAGAATGTTGGGTTCGAACCGCAGACTTTCTGAGTACAATGCTTCTGCCTTAGCCACTGAGCTACCTCGAAGTCACGAGGGATTCAATCGGCAACGCAGACTTTCTGATTACAATGCTTCTGCCTTAGCCACTGAGCTGCCTCGAAGTCACGAGGGATTCAATCGGCAATTATTTAAACCTTTCGATAACTTTCTATTTATGGCAATGTTTTTCACGAATGATTCTGTCTTCAAGTGAAGTCAATCATTGCTGCAAGTGCTTCCGATGGTATCTGAACACCTTGCATTGCAACCGATGAACAAGGCATGCCAGTAGCGTCATCCAATCATGCGATTTACTTCAGGTGATAATCCGTTCACTAGCTTCTTGTGTGAGTAGTTCTCAGCGAGCTAGTGTCATGCCTTTTTTCTGAGTAGTTCATTCTTGGATAGTTTTATTCCTTGGAAAAAATAATATCAACAACAACATAGAGCTCTCAAACACTCGTGTGCGGTTGTTGAGTTCATGTGAGGCAGCATAATTGCTCAGGTTTGAAGTGAGCCCCTCTTCAATTAAACACTGTGTTTATTTTCTGTTAATTGGGGCGCGTTTATACATGGTTAGGATTTGGTAAGTTCAAACAACTCGACTTTGTTTGACTAGTTCTCAAGATACTGCAACTTATTTTAGAGAAACGCGATATTTTTAGGTTTGTGTGTATTGAAAACACTATATCCTGTAGTTGGAGTCCCTCTGGGTGCGCTGAGAAGTTTATTTCTGTGAAGAATCGTCTAATGCATGGACCCTTAGGCAAGTTCGAACCCACAACCTACCGTTTGAAACCAGGCACCTCATGTCACCTATCTTTGGGTTTGCCAGGGAGATCATCAAAAAAACTATAAAACAATTGGGAAATTTACCACTGCTGTATAGATGGTCAAAATATTCTTGGATTTTGATCAGACAGAGGGATTTGTCCAAACAGATATATCAGGGATGTTTTCTGTTTTCTGGTTACAAATGTATTCACTACTGAACTGATAACAAAGGCCTATTCAGTGTAACATGCAAGTTCACGGGAGGCCGTTCTGGATCTCGGTATGACGGCTGACTGAATGGAATGGAACTCACGGTTTTCAATGTTTTCAAAGTCAGAATAGCGAGACGTGAGTGTGTGTGTGTGTATAGGTGTCAGAACACCGCTTGGTTCCGTATGAATGCACAGTGTGAACGCCTTTTATTCTTGCCGAAAGCGCAGTCTCTTACGGTTCTCCTTTTGTGTCGGCTTGCTTTTGTGAAACAATTTCAGCCAATATAATGCAGTGAAATGTTGACCTACGCTAACAAAGCTTAAACATGCTTGGAGAACAAGATGCATTCTGGCGCGGTTAGTTGACTTTGTACAACTTAGTACCAGCATTCAGTGTGGCGGTTGGGTAGCGTGAAACTGGACGTGTGGCGCTATAGTTTGTGGGCATCAAACTGAGAAGGTAACGAATTGAGCCCCAACCCACGTAGGCTTGGCTGACTGTCGGAATGGGGAGGTCTGTAATCAGGCACCGGAAGCCGCAATTCCTTCGGCGCATGCAAAGTTTTATTCAAACGTCTAATCAACATGGTGTTTGCCCAGTGCGGACTGAGTTGACGACTGACCATGAGAAAGTAGACTGGTTCACTCAGAGTGTACGCGTCTACGGCAAGCTCTAGGTTGATTAACTGAGAACCGTTCGCAGGCGACCTGAAAAGGAATTTCGGAAGATGCTCAGCTATACGTTCGGAAAGCTGAACAGCCGTTCCAACTACACGCATGCTTTCATACACTGGTGTTCGAAATGTGAAATATACAGATACTATCCCTGTCAAAAGGAGGCACGTGTTGTATGGAATACTTTGACATGCACGCTAGGATAGCCGCTGAGAAGGTGGGCTGCTATCTCCTCAGAGTTCTACAAGGAAGTGATGTTCGATTTTTTTTTGCACGGAATAAGACAATCGAATTGTGGGCATCTGTCGCCTCCGCCCGTCCGAACTACCACTGCGGTTGTGTCCACCTCAAATTGGACAGTACCCCGGGGTTACAATGGCTCTGGCAAAGTTCAAATAGGTCCGCTGCGTTCCAAAATTTCATCAGTTTAGTTTGTGATGAACAAACCTGCATATACCCTTATGGAGGAGTCAATGTTGACAGTGAGTTCAACCACAAATTGTGGAATATTTATGCATTACTGACGAGGATCTTATCAACATACGAGTGCTCAGTGTTATGGGATTAGAGTGCAGTGAAGGCCATACGACCAGTGCCATGGAACACATCAACAAAACTCTACGACTAACAACTGAATATATCTCTGTAAAAATGAGGCTTTTACGCTTCAGCTGTCAACCAAATTCTTCATAATTGGGACAAAAGTCATGAAAACACAAACGTGACTAGAACTGTCTCTCTTGCGGCGCTTTCAAACAAGGTTTCCGAACAAACATGGAACTGCTAGCTTCAGATTCCCTCATCAAATGTGACTAACACAACTCTGTGTTCTCTCCGTGAACGATAGTGATCAATTTTAGCCACATGTCAGCGAGATTTGAGTTGAGTTTTCCGACTGGTTGGTCATTTGTGAGTGGTTGGGAGATTTTTAGAAGATGTACTCCTGTACTGACTTGGAAATATCGCTTTGTGCGGAGATTACTTGGACCGCATGAAACGGAGTGATATACGCATAAAATCTTTGTTTTGTTGTAAGGTTAGCGGCATAATAACACAAAAAGGTGATTCAAGACACACTGCACCTGTAAAGTAATGTCTCCTTTTCTCATGTCTGAATTACTACAGTCGTCTATAGTTGACTGCTCGGGATGAAGACGGAACAGATCCTTGTAACTTGGGAGAGGAATCCTGTGAAAGACATTTGTCGGAATCAAACGGAATGAATAAGGCGTGGTGCAATTTATACTAAAATTTATGGTTTAAATCTGGCGGTGAATATCGGCTCCCAAACCATCAGAGACACGCAGCCTTGGATGCACTAACGCGGTCTTCCTCTCTGATGCCGACGCACTACAGAGCAGTTTTTAAGGTTGGAGATCGCCAGAGGCGTCACTGTTCAGATCCTACACGATAGTATACAAATTGTGTGGTTGTAAACTGAATCATCATCGTCATCATCGTCATCATCATCATCATCATCATCCTCCTCCTCATCATCATCATCATCCTGATCATCATCATCATCATCATCATCATCATCATCATCATCGACAGCATGCCATCAGTGCTCAGCACCGATGGTTCACTGCCGTAGAATTTATATCAGCTGTGACTCAAGCCATCATACCCAGCAGAGAATATTATCACGAGTTACTTGGTCATGCTAGCCGCCTTCCGGTGTTTTAACCACGTTGTTCTTCCTCCAAATGTTTCCATTATCCGTATACACCAGGGCTCCGGAGCAAACTGAAGGCAAGTCGATATATTTCAATATAACCAAAAAAATATCATGTGGCTTGTCGCAGGTGCGAACCTTACACTGTTAAAGCATTTTGACACACGAGCGGAATTCGGAGTGTCATACATTTCTTATGAAGTGTTAAAGCACTCTTGATCCAGTTGTTTCCAAGCGAAGCAGGTTGCCACAACGAACAACAAACTAGACTGTCCCCCTGTCCTGGATGAATCCCACAATTCAGCGTTCCACTAAAACACACTACTGAAACTGTAAAGGATATATGAATCCCACAAAAATTAATCATATCACGAGACAAACGAGATCGGTAACTGTGGACAAACGATTAGATTAAACCAGGCATTAAAGACGGATTATATTCATGTACGCAGTAAAAAGATTGGAAATGCCCTTTGTCCAGGTTATTATATTACAGTTTAGAAGAACAGGTCAACTGAACAAACCGCAGAAAAATGGACCTCAGCGTCACGCCTCTTTCTCGTTTCTGACATTGTTATTTTGTACGGTAATGTTGGGTTGATGGCTTTCAAAACTGCGACTAACTTGAAAATAACCAACGTGCTTCCGTTTAACGGATTCCACTTCATGGGTTGAAAAACTAATCTCCGAATCTCAGAGACGCTCATCTAGGTTTCAGCTTCGGCGGCTGTATAAACGAAACAGTAAGACAGCAGGCGGAATCATCTGATGACCACTACACTGGTCTGTAAACGGCTGGTGAGTGCATGCTTGTTCGTTGACGGGAGGGACAGCATAGATCGTACAAAGTTGGAAACAACACAGGGCAAATACCAATGACTTCGCCGCTGTTACAACATTCTGAAGGACAGTGTGTGTCTGTCAAACGGTACTTTGATAGATGAACGTACAGTGAAATGAGGACTGTGCCAGGTTACCGAAAAAATACTTATTTATCAAAGATGTTTGAATCGAGGTAGCTCAGCGGTTAAAGCGCGTACTTACTGACCGGAGTGTCCACGGTTCAAACCCAGCCCCAGTATCTCAGCGGCCCTTGTCCAGACTTGACAGTATCTGAGCCTTCATGCTTCCTTTTGGATGACCTAACAGCTAGGCACCAAAAGGGTGACAAGGCTGAAAGAATAACGAGAATGCATGAGCGGGTGACTGAATCATTTCAGAAAAGCACATAATATCAGTTCTGCCAGCAAGTGTGGAACACGCCCACACGGTTGCCAAAACTAGGGGCAAGAAAAGAAGACTCAGGTGGTGCCTGTACTAAGTCTGACAAAAAATCTAACAACTTCCTTACACTTGGTGTTCGGTTAATCCCCATACGGCTGCAAGATTAGTTAAAGTTATATGGACGTTATGTGCATTTCTCGTTTGGATGCATTTCACACACGCAAACCTCAGTCAACTCCCGAAGATCACATGTTGAAGTATAACATCCAGTGTACTATTTTCAATCCCGTAGCATTTCTTGCCCTTGGCGGCTGTATACTGGGTTTCTCGTGTGATTTTTACTGTTTGTGTCGCTGCCCATGGGACGAGATGGCTCGGTGCTTAGATCGCGAATTTACTGACCGAAAGGTCCGTGACTCGAACCCGACCTCTCCCTCTCGACTTTCTCTGTCTAGGCTTGGGCAAGCTGGCAGATTCCCAGCCCTCGTGCTTCCTTCGGGTGGCATGACAGCTAGGCACCGAAAGGGTGCTACAGCTGAACGATTGATACCCAAATGTATACGATGTTTCAGTGTTTCCTAACGCTCTTGTCCTTAGTTTGGCTAGACTCATACTTGTTCCCGTTGCGTGCGGTTTGCAGTAAAGTAGGCAAACGATGCTCAACACACTGTGACCTTTCAATCTTCATCTTTTGCGTATTCAGAGTATCCACATGCAACCTCTGAACTCTATCTTGACAGCCCCGAATAACGAGCTCACTCTCCATGTCTCTTTTGCAAAAGGGAGCAAAAGCTTCCCCCATTGGGTTATTGGTCCAATGGCTGTGGAGCTGTTTGCAAAGTTCAACAGCTGGCTTACAAACGCTCCGTCACCAACCGAGGAAGCGGCATTGGTGCACGGTTGAGTTCAAACTTATTCAAGGACTAGCTGATATCTCATCACCATCATCATCGACATACGTAACATGAATTTTCAAGACTGATGCTTCGCTGCCGTACACAAAAATGCATCACGCGACTGCTCATGTGGCATGAGATTATGTGTAATTGTGCAATTCACGTCTATACATGGGCTAGGATACTGTCAGCTTGTCAAGGCATAGACAGGAGGACGATCATAATCCTTGAGCCAAGCCTTCCGTTCAAAAGCCCGACCGCAGCGGTGCTTGGAAGAAATTGCAGCTGCGCTACCATTTTTCATAGAACACGATTGTACACACGTTCCAAGCCCCAACCTGGAGGGCCAGAAGACTGTCGGTCAGATCTCCAACAACTGACCAGCCTATGATGAGGATCTCTGCGAGTGTGGCACGGACACCCCACCTGTAAAGCCCAAAACGAATAAACTCTCACATCACAGTGTGATCCAGACTCTTCGTGACGAAGGCGATGGCTGTTGATGTGCTTGGATAATCAAAAGGTCACTGACATCTAAAGATATTAGATACTGTTTTAAAACTATATCGACAAAATCGGTTAATGATAGGTACTCACATAACCGTGCACCGGCTATGTCTCCTTGGTTGGCGATGAGTTGAGGACACTCATTCCATAATCTAAAAAGTCAATAAACGGACTGCTAGAACGTCATCTTCAAGCGCAGTAGGATTTGCGAGGCGAAACACGAAGGTTGGGCAAATTCGTCAAAGATATTTTGGAAACCACGTCGGAAAGCCACAGAGCACTCTATAGCTGTTTCATTCTTTTTGGTAGCTACAGGAAATGTGTGCTTTGCAAATTCCTAGGAGAAATCATCCCAGAACTAGAGGTCTAGAAGTTGAACTCTATAAATTTTGGCGTTGAGACGAACCTAGTTTTGACAAGATTTAGCGTCTCCGATAATTCATTCTGTGCTGACTGGATTTCTGAACGCATTGTCGGATAGAAGAGTTGTGCAACTCGTAAGGTTTTCTTCCTTTTGCGAGCAGGTTGCAGGAATTTACTCAAGAAGGGTTTCACGAAGAAGAGCCATTTCACAAGACTGTCCATTGCGCGCGTGCTCGAATTCATTCTGCGCTGATTGGATTTCTGAATGGGTTGCCGGAGAGAAAATTTGTGCAGCTCGTAAGGTTTTCTTCCTTTTGCGAGCATGTTGCAGTAATTCACTCAAGAAGGATTCCACGAAGATCAGCCACTTCACAAGACTGTCCATTGCGCGCGTGCTCTTTCAGGATTTACCTAATTCAAGTAGGCAACTCCTAAGGCTTACTGTGTGACTCGGTAAAGTGCCAAAACATTTCAGCGGATTGTGAGAGAAGCAGCGAAAAACCACTTTCGAGTCCTGGAAGGCCACACTGCATGGCTTGTGTAATCGAAAATAGGACAAAAAATGTTAAGCTTGACCCCCAACGGTTTATCAAACTGTTCCTTTCTTACAGTCAGATACTTATTAACGTTTCAATGGAGGATGTCTGTACTACAGTAGAGGCGAAAAAGTCTTCGACCTCAACTGTACTGATATATACTACTCTCTAGTAGTATATACTATTCTACCACTGTATGCGTAGTGAATACTACCAAACAATGAGGGATCAACGCCCCAGTGAAGCGAGGAAAATTTGAAGATCCGGGCGTCGGGAACACACGCTAACCAGGAACATGCACACATATGGGAAACACATCAAAATAAGCGCATTTGAGCATCGCGTATAATGAACTTGACGATACAAACATGTCGCAACGAAAACCTAGTGTAGAGACACACAAACATCAACTTCATAGTACCATATGGAATCGCCAGCCAGCTCACCGATCCACCCAGTTGCGTGCCATGTCGGGATAGCCTCGGACGACTTGTAAGGGTGCATTTCATGGATCACACTCAGGACCCAAACATTAATATTTTGGATTGCTGGTGTATTCATCGGTTACGGCGTTACTCGGCCGTGATCTGTTCCATGTGGCCTTCACGTAAGCGACAGTATTCTGCTTCTCCCCGGCCATGTTCTTCGCTCTGGTCAGTCCCCTCCGCCACTAAGTTTTAGCTTACGTACTATTTAATCACAGATTCAATGTAATCACGCAACGCCTGGTATAGTATACAATATATTATACTACAAATTATAATATAATATACAGTATCGTACACCGTTTGGGCAACAGTATATTCAGACTATGAGACGGTTTGAACAAAAGACTACTAGATGTGCCTTTTCAAAATGAGTTCCAAGAACTTCTACAGTTTTTTTTAAACGACACTAACGGTAGGTCGTATACACCGACTGCCGGAGAAACTTGCGAGTCGTTTCCTCTTAATGGCCTCCATTAGAGAGATCGCTATGCTAATGGTATTTTGATGGAGGGGGAATCTTCGAAGTTTCATACTTTAGATGAAAGTAAACGACGGTTAAAAGCCGTTACATTGTGGTGTTTCCTCTCAGACTGCCCTGAGGGGATTTGAACCTGTTAGCTCAACCCTATTCCCTATGGTCACTTTTGGCTAATCACTAATGTGGCTAGCCCACGTGACCAGGCATCCTAGAATTGCCAAAAATGCGTGCCAGAATGTCCAGACACCGACGATCGCGTGGTCACATTCTTGGATTTCCGTGCACCGATGGTGATGCTCAGTAGCGATGCTCTCCGCTTCTTGGATGGCGGCGTAGACAGACTCTGCTTCCAAGATGAAGCCTCGAGTAAAACTTGTGCCCTCACCATTATTCGGAAATTTTCGATCACGGAAAAACAATTTCGCCTTCATCTCGAATGATCACTTGAACTTTTGTGGAAAAACAAATTATTGGATATTTATCATGTGTTACTTTCCCCATAGTTGTGTCTAGCAAACTCTCGTTTTGTACAGTACACAGAATGACTGCCATTCACTGCAATACTGCTTAAATAGCCGAAGTAAACGGTCACTGAACACGAGCAAGGAGACACAAATTCCGCATGCAGTTTCTTTTTATTCGAAGCAAATTAGTATCGTGAACAGGGCTATTTGATTGGGGCGTGCTTCATCTGAGCACTGCGCTTACACCAAGAACCACCTGAGGCAGGTAGCCACAGTTTATTGTCAAGGTCATGTGAAAATGAGGAAATCTAAGGTTTCGTTTTTCAAGGACCACGGTAGAAATCGGCGAGAGGAGCGTTTCAACGGACTTGAGAACTGGACTCCTTCAATTCGCTTCAAGGTGTTCCAGCCTCCACCTTCGAATCACCTCATCCAAAAAGCTTTACCCCTTTCGTCGGTCAGTTAGTGCCCAGGCGTTCCCTTAACACCAAGTATTCTGTCCTTGAATTGTACTTTTCAAATGCATGCTCACCAGAGTTTATTTGCTTTTGGCTACTATAGCTCCTGGCATGTAATAACATGGGTTTTGTTGTCCTGTTTCCCTGAGAGCTTAAATGTAGCTGAGCTGAGCTGTATTAAAACCATGGATTTACAGAACGGAGGTACAAATTTTTTTTCAGCACTCAGCGAACGGCTAGTTTTCCAGACTTTAATCAGAGCACTAGCGAAACGTGCTTGTTGACTACAACTCAGGCGAATAGACGAAAAACTGGCAACCTATCCCTTGCGTTCAAAGTTGGCGAACAAGTCCGGGATAGTTTAATTTTCAATCATACAAGTTGATATTTGCCTAACGAACCCACTCTACTAATTTGATATCTTATGAAATGAAGGACTGTGGGTGATACATTACAGGGGCGGAGGTTTCTACAAAAGCAAGGACACAACGCTGAGTTGGACGCACATTTTCAAATGTATTATGCATGTTATGTTGACCATCAATCACGTGGACTGTACTCACTTTTGACTGTGGTAAATAAGCTCCAAAAATCCAGTTCTCAGTAATGATTTAATGATACGCTTTGAGTCGATAGCGTCACAAACTTACGCGGACCAGAGTTATAACCGATCCAGGTCATTGACTTGTGTGATGAATACCTTCAGATTTCCAAGTTTGTCTTAAAAATAAGGTCAACTGAAATCACTAAACAATCAAGATAACACCGCCCACTCAACCCCGCACTGACGATCTCACTCGATTGGTGATGAAACGTTTGCAATCCAACTGCCAAGCTCGGCGAACAGACCAACAATCAATCAAGATAACACCACTTGAAAAGTCCTAATGCCTCTTTCTCGGGTAATTTATATTTCCGCGAGTCACGTTTCAACATGTATGATGTTCAGCGAGTTGAAGGCTTAAAACACTTCCCGGTTGCGATGTTTAAACAGTGCGATACCGATTGAAACCGAATACTTTAGATGTGAAGGAAGAAGTCGGTGTTCTGTCTTTGAGTTAGAATGACAGATAATATCGTGTGAATTACAGGTCGCCAACTAGTGAGTACATGATCGTGTAGCGGATTTGATTCACTTGCCAGCTCAAAAAGTTCCCTCATGAAATTTCCTCTGCACACACTGATGAAGCTGTTCAGTTCACGCAGTTGAATGTATTGGATAAAACGAATGCGCAAAAAAATTGATTGACTACTATCTACAAATTGCAAGTAGATCAAATCATACGAACAGGGAAGCTTCCATCAGTCAAGTTGCCGTTCGAGGGACAGTCAGCACGTGACCACGTGATACGAAATCCATGGGTGAAGAGTGAGCTTCGATACATATCCTGTCTATGTGAGAGTTAGTCACAGTCCCGACCAGCCACTTGTGTGCGAATGGTTTACTTTTCAATTATTGTCCGGGCGGGTGTAGATTGGAGACTCCCTGGAATTTAATGAGGTGGGCAATACAGGAGTTCAGAGTAGACTGACTTCATTTTCAAGATGGAGTTTCGAACGAAATTTGTAAACCTCCCCAAACGACCAACAAATAAATGATACCTTGTGCGCGGCGACCATTTGAATGAAAATACCTTTTTATCAACACAGCCAGAAAACTCGCTTAATGCTGTTCCAGCTAGCATGATTTAGCGTGCAGTTGTTATCACGATTGTTCTAGAAGGGTATGCGGATTCATAAGTGTCGACGCAAAGATGGACTGGGAATGACCAGCCGACAAAATTCAACAATTCGGCAACCTTATGAGTAGTGCATTACGTATATACATGTATCGCGATATCTCGAATATCGCAGCAACTGGAACATGAGGCGGCCTGGTGCAGCACATTCAGTTGCCTGGAAACATCACAAACGGGAGATTCAACTGGGTTTCAGGTGAGCCTCTCGCAAAACCAAATTGATTTTCAAATGAGTGTATTTCTCGAAAACAGTCCAATTTGGGTTCAAGTAGAACACAAAGTTGACGGAAACTCGGGGACTGCGCCTACCTGATGAGCTCCAAGAAGGGCGAAACCGGTCGTGGGCTGTCGAAGAACTTTCGTTCTATCCTCTTCAGTTTTGGAAGAGACAAAAACCCGGAACCTCTTTTGGATACGCGTGGATTTCCAGCCCTTATTTAGATTTAGTCAGTCTGATGTCCAGTATTTGTGCACTTGTCATCTACTGGCCGGAGCTGGCTAGGACATTCAGGGTTTTCCAAAGACTGACCTCTTTTCTCAAATCCGCACTGATGAGTTTGTCTTGTATCGTAGATCATAAGCACCCGGTGTGGTCCGTGCCACAAGTAAGATACTACAAATGTATCGATGTTGACCGTCCGAAGCATATACAAATTCAAGCCAGTTCTGTCTCCGCCAAGCTATACTAATTACAAGTGACCGCAAAGTGGCACTTTTTTTAACTAGTAACGACATGTTGAGGGCTAACCATTCGTGGTTGAACAGTGACTGTGATAGTAGTTGATTAGTGTAAATTCTGTGAACGTTTTTTCATTTTATTGGGGGATGGAAGTCAATCTATGCTGAAAAACCGAGAAGCACTGTCCACTTCTTTCGTCCTCATTGGCAGTGTGCATCTCACGCAACTTCAGGGAGCCCAGAACCCACGACATTCCGGTTAGTATTTTAAACACTTAACTAGTCGGCTACGAAATGCTGATTAGCAGAGTGTGTAACTTGCACTTAGTTGAACTGTTACACTGCTCACTCGTCAGTGACAGCATCCACTTCACCCGGTTACAAGTAACTTGCTACGTGAGTGAAGATTTTCAAATGGGAATTCCATTCATCGAGTGAGTCTTGTTCTTCCTCTGAGCTACTTATAGATTGCCGGTAGTCCAAGTAGATTTTGGAATTTATAATGGAGCCTTCGTTTTGTAAGTGAACACTATCTGTGCTGTGCGGGGGACTATAAAGTCATCCTGAGTGCCCCCTTAAGCCTTTCCTCACAGTCTAAACACCCTCTGCCTAAGTCTGATTTCCGAAATTTCTGGGATAGATTTGACAGTCTGGCTTTCTCCCTCGTTCAGATGGTCCGTCCGAATGAGTGGTGTTAACTTACCTTGTATTGACCTATTCCGTTGTTGGTCATTTTCACAGTTAGAATACGTTGATAATGAATCTGCCAGATAGGATTTATTGGAATTATCTATCCAACTGCATATCTATCTACCTATCTATCTATCTATCTATCCATCCATCTATCTATCTGTCTATCTATCTATCTATCTATCTATCTATCTATCTATCTATCTATCTATCTATCTATCTATCTATCTATCTATCTATCTATCTATCTATCTATCTATCTATCTATCTATCTATCTATCTATCTATCTATCTATCTATCTATCTATCTATCTATCTATCTATCTATTCTATCTATCTATCTATCTATCTATCTATCTATCTATCTATCTATCTATCTATCTATCTATCTATCTATCTGTCCATCTATCTGTCTGTTTGTCCATCTATCTGTCTGCCTGTTTGCTGTCTATTTCTGTCTTTCTGTCTATTGCTCAGCCGACCTGTCTGTCACTTTATTTGTATACCTGTCTGCCTCTCCTAATGTGCGTCTGTTTCTCTAGCCATCTTGTTGGATCTTTGAGCCCATTCGCCTCATTCTGAACTATCCGTGAAGTTGAATCACTTCTGTTTGCAACTTTTCAGACTGTGTTTGTTTCTGCTACAATGGGGCTTGCATTTGTTGGAAACTGACTGCCATGATTGAGTTTCGAAATGAAGATAACCCGTCGCCACTGTTGTATCCCTTCACCTTCCCTGACTGCTACCGGGTTAACAGTTAGAAGACAAGGAGGCGGCCAGAAAAACTATGTCTTAATGCAATTACAGCTTTCTATTTATATAATGCACTTATGACCGTATTTGAGGGGCGATCTGCTCTCAACCAACCAGTGTGTCTCCTGCACGTTCACCCCGGTTCTCGAGCGGTTGTTTCTTTGTCTCGGCTGGTCATAGATGGCCGTCTGTGCGCTTGTGTACGGAGTTCACCCGGTGTTGTCTTGGCCACCGGGTGGGCGTGAAATGCATGTGTCCCTTTTTGACCTTTCTCCGGCACATGATGAAATCGGACGTGATTCTGACGTGTGGGCATACTTGCACGGCGCAGTTTCACCACATGATTGTTCCTCTGCGCAGTAGGCCGATGCGCAACCGTATTACTAATCCTCTAATAGGCCATTAGATAGCTCGGATATTTGAAACAACTTTAATATGACCTCCGTGCTCTTGTGTCGAGGCAGTGTCCCTCCCACCGAGCGGCAAAATGTTCTTCGTCTCAGCCCGACCCCAGTCGTGTAAATGCTTCACCTGTTGAAATTATGGACGTGTTCTTCTACGATAATCCAAAAACACTAGTTCTCAATCCTTCTCCCGGAGTTAAAGCACCGAAGTCATTCCACGTGAATTCACGTTGAGTTCATTCGCCTATATCTGAAGAAATAAACGATTACAGGTAATCAGGACCTTTCGCGTTACCGGTAGAAATCATGGGATTTGTGCAGCCATCAAGGTGCCGAAGCGCATACGGAAAAGGTCGACAAAAAAGTTTGGAAAAAGATTTTACTATTCTTAGACGGTCATGATTACCCTCCGGCGGAATTTCTTACTCAAGATCTCAGTAAAGTGTTGTAGGGAGAGGGAGATTAGTGGGTCATTTGTTTATCCGAAATATAGGAAACTGGAGGGGAAAAATATGAAACAAAATAGCAAATATATATTTTCTGCAAACGTTCGGAACTTACCACGTTGCATCGTGCGCCTTTCATCTCTTTTGAACGTCTCTTTCGAGAAAAGTCTTCATGTGTGAAGACATCTAAGCTTGCGGGAAATTCAAACGACTTACAAAATAATACAAAAAATAAATTATTTCCTTATTTATCAGGCCATGCGGTATGCTACGAGTGTAGAACTAACTTGGGTTTTCTCGACTTTCTGTTGATTTTATTTGGTACGAGTTCCCTCTCTTTCGCCGCTTGATAAACATAGAAACCATGAAAATTCCGAGTTAAACTTGAAAATTACTCAGGCACATTTGTGTTTTGAATCTTAGGAGGGTTATTGAAGGCAGCCGTACAGGCTTAACCTGGTAAGGGTTGATGACTGCATGCATGTGTCCCTGGAAGGGCTACCAGCCGGGGCACTGCGGATACGAAATTCGTAGTTACGCACTACTGATAGTTTCCACAAAGCTGAAAAACCGTGCTTCCTGTCTTTTTGTCATGGATTAGTTCAACTAGCATGATAAAATCCCTATTGGAATTTGAAAATCTCATAATATCATAAACTATGAAAGGAAGACTCTGTGCTACAGATCACAATCCCATGTTTTTCTCTGTATAAACATAAACAGGCATTTCATTTGTCTTGAATTTCTCTCTCTCCGGTCTGAATTACAGAACAATATGCACGGATTCAGGGTCCTCCTTATACTGGTCCTTACGGTAGCAATTTATGTCCAACCGGGTGAGTTTAAAAAACCGGTTATTCTATTTTACGGAGATTGGGCCCCAGGGGCCTCATAGAGCCGTGTAAAAACCTTAGTATAACTGGTTTGAACGTGTTGACTTTTCAAGAGCCAAACGAAGAAAAATATATTTGTGCTCATCGAAGGTCCGGTTGCTTAATCAGATCGTGACAACCTACGTAGTTCCCGTCACGTTAGCTTACCTCTTGGAGATTTGCTTGAAGTGGAGTAATTCTTCGTGAACGATGCAAACAAAACGGTACACGTGATGAACGGATCGGAGGTCAGAACGTCAAGGATACACTCTGGGAGCGGTATTAGATTTGTGCCGATGGAATGGTCACGTTCAATAAACATATAATCCTAATCAGGCTGTACTATTCAGTGCATAAATCCACTAGTCATTTCTCTACACTTGATTCTCATACTTTCGGCGTGTTCTCCAAGGTTTCGTCAACCTGGGATAAAAACTGCACACAGTTTCTGAAATACACTCCCTTGAGATAGTAGTATGTTACATGCTCGTTACATCTGACGAGCCCCAAGAAGGGTGAAACCGATAGTGGACCGCCGAAAGCTTTGAACGTTCGTGCCTCAAATAGAGCGTAGACAATCCCACTCGGTCCTGGAAATGTGCTTTATACACTGGGGCATCACATTTTTTTTGGGGGGGGGACTATATGAATCCCGAAATTTTGAGGAAAGTCAAGATGTCCACACTACATATATACAACGAGTAATACACAGAACAGAAGAACCCTGTAGCAAACTTGGCTTATCTGTGTCGGTCGTAGGTTCTGTTGACGTCGGAGAACTTGGGTGAAGTCTAAATATTTCATTGTTGATCCTTCTTTCGGATGTCTTATAATAACTGTCCTCACTGCTTCTTAACATTCCAAGAAGAGTTGACTTGCTAGACCGAATCGGGTTTGGCGGCATCTTTAATTTTTATCTGGAGTATTGCTCAGTATGCCACCAATAAGAGGGCGTGATTTAGGCGCTGAAATTCTTTTTCTTGATAGGCAACGTTATTTTATTTCAGATGAACTACACTTGCTTACTAGCTTGAGCATTCACGATGGTGTCTTCGAGCGAAACTTGCTGTCCGATATGTCTTCAGTTTTTTCTGGTAAACATTTGATGGAATTTCCTCACTTCTTAGGGTAACCGTAAAAAATCAACACGAGACCTGTTAGCTGAGTTATTTTGAATACCGTTCAGGTTGTCGCGTGTCACTATCAGTTATGAAGATCCATTTAGTTCACATGACACTGTACTATGTTGTGATCGATAAAAAAATTTTGATGGTGAAATTTGTTTGTCATCACGAAATGTTTTGACACCGGAGAGCACAGGCAAGAAATTTCCAAAATCGCGCACACATATATACGGCCGGAAACCACAGTTATCACTAGTTAATACCATCCGATAAGCTGCTCAGGTTTTGCGACAAGTACTTTCGATTGAATGACGTTCATATTCCAAATTTCCATACGTTTGACGTACGTGCATACGAACTTTATTTCAACGAAATTAGGAGTGGGGGAATAGAAATACCGTTTGAAAAAATGATTTTGAATTGCCAGTAGCTGGCGTGTGCTCACCGACTCTGTCCATATCAGAAAACCGCGGAAATTTTGGATCGCATAAATATACCTGGCAGACCTCGAATCTTCTGTGATGGAGTTAAATGAAACAATAGATGGTAACAGCTAAACTCGTGGGTGTGATAAGTTTCACCCCACCAAATAAGCTAACCAGATTATAAACTCAAGAATATTATTACGGGCAAAACTAATCTGAACCCGTTGAAAATGGACAAACAAGCATGGGTTGATGACGCTTGTGAATGCCAGTGTTATGGACTTGATCTAAGAGAGAATATGAGGCAAAAAGGTTGACAATTATAACAGGTAAAACCAAAAAATGGGCTATCAAAGGGTTCCCAATAGTCTTATGGAAACAATGTTGGGTCATCATCATCATCATCAGTTCTTACGATGTCTCCAACCAAGCATCGGCGGTCAAGGAGACCCAGAAGTCCAGGAAGTCTGCTCGCACCAACATCTTCCATACCCGGTTTACGTCATCATGGAGGAGGCGCAACATTCGTTCCGGTAGATGCTGCTTCGGTCCCTCCTAGTACATGTCGAGCCCCCGCAGTCGGTCCACGACTCAGGTATAATATCTGCTGTTCACCAGAAGAACATAGCTGCAAACTTTAAATCAAGCCAGTTTCATGAAATATGTGGGTGGCTGATTCTTCCGGTGGAGAACTTACAGCTGGAAATCACGAGCGTACTGCGCAAAAATTCACCAGTTTAATAGGTTTTTAAAAATTTGCGGTCAAGTTAAATTGGTTTCGCGATTCAGCCCATCAACTTTGTCAAGAAAACAATACCAGACCTCCACATGATTACATTTAACAAAACCACTTCATTTTACCTTTCAGTTCCAGTTTACGGTCCCACCTGGCTACCAGGTTTAAGGTGTGTCGAACGGAATAACAGAATACGTTGTCAACGAGGGAATGACTTTGACAAACGAGAGTATGATCAGGCCTTCTTCTCCGGATACGGCAAAAGTATGTATTCCTATTATATATATATATATAATTGCACCATTGTCATTGAAATAAAAAAAATGATGCATTTCAGCTTGTAGGGGTGTATTAACCACTTCCACAACGGAACACTGACTCGTTTTTAGGAAGAAATTGTGGAAACCGACAGTGATGGTTTCCTTGTTTTTGAAGCTCGCCTGTGCAATAGAGTAGGCACTGTTTTAGCTCACCGAGTATACGTATATGTATATATCTATATATTAGTGAATATATCCACTTAGCAGTTGCACAGAAAATCTAGAAATAAACATGAAACGTGTATTTTACGGTTAAGTAAATCGTTGGATATACGTAATGTACTACTCACAAGGTTGCTGAAAATTCTTCGACAGCCCACAACCGGTTTCGTCCTTCTTGGGGTTCATCAGCTAGGCGCGGCCCCCGAGTTTCCGTCAACCTTATGTTCTACTTGAACCCAAATTGCACGAAATTAACGAAATACAGTCATTTGCAAACAAATTTGGTTTTGCGAGAGACTCACCTGAATCTCTCGATTTCGCTAAAATCGGTGGACAGTGGGACAAGTCCTTCCGTTTAGGCAGCTGCAAGTGAAACATAACCTTTCGATATCGAGACTAACTTATGAATTCCATACCATGTTTGTCTGCAGCAAGGGTCCCATTACAAAAAAATTTTGTTTATGTAGGAACGGTAAATTAAGCTGACAAACTACACGCAACGAATTAAACTGGTTCTGACGAGATGCGTAAATCAATCTGTCCGTTATGACGTACATTAACTGACCATGCTGCACAAGTGACGATTGGCGTCACACCTGCCACACACTAGTTCAACTACCACAGTACCTCGGATATCGTACAAACTGAAACACAAGGTGGTCATTTGGTTGAGGAATATCATAAACGAGAGATTCAGCTGAGTCTCTTTTTAACACCAATGCAAATGGGAACTCAGCGTATTTTGACTCGAAACTCGGAGACTGTGTTCATCCGAAGAGACTTGGAAAGAAGGGCGAAACCTGTGAGGTTTTTTAAGTAGTTTCCAGCAACCGCATTAGTAGTGCGTTGCCAAAAAAATTCCCGAATGGCTCCAACAGGACCTTGAATAGGTTTTCTTCAACTGCCAGGCAGTGGACTTCAGCAGACTCCTTGAGAATGACAAGCGTAGATTGGAAACGGTCTGACAAATACCTCCGCCTACGAGCATAACACGTCGTTTGATACGAACCACATGGTTGAAACTCGTAAACAACAATTACATTGCAGGGTTTTGCAGTAAATTTTCTTTAACAAATCTACAGCCAAGTGAACCAAACTCACAGGACTGTGGATGTCATGCTGTTTTCGACTGAGGTGGGTTTGTTCGCACGAAATTGATTGAAAATCGTTTGGTTGAAAAAGTTACCTTGTTTTGAGTTCGTGTATGTGACGTCGGTGCGGATGCAGAAAAGGCCTATTTGTCTTTGTTAAGGAAAACAGGAAATACCTTTCTGACCAATTAGAATAGAGCTTGCGGGCATTATCAACACGACTGATAGAAAAACTTGATGAGAACACTGGTACCTTAGTGCCATACGACTGTGTCGATTTGTTCCAAGAAGGCGCCTTTGTGGAATGAATGTAGTAATAGGCCAGGGGAGGGAACCACGGCTGGCCTAACAAAAACTCCCGGGGTGTCTACACCTTCACCATCCGAAAGGGTCAAGTAAACTCTAACCTGAAGGCCGAGCAGTATCCAACACATCCTTCATTTCATTCTGCCCTGTCGAATTCTGTCCACATCTTGGTTTCCGTGACTCTGGGTAAGGCGCAGAAATTAGCACCATCCTCATCATCACCATCAAAGACAGCAACATCAGTGTTGACACTGATGCTTCACTGCCGTACAACGACAAAGTTCGTCTAATTATATATATATATTGTATTAAAAGCCCTAGAGTGAAAAGAAGAGAAAAAGAGTGGATGAGGGAGGGGACCTAGTGCTGACCCATGTCAAGCACTCTGAGGTGCCTACACTTTCAACCGCTCAATCAGACAATCTGGAAAGAATGACAGCATGAACGCCAATGACATCGATTAGCCGCCATTTCTTGCAACGTCTACAGCCAGGCACAGGCGGAGTCACGGGGACCCCATCCTGGAAGGCGTACAGCACCAACAACACCCAAACTCTTCGTGATCTCTTTCATGCCTTTCTGCCAAGTCATGCGCTGTCCACCTCGCGGTTTGCGCCATTCTCAAGGAGGCACGGAGAACAACACTCGTCTCGGTAGACGGTGTTTCGGTGCGTAGCACATGAACGAGCCATCGTAGTCGGTGGTGCTGGATGATTTCCCCAATTGAAGTACCTGCAACACAGCCAAATACCCGTTTTCTAATCATTTCGTTACTAACACGCTGACGCCATCCAAAACCAGCCACGCTTCTGAGGCATCGGTGGTCGAACCTGGAGACGCCTCACATCATCTGTCCGCAGAGGCCATATCTCGCACCCATACAACAACACAGCCCTCACTGTAGCCTGATACACACGACCCTTAAGATCTAGTGAGATGCCTTTTGACGCCACAAGTGACATAAATTAGCAAACGTGATTCGAGCCCTTGAGATTCTTGCACTGACTTCATCAGACACACTTTCGTCAGAGCTAATACAACTACCGAGGTATGTAAAGTTTTCCACAATCTCCAGTGATTCTCCTTGAATTTTAAGGGATATGTCCGGAGACTGCACGTTCTGAAGCATGACTTTGCACTTTGAAGGTGCAAGGCGCATGCCAAAAGATGGTATGATGGTGGTCAGTCTATTCAACAGGGCTTGAGCTTCACTTTGGTCTTCAAAGATGAGGGCGATGTCATCTGCGTACTCCAGATCGACAAGGCTCTCGCCAGCAACAATTTGAACACCGGGGTTTTGAAGACCTTCCAGCGTTCGCCTCATTATTTCATCAATGATGAAGTTGAACAAGAATGGAGAGAGTGGACATCCTTGTCTGACACCACTTTTGTAGGGAAGCTTTTGGAGAGCTCGCCATACACTCTCACCCGCCCAGAAGTATGTGAATATAGGGATCGGATTATGTTTACAAACTTCTGGGGCATACCCTGTTGAGCAAGTGTATTTAACAGCACTGACCGATCGATAGAATCTAACGCACAGTTGAAGTCAAGGAACATCAAGAGTGTGGGTCGTCTGTACATGTGGCGTTGCTCTAACAACTGACGGAGTGTGAAGATGTGGTCAACGCAGCCTCTACCCGGTCGAAATCCCGCTTGATTCTCACGAGTCAAGGTTTCGCGTGCCATCGTAAGACGACGGCAATAATTAGCGATCGTCTTGGAAGGCTTTAAATCGGCACGCATAACACATGACCTGGCCAACTAAGCTTGCAGTGCTGGATACAATCGTTTACGAAATTACGGCCTCTTTCACCCTAAACCGGTCTGCTGGTCACCTCGTCTTGAATTCGTTAGCTTTAGTCGATTCCATATAAGCTCCTCGGACGGTGGTTGTCCAACACGTCAAGATGTCTCCCATCCTCCGATCGAGTAGGCCAAGTCTCGCAGTCGTACAGCAATACAGCCCGCACTGTAGTCTGATGACGCTTGCTGAATATACGGATGAAACACACAGATATAGAGGAAAATGTTTCACTAGGGTGCCGCGACGTTTTGTCCAGATTCTATAAAAATACTGTCCCATAAAACTGAGGCTAATACTACAACCTAGTTCACGCAGGTAATCACTTGCGGTTTTAAAGTTGGCCGATTTGCGTTTTATCATTAATTTATGCGGTCATCAAGTCCTCTATTCTGGTAGGACCGCATTAAGCCATTAGGGAGTTTACATCCTAGTTTTTCATAAATCCCGTCAAGCGTAAATGTCTAACAGCCCAGGCAGTTCACATTTAGAAATGCGAAGGCAATTTATGAATTCAAACCTTGTACTGCTGAATTAGTCGCATTTACAAATGCCACTTTATTCCTGTTCTTTCTATCTTTCCCCTATCCCTACCTTTTTAGGATACGTGGATGACGACTACCAAAGGAGATAATCCGCGGAAATCGCATTGCTAAAAATGAACATAGATCCTGTTGAATAAACAATCACTACTAATAAACGTTTTGTTCTGACAAATGAACACCGATTCGCCCTTGCTTATTTTCAACAAGTTACGAAATTTCGACCAACTGCAAGAAAGAACACACCTGGTGGTCATATTGGAATTCACAATGAGATTCTTTGATGTCACTGCATAGGACCAACCAAGGAGATAGTGAATGAGTGTTACTCAACTTAGTGAGTCTTGAACGTGCTCCATGTAAAGGTTATGTTTGCTAGTTGATCAGACTTTGGGTGCATTGGGTTTATGGTAGAGTTGTTTCGCTGATCGCAGACTATGCTGGCTTCTAGTTATGGACTAGCAAACTCAGTGAAATCCGAGAGTGAATTCTCGCCGTTCACTTCTGATGCCTCGGCTGTGTGAATTTATGCGTTTAGGCCATTTGATAGCGGTTCCAACTTAAGAAATGGAGAAGATGTCAGTAGTCCTACCAATTTGTACTGTCTTCTTTCGCACAACATCTGAGGAGGAAGGTTCCATAGAGGACAGACTGGTTGATTTTCTTGTTCTTCATGGAGAACTGTCCACAGCAAGGAAGCTACCAGCACGCGACGACAATCAAACGACGAAGACATTGATCTAATCTAGAAGTTCCTGGAGAGGGCAGGCGCCCTGCTCACTTGGCTATGGGAACCCGAGGTAGTGAATACTTATACGTATAAAAAATTTAAAAATAAAACAGCACACGCTGGCTCTTCTAGTTAGAAACGATGTAAACCATATTTAAACAACCTAAGCACAAGGATAATTTTTTTCACGTTTTCAGATTTTGCCTTGATTGAAAAATTTTTGTACGCTGACACAAGGGGTTGAAAGTCCGTCCTGAGACTGAATTACGGACACTCATTTTCAGCCACTGCAAATTCGGATGACTTCTGCGTGAATCTCAAGTGCAGTAGAATTCTTCTTGGCTGTTGATGAGATGGGTGTTTTCCGATTAGTCAACCAAGTTCCACTTGGGACAGCCATGTGAATGTGATAGTTTTTGGCAATCGGGAAAGCAAATCTTCCATGTCTGTTGCTTCTACGCGCGCCAAGCAAGAATCCATCCTTCCGGATCCCGAGTCGAAGTTAACGGGGTTTTACGCCACTTTGTGCGTACGTGCTGAGCAATGTGGTTTCCAAAATTTTCCACTACCCTTTACCTGTCCTTGGGTCTTTGGCCCAACCATCAAAGATAAACCAGATGGCCGACCCAAATTTATTGAGACAGCTTCATGCAGGCAAATAGATCGAGGTTCTGGTCCACTTAGTGGAGAGTGGCAGGCCTTGCTCGAGAAAACAAGAGGTAAGAATTGACTCTCCAAATTGAACTGCTGCAGTGCATTGTAGGTATGTTTAGAGTCGCACAGGAGTCTTGGGTTTTCGAACGTCTTTTCATACGTATTAAACAAGACAAGTCCAACCGCTGGGCGACCGGAGCATTTGGTTATTGGGGTTGGCATTTTTTGAATGCCATCTTTAATAAATATAGATAGTCCTGATCATCTGGAGGGGGAACACTCTACTGTTCTCCCACCCATGTTTCAGCGAGAAATACGATTTTGTCCTGAACCGCCACGTGTGGATTTGTGCTAGTGTAACAGAAATCACTGCTGTACGCGATTCAGATGTCTTTGGCTTCTGTTTTAATAAGCTAGTACACTTCTTACAGTCCAAGTATGATTTTGAAGTCATCGGAGCGAAATATTTTCGGTGGTCTCATTGTTAAAATGTCTTTCACTTTTGTTCGTTACGGGAAGTCATTCGCTAAATTGAATATTCACTCTTTGTCGTCTTAAGGCAAGGACATGCTTCAAATTCTGTCGACCGGTTCACTCGTCTCAACGCGCACGCCCTTGCCGTTCGCAAACATCATGCGCTGTTTGTATTCACATATTTATAGGAGCATGACTGTCCGAGAACCTCCCCAAAAGCTTTTCCTTGTCCGACAGAGATAACCAAATCGCCACTGTTGTTCGAGTGTAACGTTGAAGAAGCGATGAGACGAACACTGGAAGATCTAAAAAGCTCCGATGTTCAGGTCTCTCGCAGCGATAATATAATGGATCCGAAATGTGTAAGCGAAACCGAAAAAGGCAAGGAAGTGGAAGAAACACTGGAGAAGCCGAGTAAGCCCGTCTATTTCTTTCGGTGTATGATTCACGTCCACAAAACGCAGTCTTGCTGAGGACGTAGTTTTTTAAGGATTCTAGGGGTGACAGTGAAACTTGCCTCGGAGGTTGCATTAGCTTTAACGTCAGTGTGAAAACTACGTGAACGCATGACTCTCAAAGTCTAGAATTGGTCTTTTAGTCTGTGGTACTTGTGGCTTCTCCGAGGCTCAAGGGACATATCCGGTTCGTCATGTGCCTGCTTACCAAGGTGGCGAGAAAAAGTGTACAAAGTCAATGCGAGTGCTTTGCACCAGCAGAGACCAGCAGTCTGGCGAGAATGTGATGAGTTTCATCACATCCAGTTTACCACACAGACTCATTCACCGCCCACCCCCCCCCTTGTCTAGGCCACGTGTTACGCTCGTTGAGTTACCATTCACCGAGAAAAGTGCTGTTTACCGTGGCCGATTCAGAGAGGTGGTAATCTAAGTGGATAAAGTTTGACATGGCATGACATGACATGCTGTATGCCTTCCAGAATTGTTTCCACATACCCCGTGTGCATACCTGGATACATACAGCGATATACCGACCAACCAGTGCCGCCTTCATGCTGTTAATCAGGGCAGTGAGACCCTAGTTTTCTCATCTGGCGTTCTTGTTACTGCTGATTATGGGGATCACGGAGCATTTCATTTTTTGACGCAGCCCTTTCAGTATTCAAATTTTGTGCCCGTAATTCGAGGCCACATAGTGAAGTCGTCTTCAGAACTGATGAATGTACGCCTCAAACAGTATCTTGTGTGCCAAAATAACAACTGAGCGTGTGGAGTAATCTGCTTGAAATCGGGGAGTGGTACATGGAACTAGGTAACGCAAATTGATGTCGAATCGGTCCTACTGTGAAGAAAGTATAACAAATGCTGATTGGTAGAAACTTTTGTACTGATCACGCCAAGATGGGATCCAATGGTTTTTCTTGTTACCCGTAGAATTCCAAAGGGTACCTTTTGACAGTTACAAAAAGCCAAACCGAATACAGTATTTTGCAAACATACAAGGCGTTTTCAGGGAACACACATACAGCACCTCCAATCAAAGTCTTTGAAATCTTGTCAGTAGAGTGTGTCCCTTCAACAAGTTCGTAACGTGATAGGCTGGACAAACACTTGAATTAATTTTTTCGAAGTTTGAACACGCTCAGCCCGGGCTGGTTCAAAAATACATTGCTTTTGAGAGTTCTGCTGTTTGAGAAACATATATACGAAATTCGAGAGTTGAGTGAGTCTTTGCGCAAAATCTTTGAAGAAGACTGATGAGTAAAAGAACTGCTACAATTTACATCGCCAACGAACGGGTAAAATACGATATTACGACATTCAATTGTGTAATATTTTCAAAAGACTTTAAATTGATACCTAGAGTGAACAACAAGGCAGATAGATCGAGAGGACTGATGCCTGATTTTTGGGCATTCGGACAACAAATAAATTGTTCGTTGTCCTTGGTATCACGGCATTCCTGTACGGAAGCAAAGCCACTCGGGTTTCAGGGCAGTCGAGTAAATAAGCCGTGAACAAAGACCACCGAACAGGTTACCTCTCCTCACAAATCGAATTCGTTTTTTCACAACGTTGTTTAGTAATGAAAATAACTGCATTTGTGCATCTACAAGATACTTCCAGAAGTATACTGGAAAAAATTTAAGGACCGGTTTAGATTACTCTATTGAAAGGTCAATTCTTTCAGAGGCTAAAAGCTTAGGCAAATGCTTTTTCACTGTAATACTTCAGTGTATACTTATGTGACGAACATCGGTGGGGTACTACGGGTGGAGTATCGCGGATAAGGAATCAAGAGAATCGTGTACACCGTCCGAAAAACAACACACGACAAACCTAACACTGGGTTCGATACGACAGGCATTTTGGAATGGTCGGGCAAGCAGTCATGTCTTGGTGGTAGTCTCAAGGCATCTGGATATTTTATTCGGACGTTTTCATCCCACAAGTTGCATCCGTCTATGCTGAAAAACCAAAAAGCTTCGTACAGCTTTTTCACCCGTGCTTGGAACCCCATCACTAGCGTGCAACTCACGAATGACTCGACCACTTGGTCAATAGCTGGCCACTCAAAGATCCGGCGACGGGTTTCTGACAAGTAGTAGGCTTAACTTACACCGTTTATCCTTCAGTCGCGCGATCTGAATCACGTGTTCCCATTTTGATTGCTTTTTTGGAGGAAGGTCTATTCACAAATTTCCCCCAAATACACTAGCAGTCACCCTGCTTGTTTGATTACTCCACGTCCAAGTTCAAACCAAATGAACTCCCCATAGGGCCCCCATCAAGTTAGAGAAAAACCCAAGCTCGTCCATTTATTTCACAGTCCGCCGCCAGTGAATGTTTTGTAAATGTGGGAGAAGAATGACAACGTCTCGTTGCTAAATTCTTTCTCAACACAAATGTACTCTGTTGTAAACTCTCTTTTGGTGTCGGTAGCTAGTGCGTCCTGTTCTAACATCAAACGTTTCCGTAACTAAAATGCTGGATCAGCCGGTGACCATTGGGTTATCCAGCAATAATTGATTTACAAAATTGTCATTCACGTGCGTCAGGAAAACATTTTATATCTTTTGTGAAGTACGCGCATTTACAGATTACGTTGCATAACATCGGGAGACCCAAAGGAAAGCGCCGCACAAAGTTCGACTTATTTTTAAGTTGGAACAATATTTGAAACATTGAAACACTTTCTCGTGGCATAAATCATTAGTTATAAGGGTGCTGAAAAACATTTTCTGCGGGTTTCGATCTTACCAGTGCTCTTTGGGTCGTCGTAGTTCCAGATATTCTACCAGCTTTATGTTCCATGATGAAAACCCGAGAGGGGCGTCACAAGTATTTCACCCTCATTTAGGACCATCAACAATGCACAGGCCACCAGAAGAGATCCGGAAAATTTCGAAACCACGACCTTCCGACAAGCAGTTGAAGGGAAGGGTTCATCTACAAAGGCTGATCACCAGAACCTAGGAAATGCATGGATTCACTCATCCTCTAGCCACGCGATACGAAGCTAGCAGCTGACTATATTTAGGGTTCCCAGCTTTCAGAACAAGTTAAATTACTACACTAGAATGCCGTTCAGTTCCATAAACTAGAAAGAGAATCGGCCATTGCCCTTTTTGCCATGACAACAGACCACATGCTCATGCCAACGTAAGTCATAGCAACCTACTGGGTTATTCAAAACTGACCAATCAGAATAGAGCACCGGACCTTAAACCAGTCGGCACGTGTTTTCTACTCAATATAGCTGTAATTATTTCACTCCTTAAAAATGCTGCCCGAGATAGGGAAACGTAGAGCGATACTATACTATACTACATACTATATCTATATACTACATCACAAATCATTTAATTACGTGCTTGCTGAATTTGGGGCTAACCTGGTACTATCTTGCGAGGGATGGATGGGCGTTTAGTGGACATCCTTTACAAGCGCCATTCAACAGTGCCTAAACTGAGATGAATATGGACAAAGAAGACACTGTGAGAAAACACCGTGTAAAAGGTTCTATGCCTATAGTAATAGTCGTGATTATTCTTCGGCTGACTGAGAATTTCGCGTCACATTGGAAAGGCCGGACTGTTTTGTTGTCCAGAACTTGAGCATCTAAAGAATTGGGGCATCTGGCGGGATTGATAGCTCCACAACTGAGCTTTCATCAAATGCATGATCTCAGACTGACTGCAAAAAACCACACTGACTACTTTTGGGCTCCCTGGGGCCATCACGAGTTGGTGCATTGTACTCGAACCACCCATGTAGAGTCTCCTAGTCATACTCGTGAGCAGTTGTCGAAAATCTGTGCAGTAGAGCTAACCTTGCCTCAAAACACTTTGGTCTGCCCCACATCGATACCCACATCTAACGCGGCTCAGGCTCTCGGTCCGCAAACAACCGCGGAATCTACCGATTGACAATAATTGATATTTGCTAAGATTTTTCTTGTTTTTAATGACGCGTGGTAGTTTTATTATTCATTACAGTGATACTTTTACGGGAGAAAGCAAGCCCTTGTGAAGAGGGAGACTGTTACGTTTTAGAACTCTGTAAGAAGTTGATGAACACTGGTGAAAGACGCTGTGATGTATATCCAGTGTTGTGTAGCAAGTGAGTTTTCTGCTCCTCCAATGAAATGATGTTCTTTTGACGCAAGCGTCCATTTTAAATTTCAGACCCAGTTGCACCTGTCTACTCCAGTCTTTTCCAGGCCACGCTAATGAAGTTTTCAGCAAAGTGTGTATTGAAAACTGACAAAAATTCCGCAAACAAACAGACCGGAGCAATGAAAAATGGTACATCGCAGGCGTATCAGTTAGAAATTTCATTCAGTCTTACATTTCCCATGGGTGTCTATCAGAGGATAGTTAGCCAGGTTTTCATTGCTCGGTTTTTTTCTAAAAGCGCGCAGTTTTTCTGCCCAACAATGATCAGGACAGAACCTATCATCAAAATGTCATTTTATTGGGTATATCATACAGATGTAACGAAGTAATCCGATGAAGAAAATGGAAATAGGTCTTGATAAAAATGTCATCTCTTGATTGACATTGTACATTCCGGGTGGTTGTTCAGAGCAGCAAGCCTCGATACTTCTTTGTGGGCAAGGTCATCGTTTTGGCCAAATAAAGTGCACCTGTCTGAATAAGTTCTTTTCTTGAAGGTTTGGTATGCGTAGTAATTTCGCTTCCGTGAGCGAACCAGTGGGTTTACCCACAACCGATCCCCGGAGAAAGGGAGGTCAGGTTGATCGCGACGGAGAATGTGCGGACCATGGATTTCTTCCGTTTGGGGGTGAAAACTCGTCACCAAGTAGTACCTAGACAGAAGGTGGCTTTCTAGTTAGTTAGGACTCTATTAAAGCCGGTAAATTTTGGGGACTCTTTCACGTACGTTCAAAAAAAAACATTTACGGTACATCGACTTTTGGCGAGAATTTAGTGCTTCTGGTCACCTCTAGCTAATGAGTTTGTACAAGCGAAGGACACAATATATGTCCTTGTGCTTTCCGCTTTTCTGTACAAAGCCTTGGTGCAAACAAATGATTGAATCAGCCTTAAACAGTTTGTTTGAATGAAAAGGCATAAACCAAGCAATCCCGAAAAACAGGACAGCAATTNCAGAATAGAGCACCGGACCTTAAACCAGTTGGCACGTGTTTTCTACTCAATATAGCGTAAACGAAGCAATCCCGAAAAACAGGACAGCAATTGGTTTCCCTAATTAGATTTCAAGGACGGTATTTATCAAAAATGTATGATTCGTCTGTTCATCACAGATTGTGCTATATTTCCAGTTTCAGACCGGACCGAAATTCAAGTGCAATATACCGATCAGTAGCTTACTGGCTCTGTAGACCGGTGGTTATTTTCATTTATACATTTTTTTATATCTGAACTGAAGTTTATACTACTCGATTCCCTGTTATGCGTTTCCTTATGACGTGTTTTGCAAAACGCCTTGATTGTGCTAACCAGAAACTATGCAGTTACAAGAGTATACCGCTCTAAAGGTTTCAGTATGTTGATGAATTCCGGTTGTCGCGTTATTCTTTATAGCAAACCGAATTTTTCAAGCTGCTATGAGTTTGCTCCTGCATCGTCCTCTGCCTTCCCTTCGATGGATTTTATCCTATGTTGTGTTCTATGTTTGTTATTATTATCGTCTTCTATTTTTCATTGGCCAGATCTCAGTTACCATTGTGTTGAGGTCCGATTTTCTCCGTTTTGATTGGCTGGTTGCATCTTTTTTGATATAGGTGTTTTTCTTGAGCCGGAAAGTTCCCCGCGATTCGCCGAGTTTCCAAAAATATTTCTGTTTTAAGAGTTCAAAAATTCTTTGTTCAGTTTGGCTTCTTGACTACTAGGTTGTATTTGTTTTCCAGGAAGTTGGTTATTCTCCTCGAGTCGCTTCCTCCTATCGTTTTTTGAAGCTTGCAGCTGTGAAGCTCTTTTGTCCTGGGTACATGTAGATCGAGTCAATTTGAGTATGTTGTTTCCGACCGATTACCCGCCTTCAACCGATTACCCGAGTTTCACCAATCCACGCTGTTTCTTTTGCCGTGCTTGGATGGCGGTTGTTCCAGCTGTTCATTTCTCCATTTGTCCATTTGAACACTGGAATCGATTTCAAGCTGAAGTCCCTTTGTTACATTAATCAACTATCTGTTTTGAGCATTTCGGATTTGTTCAGTCAGTTCCAAATGTGACTTTGTGTAGAGTTTTCTTCGGGAATAGACCTAGTAGATCTATCAAACTGAGTTTTCCTTTCGAGGAATTCTGTCTAAACGCATGCTATTGTGAAGAAAGTTGACAATTTCCTGTTGCCATTTTGTCCTGTTAGGGAAGGTACTCATCAGGTAGATCAGATTCCTGAAAGTAACCCCAGAACACCCTAAATCTAGTGAGACCCTAAAAATTCACCAAAATCTCAAGAGGAAAACCGGGAAGCATCCAGACCAGTCAATCATTCAATCAATTCAGCAAAAGCCGATGAGTGTTCAGACACGCCACAGAAGCACGACCGAGTGTGATCAAAGTTCATGCATTTCATAGGAGCACGATCGGTGTTGACGGGTGTTCACTAAACGCCTATCAGTCAGCCTGGACCAATATCAAAAAGTGCCATTTAAATAGCGCGAGGCCTTTGTAACTTTTGCGCGGTCACGCACTCGCTTGTTGCAATAAAGCTGTTGTGTGTTTGTCGGTGAGTTCTTTTTCTGGCACCAAGCACTGGAGCGAGAACACCAGTCATGTATAACAGTACTCCATGCTAAAAAAACCAACAAGCAGTTTACAGGCCTTTCTTAGTTCTTGGGTGTGGATCTCATCAAACTCCAAGGAGTGCCAAACAGGCGAATCCGGCCGGCAGTTTCACACCTGACCTTTTGACCACGAACGGCTGATCAGCAGTGTTATTGGCTTTCACTTAGACAGGATGCATTATCAGTCATTATTCAATCACGGAAACCACATCGAGTAGTATTGACTGACACTTCTAGTGGGAACTTCTCAGATGGGAGTTTCACTCATCCTTGAAAGTCATTCTCATTCCGAGTGTGGTTGTAGTGCTCATCCGGAATGATGGACAAAAAAGGATGTTCAACGTACTCGGCTCAACCAGCCTTTATATGTAAGAAAGTTTTTTTGGCAAGGCAAGCGAATTACGACCGCAAACTACTGTTTTCTTGTTTGTCAGGTAAGTAGAACCCTATTAGTTAGGCGCTCGTGGCTTGTATAGCAACTACACGGTCAACAGAAAAATGGCATTCGGTGCTCCTTCACTCAAGTCAAGTGTACCATACCTAGAATGCGCATGTGACGGAAAACCTGATAAACGGCACAATTTCAATAGAACGATTTTCGTTTCTCTAATGGGGAACAAATATACCCGCATGATGGCGTAATCTACCCGTAAAACCTTATATAGAGAGGGTCACTGCACTCTCTCTCTCTGCTTACAAGCAATAATTCAAGCAGTGACCCTTGGACTTTGCCAAAGGATATACTGAGTGAGCAAACTCCTGTCAACCAATGGTTTTGTTTTCATATGTAAGACGATTGGTAAAACCCTTGAAGCAGATTAGATCGTCAGTATTTTCCCCTGTTATTTGAGACAGCAGTTCGAGCAGAATCCGTGAAAAAGAACCTTCTTTTTTGTGAGCACAATCAAGTGGGAAGATATTTTTAGGAACGAATAGTGTTCAACTTATCCGACTCTGTTTACGAACAATACAAGACTTAGTACGGTTCGGCTGGTTTTACAAGAGCACGGAGTAAAACTTACGCGGAGCCCTGTTAGTATGTTGTGCCGAGAAGATATCATGTCGGAACTGCCATTTGCTGGCTTCATGTTTTGAGGAATTGTGACCGGAAGCTGAAACATGTCATTGTTGGTGTTCACCATAAGGTTGTAAACAATCCGGAACATTGAACCAAATTTAGTTCGTACATAGTCCTAAACTGATCAGTTGTTTTTCTGTAAAACAGCACATCCGAGAAGATTCTAAAGTCTTTCATTTCAACAAGATTAGCTAATTTTGGAAGTTACATCTGAAAAAGAATAGTACCCACTGCAACCACCCAGGATCGGCCACTATTTGTGTTTTACTTGCGGAAAACGTTTTACGGGATTGTACGGAAAAACTGGGCGCAAGTTATTAAGATATCAGTGAAATCAGTGAAGCTTCAAGTGAACGTTTATTGATTCACTGTACTGGAGAAAGCCAGTGCACAACAGAAACGTTTTATTTTACTGTTCCCTAATACCTAAACATTTCCCCACCTCTGTCAGGTTTGTATTTCGCTGCCTCATCATCACAGCTGCGGACCAGTAATCAAAACTTGGGATCTATAGAGAAACATGCCTTCAGAAAAGTACGAGACAGTATATTTCGAAGATGAATCTGGTGAGGCTATAGGGGAAAAAGTTCGGATAGACTGCCGAGATTTTTTTATACAGAAGAGCTGCAAATGTAAAAACAAGATTCCGTCGAGATTTTGACGGTATAAAAAATCTAGAAGCATTGGACATCAGTCTCCTCCTTACTTGAAACCATCAGCCGTGCAAAGCTGAAGAAACTTCCTGGAGTCTCGACCCCGTGCCAGCGGTAGAAGACTAAAGCGTTCAGCCGTGAACACCAAATTCGCAGTGGAAGTAAGTCGTTCTTCAACAAGATATAGAGGGTCTCACAGTCCAATCATGGGATCCACATAACCTGACCATTTGTTCAATAGGCGCCATTACAAGTTCTGAGTGTTCTCCTTCGTACAAAGCTTGATAGCTATTTGGCCGTGTTGCTCTGAAGAGTTTTGGCAGCACGTTATTTCCGTTTGATGATAAACCAAAGCAAAGCAATGGCTCTTTCGATCCAAGCATGATTTTTAACACTACACTGAGACTGAAAGTGGTTCCATACAAAAATATACAAGGAAAAAACAGGTAAAATTGCCTTTTTACTTATAGTAGAATCATGCAGATTATCTGATGAGGAACTATGTTTGATCGATTGTGTAGAGTCTGGTGAAAAAGTAGTATCCGTTCAGTAGTAGTGTTCGACTAAGCGAGTGAGCATTACAGTAGGGTGACGTCATCAACGCTGTTCTTTGAGTTGTAATCCAGACTTATCAACTACTCCCGGAGTGATAATATTAATCTTCCTTCGTTAGCGTAACACCGTTTTGGTACGAAGCTGTCGTGCGTTTCGATGGAAGCACGAACGGCCTGATGGCACTAGGTTGCCGAAGCCTACCCCGGAGTAGTCGAGGCGCCAGAATTGTGTCCGAACCATGCGGCCCAAGCACTGAGTCATCTCGAACTCCTGGAAGACAAACGCAATGTTTCCGGAATATAATCCCATTATAGACTTGAAGCACGGAACATGCAGCGCAGTTGTACTCTCAACTTCGCTTACTTTTAGTCAGCTGGTCTGTATTCGCGGTTATTCCATATCGTGCACAGCAACTACACGTACCCCCAGCATGTATACCACGTGTGAAACTAATGACAACCAGTCAACCAGTACAGCTGAGACAAGAACGGAAATGCCGAAGTTTAATTCCACGTTACTGCGATCATTCGGAGTTTGCCCCCGTCAGGCTGTTTCATACGAGAGCTTCACGTCCTATGACTGGAATCCTAAAATGGTCTACTGTTGTTCTGTAGAATATCAGAGGTGATAATGAGGTGTGCTATAACCTGGCCAAAAAGGAGACGTTTCCTCAAAATTGAACAAAAGCGTACAGTAGCTAAATTGCAATATACCAAGTTCAAGCGTTAAGTGACCGATCGACTTGACTCATTTCTGCATTTTGTTAACTGTCATAGTTGATGAACTTTGGTAAACTTTTCAGTGCTGTCCGTCAAATGATTCTCGTGCTCCTTTTTCGCAGATATTTTTGTCAAGTCAAAGACTTGTCATCGAATTTCCAGCCCCAGCGTTTTCATTAAGCACATGAGCTTAAAACACTTGATAATTCATGCTACTGATTACGTAGTCAGTAGGACATTTTTCGGTACGCACTGAAGACGTTTGTTGCCCAATAAATCGAGGTAGGCAGATTCACCTGGTCACTTCTCACGTGTACATAGTGGCTGACTGTTTTTTATAGGTTTTCGGGCGAAATTCGCGCCGAAACTTCGGAGAATGGAATGGAACTCTTGATGTTTTTTAAGTTCAGTTAAGTGAGGAAAAGATTCTCCGCACCCAGAAAATTCCTGTGACATGCGTTGCATGATGCCTCCTGTTGGTGGCGATGATAATTTAGAAATGATACTTCACCACTTGTACTTTCGGCTATTATACCCGGATTTTTTGCGGCGGCACGAACTGATTTCCCCAGAACGTAATACCGGAGGTTCTGATTTTGCACGCAAAACTGAATAAAACTACACACACTACTCATAAAATTGCTGAAAACTCGTGTCGAATACCTTACAATCGGAACAACAAGGCTGCTTAAAGCAGCAAATTCAGTTGAAGCGCACTATCCCAGACTATAAATTTTGCCGGATACAGTTGAGTTTCCTGTCAAAAATAACTTCGCTCGCAAATGAACGTACTTGCTGAGAGAAGTGCTGGTGTTTTTATGGAGGCAACACACCACTTGCATGATTGCAAAAAGCCTTTGACAGATCGCTACCAGTTTCTCCCTTCATGAATCACATCACTTAGGAGTAGTCGTGAATAAAGCCTTAAAGATGAGAGACCCACTTAGGTTTAAAGTAAGTCGCACATGGATGTATCTCTTTGGGGTCATTTTATGCGTCCTCTTTACAATGAACGTGAAGTGAACATTCGTCGCCACATTCTTTAGGTTTTCAAGTGCTAACAGAACCACGTGATTTTCCCTTAGAATGATTTTATTTACTTTCCCACCGAATGCTACATAGAAGTGCTTCACTTCCCAAAAACGGTTACAGAAGTTCAGCTTAAAAAAATTGTCCATAAGTATGCTGAATTCCAGTTCGAGTCGAAGACCCTGAGGTCTGCAGCTTTAAGGAGTTCAGCCCGTTTAGAACATATACGGGTGTATGGCAGGGATTCGAGTAACCCCTGGAAGGTGAAGAAAAATAGGTGAGGCATGTGTCCTAATGAACGAGGTCGCTGTGGTCGAAGTCAATATAACAGAAAAATGAGAAAACTTCCGACAGATTAACTGCAGTCTCTCATCCATTTTAACTACTCATAAGTAGTTCAGAACTCACCAATAAACACTACATGAAATGCAGTCGATGTCCAGCCCGTCCTACTGGTCTCTGCCGTTAGCTAAAAGGAATATCGCTCGTCATCCTTGTTTGTTTCATTCTTTCGGTTGATACGTATCCACTGTTGCCAAATTGTCCGGAGGCCAGTCGTTCCTGATAACCGAACATTGGACGGGTGTCACCTGCGGGCTACGGACCAAACATAGGCATGCCCTGGTTTGTCAGCCAATCTGGATCGAGAAGCTCGAAGCTTCTCACCCCCTCACGGAGATTCTAGCCCGGTGTTGTGGAACACTCAGTGATTACGCTATAAATGCAGTTGTAGTGGCGTTCCTTTGTCTCTAAAAAGGGCTGCCTGATGTCACCGTGCCTTTTGATATACCACAGTGAGGTCAGCAGAAAGCCAAGGACCGACACAGAGTTGCACGACCGTTCAGCAAGTCATAAAAAATGGCGACGATTCGAACCCACGGTGTCAGGTTCGGCAGAGCAACTCCAAGTAGTTTAACAGTAGCAATAGAAGCAGTTCGAAGAACCCTGTTGAATCTCTGATGCGCAGTATGTCAGTGAATGCGACAAAAACAGTTGGGTCTCCGTCTTCTTCCGCGGATGCTGCTGTCAGCTCTAGTAGTGAATTCAATTTTCACGCTGAATCTAGACGGACTTTCATAATTTGGTTGAAGTAATACGAGGACTGCGGTTTTGTCAAGATCCGCTTTGGTGATAGATTCGGAGTGGAAGCTCAGCGTGCGGATAACGAGAAGCGACTGCCTTCGCTGTGCACTGATCATCGTCTGTCGCTGACAACCACGAACGTCCAACACGAACAGTGAGTTAGTTGGAGGCCTCCAAACACAAGACAGCCATGTACTCAGATGGACCACGGGGCTCTCAGCTACCGACAGAGATCATCAATTAGGAATGGTCGTTCCTTCAGGGGAACACTCTGATCATACCATTGTTCGAGCCCGATTCCCGATTACGAGTGCCAAAGCAGTGCCGTTCCAATCAATAAATTCGACACGTTTCAGTAGCTCAACAGTGTGGACCTGATCTGGCTAGAAAGTAATCGGAAACGCACAGTCATGTGGTTGATGAAGACTGTCTGCAGGTCGAATAGGGGCGAGTTAAAGAAGCAATGCTCTCAGCTTTCAGAACTGCTTGTCCAGCCCATCTGACTGGACTCAATGAACATTGGATATCTTTGAGATCAGCAGATTTTATTGCTACCCGAAAGGCCATACCAGCAACTGGTGGTTGTGGTGGCGCATCCATACCCCTCAAACACCGGAAAATCAGGATCTTAGAAATAACAGAGAATGCTGATAGATTTTGAAAGCTCAGAAGATTAGGAAAGGTTTTGCTCCAGTCAACGCTTGATTCGATCAGCTGATCGAAAAGAGGCAGATGTCAGTGAAAAAATATGTGAGAGACAGGGAACAGCAATTCACTTCTTCATTCGTCCGCTTGAGTGATGGGCTGAGCACTTCATAGAACAGTTCAGTTGGTCCCCTCAACGCAACCTTTAGAAGGACTCGGCCCGACACAAGCAGCCGAAACCAGCCTGAGATACCAATCCTGAAGCGCGGCGAGGTACCTCTTAGGATGGTCTGTACCACGCACGCTTCAAAGCAGGAGGTTAGGTTCTAGTGAACAGTCTGGCATCTATACTTCAAAGGATTGGAACAAAAGCAGAATACCAGCCGAATGTAGCTCCTCGACCGCCATCCCAGTTTTCAAAAAGGGCACAAGAACATGTGAACCCCACATCATCATCATCCTGGCATCCCTCGCATCTAAGGTACTGTGTGACATTATTTTGCGCAGGATGATCGATTATCGGGAGAGACAAGTTCGTGAGAACCAAGCTGGGTTTCGCCCTGCCCAAGGATGCGTCGACCATGTCTTTACCTTGAGAGGAATTCTTGTACAGCGCCACTCCTTCAGACGTCCAACATTGTTATTGATCTGCAAGCTAATTTTGACTGTGTCCATAGTAAGAAACTTTGGCAGTGTCTGGCGACCAAAGGTTACCCTTCCGAATTTCTATCCCTTATGGACACACTACATGGGCGCGTCTGAGTATACGGCAAGCTTTCGTCTGAAATCATCACGTCCATTGGTGTTAGACAAGGCTGTCCTGTCTCGCCTTTCCTCTTCAGCTTTGTTATTGACATGCTGCTTGAAATTTCTTTGCCTGCCTCTGAAAATTCGGGGGTCGAAATGCTCCCGGGACGTTCCCTCACAGACACTGCATATGCGGACGACATTGCTTTCCGTGGTTCAGATCATTCCGAAATGCAAGTGATTTTAAATAAACCAACTCACTCTGCTGCACGGCTTGGCATGAACCTCACACCTGCAAATTGTAAATTACTGCCACAAGACTGGGTTGGATCAAACTGAGACCTCATGTTTGCAGGTGAGCCAACCAACGTGGTAAATAAATTTGTTCACCTGGACAAATGGATAAATTTTGGTGGACTGTCTGGAGATGAGATTCTTCCTCGAATCGGGAAGACCAGGGAAGCTTTGACAACCTCCGACATCTGTGGAGATGACGTGATGTCAGTCTGTCTGTCAAAGGCAGAGTTTGTAGTGCGGAAGTGAGATCCATACTGCTTTATGGATCATAAACCTGGCCCCTATGTGCAGAGGGCATAGAACAGATGTCAAGGTTTGACCAACTGTGTCTCTGAAGGATATGTCGGATCTGGTGAGAACACAAATGTGTCAACAGTAGCAAATGCCACCTGGCCAAACAGACAGGTATTTTTCATTTTTCACCAAAATATACGACGTATGCTTCCCTGAAACCAAGAGCACTTGAAATTCCTCAAAAATATGATATATCGGCCAGTTTGTGGGAAACCACTTGAATCCCGATGGGCATGTACAAATTTCCTGAATGCCATCATCCAGGAGCAGGCATCTCAGAAGTATACACGCGTTTGGCGGCAGTATCGACCACTCTCCCTTATTTGCACGGAATAACGCTGGAATTCTTTGAACAAGTTTATCGAAACAAGAGTCTTGACACTAGCTTGACAAGTTCACATGAAATTTACATGCACACTGATTACAGCAATAAGTTCTACCAGCTGGAAGCTTGTCAACGTTTCCGAACTTTTTGTTTGGACAGAATATCGAATCGAGAAAATGGCGTCACCATAACCTTGAAGGGACGATAACGTTGTCTTGCGGAAGTTCTCAATGGCATGTGCTCGTCATATGTCCACTGTTACGTTGTTCAGTACAAACTTTCTACCGTGATTAGTTCTCAGCTGGTCAGCTTTGGTAACCTAATACCACGCATGCCATTGCCGGAGCACCCACGTGACAAAACAGCTGGTGTTCATCCAGACCGCCACTTGTGTGTTTTGCATTTCTCTTTACTCAGGAACAGGAATGTGTCGTATTCTCAATCGAACTTTCCGAATAGGTCGAGTGAACACGGTTGAAGCGACTTGTATCCGTGACGACAGACAGTCCTCACTCATGCGGCTTGCACAAGGACAGAAAACCAGGTAGGATGTGAAGGCCGGTGCAGTTAATCAAGTAAAAATCAATGCCTAGATGAAATCAACATTACAATGTTGCTCTGCGACAGGACCAGCTCTGAAGTGCGAGGACCCTTTGAGGTGCCCTTTGACGGTTACAGACCCCGTACAGCAAAGCTGAACACGGCAGCTTTAGTCATAAATTTGTTTGACCTCCGCACATCCCAACCATGTTTTCCGCCACCGATGACATTTAGACGTCAATACGATAGGTGGAGATGAGACGTATGCGATATCTTAGCGCGATGTTCGGTCAACAAGCGGTCCACATTTCTAGTGATTTTCATGTACAGGTATCAACAGCAACTTGAATCACTGTCCCCCATTCTGTTTTCTACACCTAGCATGAATCATTTTACTTCCCAATCAGTTGTTTTCCCTCATGAGGGTAGCTGGTAGCGAGAGAAACACCAATGCATAAAAGTGGGAATTGATGTACAGAACGAGTCCTCGTACATCCAGGTAATTTAGTCCGAAAGCGTCGCTTAAGTCTATCGTGAAATTTGTGCATTCAGGCATTTCAACAAGCAACAATTAGTTAGGTGCATTGAAGCGGATCACAGCACTGAATTTCTCACTATTGACTTGTCAATTGCCCTTGCCCTGTCCACACGGAAATCAGACCGTTCATCCGGTGGCCAGGCTGTTTCAATACTTTACCAGCTAGGCATTATTTTATCGATCTAAATTGTTTTCCCTCCATTACTTCCAATGACTCTTTCAGTCTGTCCGCCCTCTTTCAAGTGATCTGCCCACAACTAACCCTTTGCATTAGCGTTGAATAC
The DNA here is from genome assembly GCA_003604175.2 of Clonorchis sinensis. Lineage (NCBI taxonomy): Eukaryota > Metazoa > Platyhelminthes > Trematoda > Opisthorchiida > Opisthorchiidae > Clonorchis > Clonorchis sinensis. The sequence goes on from CM030371.1 coordinate 32,321,321, forward strand.
ACGAATGGGATTATCTAATCAGCTGCGGATATTCTGCTGCCGAAATGCATGATTTGATGAACTTGTTCGACAACTCCTTGAATGCATGGTTATCCTCAGTTTCCAGCACGTATCAATTACGTGTTTTCGTGGGTTGTACTTGCATCTCCGGTGAATGTAATATAGTGTTACATGCTGCATACAGAACTCTGCGGGTTCTAGTTCGCATGATAATGGATTAGTCGGCGTCGAATTACCTGACGAGGCACACTACTCGTGTAACGGTGGATACTACTGATGAGGCATGTGAGTAGTACGCCTTCCAGTAAATCCGCTTTGCGTCTCTTGAAAAGTAAAATCTATTACGGAATTGGTGGAGTCCCTTTGTAGCATTTGCCTGCATTTGAGTAACAGTCAATGAATATCCAGAAAAGTTCAGGAAGACGCGTTCAAGGAGAAGATTCATATTCGGTTTTGTAAACGAGATGCATATGAGAGTCTTGCTCCCCTGTTCATTAGTCTGTAACCGTTAAGTTGGTGTTCTCAAATGGACAACTCCGCAGCGAAGGCCTTCTTCCTTTCACTCCTAGATGCAAGTAAGTGTACCCCACCAGTTGCGTACAATTTGCTTAACGGATTTCGCTAACATAGTGCTGAGTAGTGCGATCCGCGGAGTGAACAAATGTCTTCCGAAGGTGGGTTTTGGGATCCTGTCACATGGATCTCGGACTTGTGTTAGATCAGATTACAAGCATTTTTGAACTTTATTCATTTTTATTCCCGGCAATCTACTTTTCAGTATTTTTGTTCGCGTTTTTTCCAACACTACCCGTTTTCGACCAATCAACGAACAGCTTGATCGCATCTGTCTTTTCCTCAATTGATTCAAGTCCCAATCAACGTTTGATTGTTATATCTTTATTTTTATTTCCTCTGATTACTATATTTCTCGCACGTAATTATATATCTGGATATAAACACCCGGATTCTCTTCTTGACCCTTATTCTCCTAAGTTCATCTGACAACATGTAGAGGACTCAGTGAACAATATCGCTGCGTTGAAAGTGGCCTCCCCAAAAGATTTTTCATCAGTTCATTTGAATGTGAATCCTTGTTAATGAGGGAACGTTGCCTGCCCAAAACAGGTTTTTGCTGTAATTAACGGTCAAGGTTTGTTCTCTAATGAGGTCGGTCACAAAGCACTACTGTGTGTGAAAATCTGTTCACTAGCTGGACCCACTGGCTTGTATAAGAAAGCCAAGAGTCATGCTTTCATCCCGTGACCTTGAGCTGCTTTGAGTGATTATCGACTATCGATTATCACATACACCCCATAAAACTATGAACACTATTATAAAGTGTGTCCGAATGTTATGTATCTCGTACTCGTGCTAAGCGAGATGCACAACTAGAGACCTTCTGTAATACCCGGGTTAAAAACATATATTCAGGCAGTCTATAAACGGACAGTTCAAATCAGACAGCGAATATGAACAGCCAAGCGGCTCACCAGTCTACCTACATCCGTCTTCACATAGGACATGACACCGATCCCAAACCGTGGCCTGGCGTCTAAAGTCCCCCTCCCAATCGGCGTTCAATGAGGCCTCAGTGAGAGAAAACTTCAGGGGTGGTCCAATGCTCAGCACCAAACTCAAGCATAAATACTGGGTCATTGATTCATTAGCGGAGATCCATTCGTTGAACGCCAACTTTCATCAAAGTATTGGATCGTATGACTCGTGGCCAATTCAAAAGAATTCGTGAGCCTGGTTCAGACCAGACGAGTCACGTGACCAGAGCGATCTCCCTGCAACTTGTCAATCGAACCGTCGAACCAATCTGGCGGAATGGTTCAGTGATTTGCCGGGCGATTCCACTAGTATACACTTGCCTATTGCCTCAAGACTGTTTTCGACTGGTCACCAGTAAACATTTCCACATATCAATAAAAGGGGAGTGTACAAAAATCAACTATGAAATACCGTGTGACTTTATATGGTCTTCTTCTTGAATGCACGCAAAACTTTGCTACTTTCTTAGTAACGTTTAAGCTGAAAGTTTATTGCTGCTCTCTAGAGTGTATCCACTTTACCTGACCAGTCTTTTCTCTCTACCTAGACAGCGTACCCACAACCAGATACAAGGTAAGCCATATATTCATGTTTATATTGAGTACTTGCATGCATGACCATAAAAAGTGTGTTACTGTACGCTTTGTGTCCTGCATCGTCTCCAGGTTGGTAAACTGGAGGTGATCACGTGTATAATTGGCTTGCTGACCGGCGTAAGAACGGCCCAGACGAACTTTGAAAGGTGATTGGTCAAAACGATAATTTTCACTTTTCCCTGAACAGATTAGTGAACATTTATGAATGAGTTGGGTCACACTAGGAATCTGCAGGTCACCTTTACGGTATACTAAGTCCCTGTGGTGATAACACGACTGGGGTCTCTCTCAAGGAGCAGAGTTAGAAGCATGTCTTGATCCTCTACGGAGATTGCTAGTAGGTCCTGGAAGGCTTGCTCCACTGACCAATAGCAATGGGCACAATACTTAACTACCGTGTATGACGAAGCCAGAGTGTTTTTCCAGTGTTAACTGAACTATCAACGCATAAACGAGAGAAATCTGAATGTACGTTTCATGTGACTACGTATTGAATGTGACTTTCATCACAGTTCCACCTGAGCTGAGTCATTGAGTTGAGCTCAAGGCCTTGCAAGTGAAATCCCATGTGACCTAGCACTAGTTGGCACCTTCTTGAAAGTGAACAAACTACAGGCTGAAAGTAATATATCACAGGAGTTGTGCTTTTTTAGAGATTTTTTTGTTCTCGTAAATGGTGGTCTGTTCGATGGTTTATATAATATACTCAACTTCATAACAAATACTACTAAATGTGGACAAGTAGACAGTGGAAGATGTTGGAGAAATACACATTCCTCCGGCTGAGTTTTGGATGCCCCATGCCATTGTTTAGCACTTGGACTTGGCAATACAAATAATCTCATGTGGACAATAAGCTGACACCATGTATTTCTCCAGTGACGAATGGGCAAAACTCCTCCCTAATGGCAATAATCTCATGTGGACAATAAGCTGACACTATGTATTTCTCCAGTGACGAATGAGCAAAACTCCCCCCTAATGATGGACAGTCGTTGGATGAAAATTCACGCGTGAACTTTTGTCGCTGACCTAAGCAATAAAACTCGGGCACACCAAAAACAAATATTAACCTTTGGTCTCTAAACCGCCGGTTTTCAAATGCAGTTTGGCTGTTCAATCCACGGGAGATCCAGGATCAGGTGAAAAGATGATGAACGGCCCTGCGGCGGACAAATTGACTACAGAACCAGTTCATTTCATCATTTTTAACCTCGAATGCATCATTCGCGGTTCACCGAAGTGAATTTATCGATTACAGTGCGTCAAATGCGCAATATATTGAGGTTTAAACTTGAAAAGTAGAGGAATTGGGAAGGGAACTATGCATTGAAGGAAATAGCTTGGATACACGAGCGTCATTGAGGGCGCGACTGGCCATGTCTGACAACGCTCCTGACCGTTTATGTGGCCCGTCTCGTGGTCCCCATCCAGGAAGATGGCAATGACCAGCGCAGCTGAGTTTGATGGTAATGGCTTTTATACTTCGTTTCCAAGTGATTGTTTGACCGTCTCTGTCTCGTTTCCACCTTTCACGCTTTTGTGCGAAAGGAACCCTTCGAGGAAGTCGGTCGACTGGCATACGCAGCACGTGGCCAAGCCAGCGCAACCTATGCAGTGTGGTCAGTTTGTCTATCGAGGGTGAGTTATTTCTCCCGAATACCATTCGACGTACTTCAGCATTGCTGATCCGATGTTCCCACCAGATTCGGGCAATGCTCCGAAGACATCGATGGTCAAACACTGAAAGTCTTTTCACGTCCTCGGTGCGCAGCGGCCAGGTTTCTGATCCGTATAGTAATATGGAGCACACCGCAGCTAATATATATGTATATATATACATATATTCATATATATGTATGGATGTATAACTATATATAATTATATACACACTGGGAACATAGTGGACGATCTATTAGGAACTGTGAAAAGTTATCCGCTCATAAAGTCGTCAATCTGTTCGATTGTTCGGAAGATAATTGTGCACCCCTGTCAACTACATTAGTCCTAGGTACCAATCAGGTTTGTCCCAAGGTATCAATTTCGTGTGTTCATTAATTGGTTGGATTCACTAACTCATGTCTGGTTGGATGATCCTCATGAGATCGTCTTCTGTCGGTTTGGAAGTATACAAGACGATAACGTTTTCTGCCATGTGCAACTCCGTAGTCCTTTCACGAATGGGACTCTGTGTGCACCGTCTAATTTGGATTGCGTTACTGTGCCTCCAAGATTCCGGTTCCTCCAGAATCGACCGTGAGTTCTATTGTGTCTGTCACTGTGCGCACAGCGCTTTTCGGACTCTTTCCATAGTCTGACGGAAGTTCCTAAATTTGCCCAAGTTTTTAGTGAACTAGCACGAACCATCGCAATCGTGAGAGAGTATCTATGTAAGGAATCGTACCAAAAATATTTATCAAGCACATTTCAGCGGGTTCAGTTTCCATCTTTCAATGAATGAGTACAAGTTTAATGTGACACATTGAAAGAGATTTCCCCGGGGATTGTTCATTTTCAACCTTTGAATAATTTCAGTGGACTTGGTCTTCTCAATGGTAGGACAGAGGGCGACCGAGCCTCGCACTGCGAACGGTTTAGTCCTCCTAAGTATGGAAACGTTTACACATTGATTGGGACCCCTAAATGTTTCCAAAGCCTTACGCCGAAAAGTAGTGGGAGCATACCAGGCCACTAAATATCCCTTAAGTGCGCCGAACGTCCAGTTAAGCTTTAAACACATTTGTAATTGCATTTCTACCCGCCAGAACAGAAGCTATCACAACTTTATGTTCTGAAGCATAAAATTCACCAATTTCCAGGGAAACCACCTCACCAATTCAACAACCGACTGCCGAACGAGGAGGTTGAGCCCTCTCTTGCTGACGGTTGATCCTACCAAGAATGAGAACCCTTGCACATGTAATCGATTCAAGATGCGACCGAATATTTTCACAGGTTACTTCATTACTGATGCACACCACGTTTCACACAATCACGTGCCGTGTTACCGGCGAGGAACTCATAGCACTAGTAAACGAGATGATTACCTTAGGTTTGCTAGGACAAAATTCTAGGTTGATTTTTTAAACCAATGTTTCTCAGCTGAGTAAACGTTCACATCCAGTTTAGTTGCCCTTGGCAGCTCGAGACATTCACATTAAATCCCACTGGATGAGGATCTCCACTTTTTTTTACTAATTCATATTCGTGCAGCCTAGAAATTGCGAAATTTACGTAGCACATACTCGCGCCATTTTTCGAAATATTCGTCCCTTAGAGATTTCATTGAATATTGTACTGTGTGTCTCATGTTTTAGTGTCCGAGCTGGATGTCCTCTTCAAGCAGTACGTTCCCCTGTGTAAGTCCACACTAACCGGCGTACCGTGTGCATTTTTGAATGTCAGAAACCCCCAAGAATTTCGTTTAACCATAGGGCACAGAGTTCAAGATAAACCTTTGAACTTCTAATCGACTTGTGCGTAAAACCCCCTCTGGACCAAATCGAGTACTATATATAAGGTCCAATATAACAAAACAACCAATGTCGGGTGTTCACTTTCTGGGCCTGAGCGCAAATGAGAACAAGATGCCCGAATTAAACGGTATTTTAGCTTTTCTCGTATGATTGTCTTACCGGTGGATTCCAACCTATTCTCAGTATCACCTGATCACCTTTCGAGCACAGAAGCAAAGAAGACCGTAACGGTCTCGGATTTTTTGACCGATCAAACCGAAATCAAGAAAACTGATCTAAAGCGCAGGAACGGTGGACTGTCACATGTAGCTAAGTGATTATCCCACGCAGAATGACTGGACATTTGCCTGATTAGAAACTGTTAGCAGTGACGAATGAAAGTAGGTTTGAGGTGATTTGGAGGGGGGGGGAATACGAGGGATATTAATCCCCCCGGCTTTGCTTGTACAGACAGGCCCAATTTCTAAACTGCGCTCAAAAGACGGTTGACTATGTTACACAACTCAACACAATTTGCGTGTGTGAGGGAGCAAAATCTGAAGTGCAATCGGGCTGACTCAGTTTTCTTACAGAAAACGGATGCTTTGTAAAGGTTGAAGGGAATGCTTTAATATGAGTACTCCTGTTTATGGTAAAAATCCAACGTACTCGTGTACATTTAGCTACTAGGTTATTGAAAGGGAGAGATTTTTCGACACTGCCCTTTCATCAAATTCAGTTTGTCTTCAGTGCTGGAAGGCGTTGTATGTCCGCAGTTCAACACTGCCGGCTAGGTGGGGGGAAGTGGTATGCGGAAAAACATGTGGGCTGTGTGTTGAGAAGTGTAAGTTGGCTGCGGACTGTATAGAATTTTTATTCAAGTCGGCCGAGTCCCGACGTCCCTCCTCTTGTTTTAGCATTGTTATTCCGGCTCGCTCAAACCAAACACGGACCCGGGCCTCAGCCTTATTAGGACATGTTGATATTGAGCACTCTTGACCTGTTGGATGACATATCCTGCAACCATTTGTAACCGCTAGAAACGCGCTGGGCAACAGGCGAACCGGTTCCCCGCTGAGGAATTTGGGTCACAGCTCCCATCGCTCAAATTTCAGCAGGAATGAAACTGAAGCACAGTGCCCCTCCCCACTCTGGTGTGAACTAGCCGTAGTAGTCACATCAACATATGAAAAGATCTGTCCTCCAGCACAGAAGTGATGCAAACACAGTCGTCGGAAATTTTCCTCCGACTGAGTGGAAAATGGTGGGTGAGTGAGTGAAAATGAGAAGGCCAGTTTAGTAGTGGAAAACATCCAGCCAACGGAGCATAACATCTCACGGAGCTGAGCTTAGTTAAAACCTGCAGTGCAACTCTAGGAGAAGCCAAAATCTAAATATACTCATTAGCAAATCGATTTGGTTTCCAAAGGAGACTCAATTGAATCTCTCATTTGTGATATTCTTCAACTGAATATGCTGCACACAGGGCGCCTCATGTTTCGGTTGGTACGATATTCAAGATATCGCAGTATACTTTTTTCACAAAGGAAACGACTCACGAGAGGTTCACTTGAGTCTCTCGTGAAAAACAAACTGATTTGCAAATGGGTGTACTTGTCGAAATCAGTCCAATTTGGATTCAAGCAGAACATGAGGTTGAAGGAAACTCGGGGACTTTGCCTACCTGCTGAGCCCCAAGAACGGCGAAACTGGTCGTGGGCTGTCGAGGATTTTTCAGCAACCTCGTGAGTAGTTTCCTTTCTGAAAACCAAAAGTCGGTTTGAGCCACATATGTGCACCTGTCCAGGGACAAAGCTATAGCTGGACAAGAAAAAACGAGGCGCCTGGTGTAGAGCCATTTATCGCAAGTTTGGAATATGAGCAGGAGAATAATCTCCGTTTTTGTGTGCAGGCGTATGCTACTGATGAAACATGCCAGTAGTGTCGGGCGTCATGTGTCAAATCTTGTCCAAAAGCTTGTAATCGCTCAGTGTGTATTGCCACAGAAACAACTCCGCGCCAAAGTACGCCTTTCTTTTCAAGAGTACCGAAAGAAGTAGGAAACCAAAAGTACCAACGATCTTACATTTGTCGCGTTTTGACCTGTTTTCATCTGCTTTTAGATATTCCAAAACAAGATTAAGCGGCCACCTCCTTGAGTTGTCAGATTTGGAGGTCCGGCGATTGTTTTGTGTACTTAACACGGCAGGGAACCATCCTGTTTTGTGCTGACGGACATCTGTTGTCCAGAACATTAATATCCTCTGACCAGCATACACACTTCCTTTATTTTGAATGTTAGGTCTGGTTATGCCGCTCGACTTGTCTGCTTTATTCCAAGATTTCGGGATCACGACTAACTATTATAACATTTTTTTGACTTGCTAAACATTTATTAACATGCCTCTCAATAATTTCTTAAACTCACCTCACCTGAAAGCTGGGGTGCACCTCCGGAAGTTCAGAATTTTGGACCACCCGAACAGCGGTTCGATAGCTAACCCTTTGGTCACAAGCGCCTGACAAGCAGTGTGATTAGTTCTCACTAAGACAAGATGCAGACAGCACTGACTCCAGTCACAGGACTCATATCACGTGGTCCCCTATCGAATCAAACCACGAGTGACAACTTCTCACATGGAAATTTAGCTTAGCTTCATTTATTCCCTCCAGTGTTTTTTTTTGAACCCATCGAAATTGCCTTCGATTCATCTAGTGAACAGCTTGTGGAGGAAGTCAACTTACGGAATCAGGGGTTTATAGGTACATTCCAAGTTCCTTTGCCCATCCAAAAAATCGGCTCATATTAGTTTCTTTTTTCATTCATACGCTTTTCAGTACGTGCAACGACAGACTCGTTTGGAAGTGCAGAGAACCATGCTGCAAACTTTACAAGCCATATCTCACAACAACAACGCTGCCATGAATCGCAATCCTCCGGAGACCACCATGAACAAACAACCGACAATAAAAATTCAGCGGAGTCCCAAAATTCTGTCCTACCTGGCACAGCCCACCAATGTTGCATGTGCGAAAAAACATTTCGCTTTCGAAATAAACTTTTGACACACCAATTGTCGCACTCAAGCAATCGAGGTTTCTCCTGCGATCATTGTACAATGACCTACAAGTATTCATTCAATCTTCAAAGACACATCAAGAACAAACATCAAGCATCATCAGCCACAGATAAAACACACCTGGTTGGGGAAGACAGCCATCAATGTCTCCAATGTGGAAAGCTATTCAAAAATTACTATTATAGGCGGCGTCATCAAATCACAGTTCACGAAGGACAAGGGCGTGAAATTTGCCAGGAATGTGGAGCCGAGTTTTTCAAAAAATCAAATCTCGACATGCATATCAGATCTGTACATTGGAAGCAACGGCTATACAAGTGCACCCGATGCGATCGGTCATTTTCGCGTTCGTACGATCTTCGGAGACACATCAAGTCATGGCACACAGACCAAGTAGATGGCAAAGACCGCAAAGGTCGAAACAAGATTTCCAAAAAATAGTATTAACAAATGAACTTCTGAATGTAATAAAAGTTGAATTGCAGTTCAGAATGTTGTTCTGTATTTGAAAACATTTTCACTCGAATCCTATGGAGGATTTGGCTTCCAGAAGCTAATTTCGATGACACTACTCAAAGTTAACGAGCAGGTGTGGAAGAGTTTGCTCAGGTGACTCGAGGTTAAAAAAAACTATGCTGGAGGCGCATCACTGCTTGACGCATGCAGTTGATCAGACACCCTTCCTGATGTATATAAAGAGGTTTTTTGTTTACTGTAGTCTAATTTCCATTCAACAATGCTGCCGCGGTAAGAGTGTCCCCAGGAAGAGTTCCACATTGGGTAAAATAATCATTCTCTGACTGCTAACGTGGCGAAAAATGTAGGCTAAAAGAATACTGATTAGGCTTTCGAATTCACACCTACGTATTTGAGTGGTGTAGTTACCTGAGTAACCGTTTATTTGTATCTTAGTGAAACTCGTAACCGTGCTTGCAAGTTGGCTAACAAAAATAACATTTGTGAATGTGAATACATTGAAAAAGAAGCCGTCAAGAACGAACGAAAAAATAGAACAAGGTGAACTGGGGGCTTCACTGATTAATTATTTACTGGAGCCATATATATGAACCTGTTTGTCAGTGAAGTTGATGTGCTTCTGACAGGGGAGAAAACGATTATTTGTGTTTTTCACAAGTTCAACGGCCTTCGTATTGACGCATAGGATTTCTTGGAAAAAGAACATCCGCAAACTTCACAGATTTGCCGCCCTTCCCTCGTGTGTACCAGCCTTTGATGTTGATGTAGGGTCTTCCAAAATCCAAAGAGTTTGTTTTAGTATTTTCAGGCATGTGTCCATGTTTTGACAACAGACTATTTCGATACATTGTCGGACTCTCATAGGACCCCAAGCGATCACGGTCTGAATCTTGGAATTCGACCGGTATGTAACCAGTAGGTGACGGACAAGACTCTTACAAGAAATGTGACGCAAACTGCTGTGTTCCGAGTTGATTACTAGCAGTCCGACAGGTGTTAATTTAAGGACTACTCAAATAGCGCAGATTGTGTCCACAACGTCTGTTCCACAAGCAGCCTTGTGCGCTTTTTCTGTCGAGGTTCCGTGTAGCAAATGACAGTTTGAGGCCCTCAAAAGCAATCCCATCGCAAATCCACCAATGTTTGACAGGTATACTCGTTGGGAGTGCCGAGTTTATTGAACACAGAACGCGAGAATTATTTTTGCTGTTGTGAGTTAGTCCCTTATAGGTCTTTCGGCGGAACATTGATGTCAGCAGCTTGAATATTTCACTCGATGAGTTCATCACAGCAACTAATCTGCTGCAACTCGGTACACGGTTAGGTTCAATACGGGTGCAGATCATGAACAGCATCTCACAAACCGTATATTTGTACTAGAGGAATCAGCCAACCTTCCTGGACGAACCTCCAGTGGTTGCAGCTAATGCATGATGTTTCTTCAGTGGTCCAGCCAGCGTCGAAAGACATTGTATTCATCCGATGTGGGTCAACTATAGCGAGATGGAAATTCAGTCGTTGGTTGGCAACGCATGAAAACCTAATTTGTAATGTGGTAGTGAAGCACAAACTTTCCACAAGGGAGCCCACAGAGAGCATAACTTCAAAAGATTCGCGAAACTTTCATCTGAGTGGTCCTCACTCGAGGAGCAAGTCAGTACGTGACCATCGGATGTGGTTTACACGTTTTAAGGTTGCGCGGCGCTATATCCTGTTTAAATGAGAGCTAATCACACTGCTAACCATACGCCCGTGGCAAAACGATTAAGCTTTGATCAACTGACCGGGAGATCATGCATTGTACACTCTGTGACTTCTGTGAGATACGTACTGCTAATGATTCCCGATATGGATGAAGGAGCTGTACAGTACTTCTCAGGTCGTCAACACTATCTGGCTTCCTCGACAGAACGAAATCACAGCTTGATCATACTGTCAACAAGTTCTCTGTCGTGTGTCCTTCTAACCAACGCCACACTGGATCCGTTTGCCTGTGGATATGAATGTTTTCTTGTTCAAACGGCGAACGTGGCCCGTCTGAATAGCAGGCGAATCGTACACATGAGTCTCCATCCCCACAAACTACAGGGTTCAGCTTAATGTCTGATGCCATCGGGTGACAAATTACAAATGCAGTTTTTTCATGACCGTCCTGATTCAGTTGACTAGTTATATAAACTCTCCAATTGTGTTTCGCTTCTGAAAAACTACGGCCTTTAGTTGTCCGTGTTACAGTACTGTGTTGGCTGCACAGTTGGAGTCCGACTTCCCCCTAAAGATCAGCCTTCAAAATGCATGATGTTCGGTTACAAAAACAGTTTCTGACTTACCGGCTTGGTGAGCTCGTTTTCGTTCAAGTGCAAGAATGCTCCCTGAATTGCTTTATTCTCGTTTCCGTGCGTGCTAAACAGTGATTCATTTTAGACCGTGGATTCGCGGAAAGTGCTCTTTTCGTGCGCTACCACACAGAATGTGCGAAAAATTACACGGGCTTTGGTGCACTGTAGTCATCATAGTTTACATGCGTCTAGAAAAAACTGTCAATCACTAAAACCAAGACTGTCTCAGAAAGACCCTCAGGTCATTCTGAAATTCGGCACTCCACCTTGACTAAGTCTTGGAAACGTGTGCTTGATCCAAGTTGTGTTCTTTGTCAATCGAATGCCTGGAGATCGATGACTCGACACTGGCGCTCGACTGACCTGAGTATTTCGGACACTTTGGGGAACCACTTCGCTTAAAAAGACCTCACTCCAATTGATCAACCGAAAAAATTAATCAGAGTACCGATAAAGTGGGCTTTCGTCAGCGTTTGTCACACTGGTGGTCATCGAACTCTCCCGCAAACTCTGTCTGCGCCAGTTGCCCCTAACTTAGGGATGCTATGCTCAACAAAACATTTGTTGATAAAGAAACCACGTCCTCACTTCCAGTTTGGAAAAAAGGTAAAAATGTTCCTTTTTATTGGGAAATTCGAGTAAAGGTAAAAATGTTCCTTTTTATTGGGAAATCCGATTAGGAACTAGTACTACTTTCGAGGACATTAGATGATGCAGACACAAAGAACTTAGCAACCTGAACGAAAATAGACGACGAAGTTTCCTCCATGAACAGGTAGCTGAATGCGAGATTGTTTACGAAACTCGAGACAAGGACAGTTCGCCCTTCTAGTCACGTTTTCCTCTCCAGCTGCGGTACACGAAACTTGATAGCGGCCTGTCGGTATTCCGAAAACCTTTTCCAAGGATCGAGCGTAGACTCGAGAATCACCATCTGGGGGCGCGAAAACTGGGCCATATCGGTACTGTAGGGGTAACGCGAAGCAAGCTTCTCATTGTCGACAAACCAACCGGTCTCCAACTTATGACCAAACAGCTGGTAGTTTTGGATACTTCTACGCTCAAAAGCACAACGATGAAACTTCTCGCAAATCCAGACTGCAGCTTCTTCTCGACCGTAGCAGACTCACTGAATGCTAACCACAGGAATGTTCGGGTTGAATCAAGCCCTGCGAGGACAGAACACCCAACGTATGTGTCTAACAATACAACGTATACCGAAGAGGACCTTCTTAAATGACCTTACTGCCAACAACCTGATATCGCCGGCTTAACACGGATTACTCTCAACCTATCCTTCCGTGACGAGCATGCTTGTCCGTTTGGACAGCTGAACTCAAGTCATGGACGAAGGTTCATGTCGGACGTCATATTTACCGAAATCCCAAACGTACTCAGTCAAGTCCCACATGTTCCAATGCCCCAACAAACTCGAGTTCTATTAAATCCATTGGAAGTTCTACGTGATAGTAAGCTCTCCCATCAGACAGAACGTTCCGATTAAAACCGGATCGACCTACTATTCTGCACCGATCACCTCTGGAATTCCCCAAGTTTCCGCCATAGGGCCACTCCTCTTTCTGATTTCCATCAATAACCTTCCAGATGCACTTTCAAGTTCAGGTCTAATTTTGGCAGATACTAAGAAGGACCTAGTTACCTGGCTCTCTTGAAGCACATACTTCCCACTCTGTCAAACAAACTGGGCTCAAAGGCACTCTTTATTCTTTGGGCGATTCAGTGCATGGATTGGCAATGTTGTAGAATATAGGTAGCTCGGGTGCGCTGATTGATTGTTGGTCTGTTCGCCGAGCCTCAACCCACTCAACCCCGCACTGATGATGTCACCTCGATTGGTGATGAAACGTTTGCAATCCAACTGCCAAGCTCGGCGAACAGACCAACAATCAAGTGCATGGATTTCCAGGTACTCTGTGGAGCCTATGTCAGACCGTTTCTCAAATACACCAACGTTGTTGCCCGCGGAGTACCCAAAGAGGACCGAACCATCATTGAGCGCATCCAGTGAGCTCCTACGAATATGTCTGCCGTCCCAAACCCCTTATACATGTATGCATATGTATATTTGAACTGGAATATATATAGGAATGATGAGCCAATCGGATGTAGAATATGTTCATTGGTCATCCGATTCCTCTAACCGGATTGGTTCGCCGAAATTAGCCAGGATTTTGACGTCAGCCCGATGATCATCACTCACGTGAAGACACACTCTGGATCGCTCATTAAACGTCAGTGGAATCTGACCTCCTATTTGACCTGATATTTGCGTATAACGTGCATGGTGAGGAATTAGTTGACTTCATGAAGGAAAATACTCACAAGGTTGCTTAAAACACTTCGACAATTTTGTGAGTAGTTTCGTTTATGCAAAAATATACTGCCAAACTCAGTGAAATGTTTAGCCTGGAGGATTCAAAGACCCAATAAAGAAAATTGAAAATGTGTGTGGAATAAAGTTTTCTTACGAATGGGTGGTGAAATATATTACCATAAAAACCTGCAACATTTAGACCGTATGAGGAATTACCCATCTCACTAAAAATCGTGATGTGGCTTTTGTTACGAAATCCTAATCTAAATACTTTTAGCTTGAATGAACTTAGTAAGTCCATAGGGATTATTTGAGTAGTATTTAATTCCACAATGGTGAGTTTAGACTGATATGCCGAGATACTCCAACCGATAATACAAACGATAATGTCTAACATCCACACACTCATGGGCAAAAAATGTGAATGTGCGTACTGTGCGCCAATCAGCCCCCGACTTATACCGTTTACATAAACTGCCAATTACGAACGTGTACGGCCGCGATGTACGACAATCAGTAGATCACAGTGCACCTCTCTGGATCACATCAGTCATAGATGCAAATCAGGTTGGTCTTAGAGTGTCAATTTTGTGTCTTCATTAATTGGTTGGATCCATTAACTCATGTCTGGTTGGATGATCCTGTCGATTCGGGATTACAGAAGTCCCAAACGTTTTCTGCCATGTCTACCTCCGTAGTCCGCCGTAGTCGTCATTCTGTTCCATTGTTTGGAAGATCACTGTGCACCCCTATCAATCACATCAGTCTTAGTTGCCAATCAGGTTGGACTTTGCGTGTCAACTCAGACAAACTAATTGGTTGGGTTTATTAACTCATGTCTGGTTGGATGATCCTCATGAGATCGTCTTCTGTCGGTTTGGAAGTATACAAGACGATAACGTTTTCTGCCATGTGCAGCTCCGTAGTCCTTTCACGAATGGGACTCTGTGTGTGCGAGTAAGTTGGGTTGCGTTATTGTGCCTCAAAGATTTCGGCTCCTCCAGAATTGACCGTGAGTTCTATTGTGTCCATCAGTGCGCGCACAGTGCTTTTCGTCTCTCGCCATGCACTGGCTGAAATTCCTTAATTTGTCCAATGTTTCAGCGAACCAGCATAAACCGTCGCAATAGTGAGGGATTATCTGTGTAATGGGTCGTAGCAAAAACATTTTCGTGAGCAAATTTCAGAGGGTCAATTTTCAATCTGTCAGCCATGAAGTATTTGTTGAATGTGACACATCGAGAAGGATTTCCCAAGTATCAATGTGCACCGTTCATTTTTAGTCCTTGAATACTCTCTGTGGACTGGATCTTCCCAATATTACGAGAGCAGGCGGTCACATATACTGGCGCGATTTGTCGAAATACTCGTCTCTTGGAGATTCTATTCAACGTTTTACTGTGTGTCTCATGTTTCAGTGTCCGAGCTGGGTGTCCTCATGAAGCAGTACGTTCTGCTGTGTAATTCGGTATACCGTGTGCACTTTTGAATGTCAGAAGTCCCTAAGAAGGTCGTCTAACCAGAGGACACCGAGGTTAAGTGAAACCTTCGAACTGATCGACTGGTCAACTTTGTTCTTCCAAGTGCTCTCATCCACTTAGAAATTTCTCCTGAGAGATTGGTGGTGTGTCCGTATTTTGGTATGCTGTGAAAACAAGAATATCGTGTAAAATCTTGCTTTTTAGTCTAACTTGGCCTCTATGAGCTGGCCAATGGAAGACCAAATTGCAAGTCAACACAATTTTACTACTGTATTCGGAGAGATTATACACCCAGCATTGTTTTGTCACATACATCGAAAGCGCACTCAACGAAGCTACTCATCAAAGGGGACGAGGACTACGAGAAATGAGCTTCACAGTTGGATCGAAATATATCGCAAGCGTTAAGCTAGTCGAACGGAGGTAGGTGCTTTGTTTAAATGCAGGAATCCGGAGCAACTGTATGCCAACAACCCTTAGATGATTTACGTACTCTCTCTCTCTCTCTCCCTCTGGACAGCCAAGGTGCATTTCTTAGGGGGTGATTCTTCAAAAACTTGAGGCGTCATTATGACGCAAGACGGGTTTCGCGACCATGGCTAGCCGACCCGTCAGATCTAAGGTAATGAAGCCATCATTAATGTGAAACCAGAGGGACAGGGATCCTCGCTCTAACAAATTTCCGTTTCGCGGAGCGAAGAAATATACAGGCATCAAATCAAATTTTCAAGCACAACGTCTCGCGAAATGGAGCCTACTTAGAAGCTGATGTACAACGCTCAGGGAACCCGAAAACTACACTGAGTCATAGCTGGACAGCGCCGAACATTCAAGCTAGATCCTCGATAACCTCTTCACATATGTCCAGCTTCTTACCAGAACTGCATCCAAATTTATCGATCAGGTACTTCTCAGTACGCCCTCGGTTGTCATCGGATGTTTTTCTGAATGGCCACCTAACCACTGGAGGCACTTTTCTCTTTATTGTTTTGCAACCCCCGCAAGATGAGCGGATCTACTGGTGCACAGTTTATGACAGTCATAATATAACGCAGAAGTTATATGCACCAGTAACAGTTTTTACTATGTTAGATAGTAGTTTCCAATTACTAGTTGTACCAAGGGCGATCTTCCTTGTAACGGGAACCAAAGAAATAGCAAATCAAGTGACACGTGATCAACGATCGTGTATTTATTGATTTATCACGTGTTTCTCCTGCTTTTACGGCATTCAAAGCGAGATCAAGCGGCCACCCCCCTCGAGTTGTCAGAAACTATCAATCACAGCTGTGCCGGATTCGGAGGTCCAGCGATTGTCATGTGTACGTGACACGGCAGATAACCATCATTTTTTGTGCTGACTGATATCTGTTGTGTCGAACATTAATCCGTTCTGACCAGCAAGCTCACCATGTGACTTCCTCTATTTTGAATGTTACGTCTGGTTGTGCTGCTTTACTTTTCTGTTTTTACTAGGACTTCAAGATCTTAACTACCTAGTATATATAGTATAGTATAGTATAGTAGTGTATAGTATACAACATTTGTTTGACTTGCTAAACATTTCCTCCCATGCTTTCCAAAATTTCTTAACACCATCATAGTGAGACGAACATTTTCTGAAATGTCGAGTAAACCCTCATGAGTTGCGACTTTTCAGAGCTCCTTCAATTCCTCTGGTGAATAGTGTGCGAATGAAATGAGCATTCCGAATCAGTTGTTCATAGTTCCCTTTCTGAATCATTCACTCTTTTGAAAAAAATTCGGCTGATATCAGTGCTCAACTTGTACTTTTTCAGCACGTTTTCCGACGACAAACTCACCTGAAACTACAGAGAACCACGCGGCAAATTCAACAAGCCCTACCTCACAAGAACAGCGTTGCCCTACATCACCATCTTTTGGAGAGCACCACAAACAAACAGTCGAATGCATTGCGCGTAGTAACAATTCAGTGTACCCCTGACACAGGCTGTCAATGTTACGTCTGCGGAAGAAAATTTAACCATCCGAACCAGCTTTTGATGCACCAGTTGTTGTAGCTTCCCCTGCGATCATTGTACTAAAACCTACAAGTATCCATGCAATCTTCGACATCGCGTCAGAGAGAAACATCCAGACCTGCTCAAACTATCCACGAGTGAAACGTACTTGTCTTTAAAAGAACGTAGTCAATTAGTCCTGAATGCGGAAGGCTATACAAAAGGTTCGGTACCATGCGACCTCATCAAATCACAGTCCACGAAGAACAAGTCATCAGGTAGGCGCAGTCCCCGAGTTTCCGTCAACCTTATGTTCTACTTGAACCCAAATTGGACTGTTTTCGAGAAATACACTCATTTGCATATCAATTTGGTTTTTGCGAGAGACTCACCTGGAACCCAGCTGAATCTCCCGTTTGTGATGATTTCATGCAACTGAATGTGCTGCATCAGGCCGCCTCATGTTCCAGTTGCTACGATATTCGAGATATCGCGATACATGTATATTCGTAATGGACTACTGATAAGGTTGCTGAAAACTCTTCGACAGCCCACGACCGGTTTCGCCCTTCTTGGGGCTAATCAGGTGGGCGCAGTCCCCGAGTTTCCGTCAACCTTATGTTCTACTTGAACCCAAATTGGACTGTTTTTCGAGAAATACACTAATTTGCAAATCGATTTGGTTTTGCGAGAGACTCACCTGGAACCCAGCTGAATCTCCCGTTTTTGATGTTTCCAGGCAACCTTACGAGTAGTGCATTACGTATATAAATGCGATGTCAAGTTTTCCAAGAAACCAAGCCTCATCAAGCATATCAGATCTGCACATGAAAATCAACGTCCGAACATGTGTCTGCAGGGTGGAAAGTTCTAGGCTCGTTTGTCCATTCTTCGAAGTTCCCTAAGTGATACTTTTTGGACTGCATTTTAGAATGTTGTTCTGTGTCTTAAACATTTTTGTTCGAATTCTGTAAAGATTTTGGCTTTTATATGCTAATTCCGATGATACTACTGAACGTTGAAAGGAACGTGCGAATGAGTTCGCTCGAAAGTCTTCACAAAAATGTCAGACAAGGGTGTAAACTTCCATAGGGTGCACTCTGTTCGTCCCGTGGCGAACGATCCACCGATTACGCGTTGACAGGTATTTCGAGAAGGCATTAGCTGTCTGCCAGCCGTGAGCACTCCTTCTTCGGTACTCAAAGCCTTGAACTGTTTTATTTTTTCTAAAAAAACGACCTATCTGTTGGACCTCGATCAGATCCTTCGACTGATTTGATAAACAGGTTGTATCCAAGCTGGTGTCTCGAAAAATGAAGAATAAACGAATATAAACCAGTCAATTTGAGTTCACAACATTCAACCTCGGTATCTACACCCACGGAAAACAGTGCTTTACACGCTGCCCTAACTTGCATATTGAAATTTTCAAAAATGATCCTCCAGCTTTGCAATTTTACTTTCAATGTGATGAGCTTCGCTCACTACGATAAAAGAGTATTTGGCCTCCATCTTGAATAACTCTGTTTTTCTTGATCTTGTCAAACCACTACACCATTTAGGATACTTTTGAAAATAGGAAGGATTTAAATTTTTAAGGGTCTTTTGATAGAGTTGCCGCACCACTTGACTGGCAGTTTATTTTTTTGCGGACTTCCGGTCTTCCAGTGCCATTCGATAGCTCCGCACTCACAAAGATCTTGTCATCTAATGGGCTAGAACTTCGGAATTTTTCTCTTACACAGTTCACAAATGCTACCGAACTTGGTGTTGAATGTAAGGGTTTACTGGCCCATTCAACTTTATTCCTCGAATATGCCAAAACTTTAGAACAACATGATTTGCTTTACAACAGCTTAACATGAACCATGGCCCCTATGGTTTAAATTCTCGGATCGATGTGATCACATTTACATATGGATTTGGTACCTGTCTACTCATCAAACCTACTGTCACGGAGAGGATCTCCGAGAAGACCAGATTACGATTGCTCAATTTGTACATCCGCTGTGAATTCATCTACACATTCACACTGGTGCTATTGAGGCAATGCCGTCTTATGGGACACCTTGAGACCCAGAGCAGACCCAGCAAGTCGCAAAGTGGCTGCGAAAATCCCAATAGCCTAATGATGGTGGATGAGTCAATAGGCATTTGCTGAATATACTGCACCATGAAATGTCTACGGTCAGGTCTACAGCCGGCTAAATTTATTTACCCCCAGCCCCTCTGTTTCGACTACCCACACGGCCGAAACTGTCACGTCCTACGAGAGGGGCCACACCCCAATTTTCCTCAATAGGTCTGACGTTTCCGGACTAATCTTGCTACTCATAAGTAGTTCGGTTTCTACACCGCTGTCCGTTCCCCATCCCGAGGAAACTCGAAAAATACGCATTCGGAGCACTACTTTTGAACGTATCCAGCTGGTCATCTATCCTTCTTCATGTACATCAAGGATTTTTTCAAACTATCTCTCGAGCTTTCTCTCTAACATTCGTGCTGCAACAACTGTGACCCAAACATGGCCACATACTGCTGAATAATCCGTCTCTCACTGCTAACATGGCGAAAAGTACAAAGTAAAACAATAACGACGAAGTTTTCAAATCCACATTTTTTTCAAGTAACTGTGTAATGTGGTTGCTCGAGCAACAATTTATTTGCATCTGAGTGAAACAAGTAAACATGCCTGCAAAACGCTGGACCTGTTAACAGATAACTCGCAAGTGAATGAGTCCAAGGGGCATTTGGAAACGGGACGCAATGAGAAAAAAGCCGCAGAGTACGGACGACAAAAACAAACCAAGGCAAACAGGGACCTTGTTGAATTCCTCATTTACGATCCTCTTGGTGCGCCAATTTGATGTGCCTCTGTAAATTTGGCAACGAGCTATACGTGTGTTGGCATTCCTCACAAGTGCTAAGACCTTCTTTGTTATGTACTGTGCTTATATGCGCTTTCAAATTGGATTTCCTGGAAAACACTCGTCCGCAAACGTCACAGATGTGACGCCCTGCCTTTCTGTGTACAAGTTTTCGGTGTTGTTGTAGTGTCGTCCAACATTTAAAGGTTTTGCCACATTGTGGACACGGGTTACCCTGTTTCTCTGATTCACGCTTTTTCTCGGTTGGTGTTCGGGCGGTCCAAGTACATTTTTCCGGGTGAATACGCTTCATGTGCTTATAAATACCCGACTGAAACATGTAACTTTTCGGGCAAAATTTGCAGTGAAACTTGTAATCTTTTGAATCGGACTGCTCGTGTTTCACAGCTCCTTCCGAATTACGGGACCGTTTTCCGCGAACTGAGCTCTCAGGGCGAGGACCTCCGCTAGATTTGTCTGTTGGATGTGAGGACTGGAGAAAAGTTGAAGGGCGGTGTGTGTAAAGAGGTACCAAACTTTTGGGTATAAAGACATCTTTTTCCTCCACAATATTTTGCGAAACATTTTCACCCCAATCCTTTGGCCTCCAATTGGATTCACTGCGTGCACTTCCTTCTGAAACAGCATGAAAATTGCACTATATATATACCATAAATATGATGATATATATAGTATATATAATATATGTGGTATATACAATAGTATAGGGATGCAAGCAGCAACTGATGGTTGTCAAAGTCAAGAGACAAGATCATGTAAAGTTTTTGATTGAATAAGGAAAACAAGCGACCGAGAAAAAGAGCCAGCTTTGATCCAACGTAAGGCGCCTAGCTGATGATCCCCAAGAAGGGCAAAACCGGTCGTGAGCTGTCGAAGAATTTTCAGCGACCTTATGAGTAGTGTATTACTAAGCTGTCCAAATGTTAACAGTCGTCAATAATCACACTTAGAGAAACCTGGCTCACACCACATGTCTCTGACACGCAGATCTCGATAGACGGCTATCCCGTTTTACGAGCTGATTAGAAAAAAGCCGGAGGCTATGTGGATTGTTCTATACTTCCATGCGGGCTTGTCCATCCCAATTGTCCTCTCCGGCACCACTGCTGCACCTTTATGTGGTGCATTAAGGATTGAAATCCCAATGCGCAGGACCGATTATCTTTTTCCCGTAGTGGTCTACTGTTGCCTCCCAAGTCCACCGAAAGATGAACAGTTCGTCATACAAACACTTGAGCAACTGTTCTCCAGCTAACGCTCCATGCATTTCTTGCTTGTAAGTGATCTTAGCTCTTTATAGGCCTCGTGCATGTAGCTCCAGCGAATCGGATCTAGCTGGCATTTTGCGCCAGCGCTGATCACAGTCGTTCAACGGGGCGTTTGGACTCACCATGTCCCCGCACTCACCAGACACCGCGTAGGACTACTTCCATCTCCACTGGACTTAGTCATCACTAACGAAAGACACTTCGTCGGTCAGGTGGGAATCAACGCTTCACCGGAAAATCGTGACCACTGGGTGCTGATGTGCTACTGGGCAAGAAATCCCGAACACCAAATGTGGATTCGTTGCTTCTCCCGCGCAGACTTCCCAGGAATGCGTATCTTCCATGACCAGCTTAAACTGGGACCAGCTTCAGAGAAGGAGATATAAAGAACCACGGTCCAGAAAATTCACGAAGCTCTGTTCGTCCCAAAGAAACCAGGGTGAATTCAAACGAACAAGAAGTCACCCAAAGTGAATCGATGGCTTCCGAAGAGGAAGTCACAGCTGTTCTTCAAAAAGATAACTACAGGAGACTCAGAAAATGAGCTGACGTTTCGTGAAAAGTAAAATACTGTAAATCAGAAATCCACCAATGGAACATGCAAAAACCGGTCACAATACTGGATCTCTCCCGAAAAAAAATATATATACTGTTTAATTACATGAGACACCGCAAAAAAATGAACCAATCGCCTTCTCCTTGAGGAACAAAAACGGGGAACCAACTAGTGACCCAATCATGGTGCCTGAATTCTACAGAAAACACTATGCAGGTATGTATTTTGCAACAGCGACCTCGTCACATTCAGTTTTGTCAGAACGTAACTACGAATGGCCTTTACGGAGGAGGACGCACGTCAGCTCATGCACAGGACAATCCCTTTCAGCGCGTTGGGGCCAAACAAGGTCCATCCAAGTATCCCCAGGCTGGCAAACAATTTCTATCTGGTGTTCCCTCGGTCGCTAAACGAAGGCAACCTCTCTGAAAGGAGGAAAACTGTTTTCACGCCACTGTTCAAACTCGCGATCGCTTATCGCCCGATAGCTACAAGTTTGTTGCTCTCAAAAGCGTACCGTGCAAGGTAATGGAACGCAGTCTGAAGTGCGCCGTCTCAAATCGCCTCACTACCAACAACCGGATATCATCGGTGCAACACGTATTTCTCCAAAGCCTTCCGGATGCGCTTCCGAGTCTGTGTCTACTTTCTGCGGACGACTTACAATCCTGGAGTGCCAACATTAGCGCCCTATGAATGGATCTGGAAGCCACAAAGTAGTAGTCACTGGACTAGCACCTTCCTCTGAATAACGAAATGCGCGTTCATATGTCGTTTGCAGGAGACTCACCAAACGCCTATTTCGTGCAGGTTGAGAATAGACCAGAAGATATTACGAGGATAGATGCCAAAAAGGATTTGTGTACCTGGCTCTCTTCAAACATGTCCTTCTCAATTCACCATGAAAAGTCGGCTCAAAAGGCGTTTGTCGTTCTACGGATGATTTGGAGCATCTTCTTCCGTATTGCTTGCATGGATTTCCAGATACTCTATGCGGCCTACGTCAGATCGCTTTTTGAAAATGCCAACCAAGTTGTCCACTCAGGACGCAAGAAGGACCTAATCCTCACTGAGCTGATACAAAGGTGGTTGCTGGTCTCAAGTCCGTCGAGGTGCTTGGACTGTCGTCATCTCCGATTGACCACATACTTACGCTTTGTATCAACAAAAGTACTCCTACAGGATTTTCACGGTTAACCCAGCTAGTGCAAAGCGAAGATATGGACTTAATGCTCGAAGGTTAAACTTTTATCGAACAACCGTTTTTCTCAGTTTCGTTATTTGATGTGTACAATGACCTTCCTCCGACGGTTGTTCACGCTGAATCTCGAACCCAGTCCAAAGCACACTGGGGGGCTTTGGGTGATGATCGATTCACCCGCCTGTCAGGACTCCCTGCCCGTCCCGTCCCCCCGCCACGTTTGAGGTGGACGCATGAGAATAATTGCTCCTGGATAGTAGTATGATTATTCAAACGACGTGAGCTCCACAAATCTCGCAACCGTATACGGATAGTCGAATTTAGGGACTTCAGTTGGCTTGGAAATGGCTCAGTTTTGCGCAAAGGAGCTGGGCTCCAATTGTCAGGGTTACAAACATTGATGTCATCATGGGGTGGATGTTGTACAACGCTAGTTTATGTGGTGATGTGACAACACTTGTAGACAACAACTTGTGTGATGGCTTGTCCCATACACACCTGCATTTCAGGCTCAGAAAGCCAGTGTTCTGCTTCCACTTGAAGGTGACGTTAGAACACACGGTAGCTAATCAGTGATGTGACTAACTCTCAGTTAGACAGGATATAGCGCCGCTCATCCTTAAACCATGGAATCTAGATCACGTGGTCACATGTGGGCTGGATCCTCGAATGACGATTTCTCAGATGGGAGTTTCACTCATTGGGTGCGTTTTATTCTTTTGAGCTTGTGTGTAACGGGGGGAGATTTGTGAAGTCATCACTCGATGAGCCAGTCAACGCGTGACCACGTGATGTGAATCCCGTGATTAAAGAATAGATTGCGCTATATCTTGTCTAAGTGCGAATCAATCATACTGGTGATCAGCTACCACTCATCTTCCAGAAGCGGAAGCCGCATCACGTGATAAAGTGTTGGCCGGATCCTAAAGTGACGACTTCTCAGATAAAAACTTCACTGTTTTTTACGTTGAACCACAGAACTGTGAGCTGAAAAGTCGGTCACGAGAAGCCGAACAGTCAAGCGTTAAAACGAATTGTTGGGAGTCAGCGGTTTCGAAAATCCCTACTGCAGCTTCGGGATATATACACTGCTGATGATTCCCACTGTATAGTTCTTCTCGGCTTTTCAGCACAGATTGGCTTCACTCACAGGACGATATCTCCATTCCAAAAAATTGAGCACTGTTCCTGCACGGTGCGTAAAGAATTGGTTCAAATGAACTACTGGGAAATTATGTATTTCCGTTGCATGTCATTCACTTGGGCAAAAAAATACTGACATACTCAAAGGAACGTATTCTGCGAACAGATCAGTCAGGTCCTCGACTAAAACGAATGGGAAATGGGAAATATGAAATACTAGGTGTGAAATAATTTTTTTAGGCAGGGGTGTTGCAAAATGTCACAAGAAATGTTTCAACAACTAAGCCGTATGAAGAATAAGACATCTCAATACAAATGGTGATGTAGGTTTTGTTGCAAAACTTGAATAGCTTTAGCTTGAAAAAACAGGTGAGTCCATAGCGTTTATTTCAGTAGTATGTAGTTGCTGTGATACCGATATAAGTAGTCTCGCACCGGATAGCGCATCACCCAACTTGTGAACCTGAAAGCACTGACTTTTGTCTCAAGCCACAATACAACCTAAATGGTTGGTTTTCTGTCTAAAAAAGCAGTTCAGCAAAGTTTGACAACAAATTTGTTGATTTTATTTGGTCTCATAAACGGAAGACACAGTTGGGTCTCCCGTCAAAACCGAACTGGTAAGGAAATGAGTTCGGTTCGCTAATTTCGTACAATTTGGGTTCAAGTAGCATATAAGGTTGACGGAAACTCGGGGCTGCGTCTAGCCGATGAACCCCAACAAGGGGGAACCCATTCCTGTGTTATCGAAAAGGTTTCAGTAACCTTGTGAGTAGTGCATTACACCCATTTAATTTACTTCACATAAACTCAAGGGGTGGGGGCTGGTGGTACAGGCGCTCCTAAGGAAACTTAGTACAGCCCTTACTGAAGTCGACATAAATAATATGGGGTTGATGCCAGCCAGCTAGATTTCCTTTGTGGGTAAAAGGTTGTTTTCAGGTGATCATAGTCCCCGTAAGTCTGTTTGTTTTGGCATCCAGGAGGGATTTTGTTTCAGTCTGTTGCCCGACGTTTGTCTCGGTAACGTTTTCCGTCACATTTTAAATCCACCGACTTTGCAGTCAGATTGACAATTTGGCAATTTTACCGCCTCCCTTGAATGTTGGTTTGACCAGCACAGTTTAGTCGAACCAACAGCAGCCTGAGTACAATGGAACTAAAAAATCTAAGTAGTGTCTAGATCATCTGAGTTTCAGTCGTAGTCCACGTGTACGTTATTAAGTAAAATGGTGATTCCCTGGAAATCGGATGTAATGGTACTTAATTCTATTGATGATGAACCAACTGCTTGGAATGATAGCGGTATGCTCTCCTCCCCGACTCAAATAGCAGTCTTCCTCATCAATGAGTCTCCTAGATAACCCACCAGTTATTGGGATGTGGGCTACAGTAATCCTTCTTAGTCGGTTGCTGGACACAGCAATCCCATTTGAATCCCAAAGTTCACTACAACAGTTAGCAACCGTCGTCACATTCAAGCACGATGCGTCGATTTAAAGATACTACGTTCTGAACGCAGTTAGGTTCTAACTGCGTCCTCTCAAACTGATCCCATTAGTTCCGGACCCACAAAGACACTTTGGAGTGTCCAGTGTAGATGTTCAAGCGAATGTGCGTTGTTCACAGTCATTCTAGTTGTTCTGTGAATCTGAACCATATTGCTTTAATGTTCGACTCTCCCGAAAACTCCTAGGTTGTCAAAGTGCCGCATATTCTGCCTCCAAGGAATACGACAGAGAGCCATATCACAGGGATTTACCCGTCAAGCTTGCATATATGGTCCCGTGTTTTCTTCAAGTGAACGCACCTCAAATTTGCCAGATCTTTCAAGTTACACTAACCATAATCTTGTTCCATGGGTTTGCCTAAGCCCAGTGACAAGCCAGGCCACCGCTGGATGCAACAACGCTTCCGACTATACTGCACTGCTCAATCGACGTTTCATGCATTTCTCCAATGCTCAGGTATACGGTCATCATGAGGCTTTAAGCGTCTTCAACACACTGTCCAAAAACCTCTTCCCCGCTAACTTATGTCATCACAATGGTGAACAGTGTTCACACCGGATAATACCTTCCAATTTGGGAGCGAGGCAGTCACAGGTCAGTAGGGCCCGACTAATTCTGCCAGTCGTAAAAAGCAACTCTAAAAAGAGCATATTTCTAAGGATCATTGCGCTTTTGCAAAGATACTTTGACCCTTAAAACTGAAACGCACAAATTATTCTCAAGAGAATGGTGCTTCAGTTAAAACTTTGTAACTTTATTTTGCCTGCTACTTTCTATCCATGTTTTCACATACGCGCTGAAAATTTCATCGTGGTGAGTTTACGTTTGTCACGGGATGAAACTTCATCGTTACATTGTGCACTTTCTAACTGGGCAGAATACGCCTGACTGCAGCCTGTTTACTAGGGCTCGGCCTTTGAACTACCGGTTCCGTCCTGTGGAGACGGACGTCCACCTGGCGGTTTGTACTACTACGCCTGGTCATCGATAGTGGGCTTATGCGTTCAGCTGACACGAATACCAGTGATTAGAACTCAGCCGAAAGTGCAGGCAGCTTACAGCGAGACGGCTAGCGTGACCACTTGCAAACTGTGGCGTGCCTCAGGCTCCAGCAGGTCAACAGTTAACATCAACAGGCGTGGAAGTCTAAACTACCACTGTCTTCATGGGTGCGCTTGATTAACGGTAATCTTAACCAAACGATCGATCGGCTGCCCAAGGAGATATTGTCTTTAGGCCCCCGGATTCGAACCCCGGATTTGCCCAGTTATATGGGAAACAGGACAACAGTATGGTCAATCTGGGCTCTGTATACTTTTAGTGTGCCCGTACATCTTTCTGCATTCAGAAGCTGTCTTCATTCCGGTCGAATCGATCAGAGTTTCGTTCAAGAAGATTTAAGGTCGAGTAGAACATATGGTGGACGACATTTCGGGCTGTCCAAGAATATTCAGTAACCCTGTGAGTAGCGTGTTACGTCTAGACCAATTTTAATTGAAACAGCTATGCCAACGTATTCTAATCTGTTTAGCTTTGCTGTGATCGACTTAGTGGACAAAAAGACATCACTGTCAGGACACCACAAAGTTAACATATTTTATCCAGCAAAGTTATCGATATTTTTATGGTTTTAGCTATGACAGACTAATGTAGGCTTGTCCATTTGGTGACAAACTCTAGGGGAAACCTTCTACAGATGTAATCACCGCAGTACTTTTATGGGGTTTTGTGGAGAACGCCTGGAGTTCACAAAAATAGTGTAAAGTTATGTGTGTGTAAAGTTATACGATGAATTTTGGACCAAATCGTGCAAGGTAGAACGTTTTCATGGATTAAAACTCACGGTTGCCTTTAATCGTCAAACAAACTGGAAAGTACAGTATTGTAGCTAGAAGTAGTCGAAGACAGAACCGAGACATTCCAGGTGGAAATGTGTTGATCCCAATGACCAACGCAGGATGCCCGTTGTTGTTTTATGCGTCCTCCTAATTACCAGTGTTTTTTACAAGAATGTTTTCATTTGGTCTAGCAAATAGGAGTGTGCGGAAGTACGAAAGTCGAATACCATGACAAATCATCCAATGAGAGGCGAGGAAACGGTCGTATGGTTTGAGCAAATGTAACTAGCTGTAACTAATACAATTTCCGGGACATATCAGGAGGTAGGCTTCTTAGATAGAGGGATATAGAAATAGGGAGGTAGGATACGACCTAATACCTAGGAGAGTAAATCCAATGTCCGCACATATTTAGGAAAGTAATCACGTGGTATATTTTGGCAACCATGGGTCAGGAATCGGGTCACATACTCAAAACCCTGATTACCGGAACCCAGGAATACTAGAACTGACTCGGAAGCTTAGACGACCAACAAACCAGGGGAGCTTACAGGCGTTCGGCTACTGCTGCCCGTCAACTTAGGTCACGAGGGTGTCGATGCGCCCCGAGGTGGGCGTCCATTGTAAAGACTTAGAGCAGAGTTATAAAATCAACCGATATTACGGGAGATAAAATGCGCACACTGAAGGCTCTGACATTGAGCTGTCCATGGAAAATGTGCCTTTGAAGATGTTTTGGGACAGTGGAGCTACGGAAGATTTAGTACGGAAGAAGGTGAGGGTTAACGTCAACGAAACAGACTCAGGTAATGCAAGACACCTGACCTGATCCTCGGAGAACATTTAGCACAAGCGTCCCTGTGCTAGTTGAGCGATAACGCTTGGAAGCATTTACTTCATAGGTAAGTACGATAAATTCACTCTTCCCTGGCTCTCCTTGGTCAGACAAACCTATTGTGCCTGACTGCTTCATCTGTCTTGCACACGACCGTTTTTAAGATTCATTCGAACTGATGAGTAGCCCCCGCAAGAACACAACAATATGAGTGAATGCTGTTCACTATCACGCTTGACTTCAGGATATACATGATGCCTGGTTGATGTCGTGTTGACGGAACTGAGCGAAAGCTCTGTGCACGTCCGTCAACGAACTGTGCCATGCCCACCGTCTCCCAAATCGCTTGTACTTTCTACCTACGACCCTGTGGACTCAAGACCCAAATAGGAAACGAGTGCTTTTGGATACCTTCAATCGTGTCTTGTACAGCGGTGCGACTGCGTGATAATTCACCTCAAAATGTGTAACCCAGTATCGTTGACTTAGCTACCAGCCACTCGGATGTCTCTATACACACGCTAGATTGAAAATTTAGTAATTGGCTTTGATGGTGGGGTAGCGTGGACGAATTTCCGTAGACCGTCACGAGTCACATAAGGATGTAGTGGTCACCTCCATGGGGATTTTCCCCGCATCTCATAGTAAAGATAAGGCTTTCCGCTAGGTCAGCTGTTTATTGCACCTGAACTGTTGAGGGCTGTTCATCCATTTGAATGAAACAGCAGGAAGACCATTCGATTTTATACCATACATAGGGATAAATAGCAAAAAAGCTTTGGAACGAATCCAGTCGGCCAATCGACCCGGTTCTTAATCAAAGGCAAACAGACAGCTTGTTTCAGGTTCGCAAAACCGGGACCGCCGTTGATTGATCAATATGGATTTACTGAAAGCTAACAATTTCAACTTGACGTTGTGTATCACTGGTCTCACTTTTGTGTCCAGTGAATAGGATTTGTTTGACAATCGATGAGACGGGTCTCATCGGCCTGGTCTCGGATTCCAGGCCATCGGTTGGTCGATTAGTCACCTAATTCAACGGAAAGAGCAAATGTTCTGAGAGGCGGTCGCGTCAGCTCTCATCTGTTCTGCCAGTGTATGTTTTACCTTGTAAGGAGGAAACCGTTCGCCGCGGATTTGTTTATTACAAAACGCCAACTAAACGGCTATAGACTATTGGAGGGGAAAATCAAGCTCTCATTTGCACCTTGTTTTTTTTAAAAAAACTGAATATCCGTCTTCTCCTTGAACGCGTCCTCTTGAAATCTCCTGCATATTCAATGACTATCACACAATTGTAAACGAAAACTGCAGAGCGGTATCACAAATTCTCTAATAAATCCCACCTTCCATTAGATCAAGCTGGAGTTATGGGAAAACACATACTACTCGCACGCCTCACCAGTAGTATCCGACGTTACACTGGTACACAACATGTGAGGTGGGTGCAATACATCGGAGATGACTTGTCTCGCTGATGCGAGCAAGAGTAGCTGAGCGGTTTGTTACTTACGACCAATTAAAGTACGTCATTTGTGCCACATTGATGAGGTTAGGGTGATCTGATAAAAATCTCGTTCCATTTTACCAAGTACTCAGATATATATGTGTAAGACGTCTTAACAAGAAAAATACGTACGGTGTCTATAACAGCCCGTCGTCTTTGATTCAGTTATTCTGTTGTAATATCTGATGATCTATTGAAGCTTTCTGAACTACCGTCGGAGTCGAATTGTTGCTGAAGTCACAGGCGTTTTCCGCGATCAGCGCAAAACGGCAAAGGTCAAATCATTCAAATGAAGGTTTCCAATAACTGTGTGGCTCAACGTGGCCCACCCGACTGCTGAAAGCAATCTATAGTACCCGAATCGTGGAAGAGTAAACCAAGAAGGGAATAGAATTAGCGCGAACTGGAAATTTTTGAACTATTAATGACTGGCACAAACGAGTTTCTGCTAACTAACGGGCTACCATGCCTGCTTTCGATTTGCCTCAATTGCCACAGTCCTCACATTTGAACCCCATGAGTCTCTGCTGTTTATTGGTTGGAGCTGGTGCACAGCCGCCCGGTGGATCGTGTTGATCACTGTCGAAAGCAACTGGTGGATTGCTCCCAAACAGAGTGGCCGGTCCCAACCCTGGTTGCTGAACTTTAGTTTACCAAAGATGGCGGCTCAACTATTCAGTGCGAACGACGAGGCGATCGTTCCGTGTGTCACGAAATTACCTCCGACTTCCAAGCGCCCAATTTTTCCAAAGAATCCAACTAGAATGTGCTTGAAGGTTTCTGTCGATCTACTGGAGAAAATGATCTTTATCGCCAGTTGTGAATTGTCTACTAACTAGGTCACCGCATTATAAATCCCGAAAGAAATACGAGGCTTCCGAGAAGTGTTACTCAGAAAGCGCTACCTGCGTTACGGTATCTCTTCAACTATGCATAAGCACTATTCCGCAAGTTCCAAACGAAATAACAGGAACTTTGGGTTGGAACATCACAACTGTGCAGCCGCAGCACAGGCAGCACCCGTTACATGTAAGTAAAAGTTGAGTTCATGCGATTGTTATTCAGTGGAAAAATTATATCAGTATTGTTGAGAATCCAGAAATAAGTGGTCCTCAAATGAATGTTCGAGTCTTTCTCAGTCATTCTTTCCCAAGGTAAAGTCACGGGACCCATGGGTATTTTTGTTACAAAGGGGTGTTTGGCACGACCTGATTGCAACCATCTGTAGGTTTCGGGCGGGTTGTTATGAATGCGCCTCGAACGATAAAGCAACATTCGATTAAAGCACGCTGAACGATTGCACTGAGTTGACTTAGTGGTTCGTATCGATCGTGTGACTGGCTACTGCACTGGTCACGTGTTCCGCTTCACCGACTCAAGTGCAGTACGGCAGATGTGGGTGAGGTGTGGGAGAGGTGTCTAGTCACGCGCAAACACAGGGCTAGCTCGTCGTTGGAGAATCGTAGACCGGCAATCTATTTATCACTGAAATGAAACTAATCGTGCAGGACAGTTGAAGTAACATGCGACATACGAGCTAGACGGGCTCACCTCATGATGCGAGGAGACACTTTGCAAGCACATTTCTAAAAAGTGTCTGAACGGCAGTGTCACTTTACGTGTTTTCGAACTTGTCAACTATAATCCTATTTAGCCAATCATTCCTGAATTTTTTGCACCGATTTATAGCGGCTTTCGCAGGAGATTCTTTCCCTTGAGATTATCAGTATTAGCAAAAAAATTTTCGACCAATCCTACGCATAGAAAACGAGAAATTGTGTCTATATTGAACCGCACCTTGGATCTACACCGGGGTGAACACAGATAGTAAGGGGTATGGGCAATTCGCAGGTCAGCTTGCATTCACTTCGTCACAGCTAGTAAGCACGTATGTGTAGATAAGTGGTATTCAGTGGCTTAATACGTAGCTGGTGAATTATTCTAACAAGTCCGCGTCAACATCGGGATGGGGCGTCAATCGACTACTGATTAGCGGATTTCTTCGCATATGTTAAAATAAACTGCCTCTCTAGAAGGGAGTTGGAATTTATCACTGATGAAAGTGTAGTTTTAAATACCGATCCCACATGATGTGAACCTGCAGTTGAAGCATTTCAACATCCTTGTGGAAGATAGAGTTAGATTTTACATGTCCATTTACGGATGCGTCCGAAATTCACAAATACCACTTTTTAGGCACATAACATCGGTGCTCGGCTGCTTGTTTGTTTGTTCTCCAGAGCCTTTGGTTTGCTTAGCTCAGTTGCACAGTAAACGTTGGTTACTGCCAGCAAGTGAGCACAGTGGATAGTCAGAACGATACAGGTCGAGTGGAAGGCATCTTTTCGATATTTCTTGGTTGGACTTGCACAAATATGAAGCATAATTTTCGGTTTCGGGATGCACTAAGACTGGGCTGGAATAATAAACCAGGAAGGCTGTTTCGTAGAGCAGTATAGCATAAGCGCGAATTGGAAATGTTTGAACCATTAACGACTGTTACAAATGAGTTTATGTTACCTAAATCCTGTACCTAACACGTGACTAACCGGTGGTCAAAGCACCAATCCACAAGACACCTAGAACTACAACTCCGATTCTTTTAGAATTCATCGGTGGGACAGGATTCCTTAGGTTTACGCCCTATGGATTCTGTCGTTTCTGCTAACTATATGCACAGGTTCGAGTCACATGGAGAGTTATCAGTCGATCTGTGTAGTTCTGCATTTTGATATCAGACGGTCCTATTTTTAGTCAGGTATTAGGAAGCAAACACAATACCTATGAAGGGTCACTGAGTAGACCAGTTGCTGTTTTCAAAACAAGTCCATCGTTTGTATCCACCGAAGAATATGGCTGGCCTGCTGGCTGAAGGTATTCTCGAAATGGTGTCAACTAAACAGGATTACCCTCGTTCATTTCCTCGTGTAGTCGCCGTTTCCCACATCGTACGTTTCTGCTGTGCAACAATGAGAGAAACCAGTGAGTGTATTTACGATGGACAAGGACAATAACTTCAACGACTGGGAGGTTTGGAGATGCCCAATTCGTTGTCTTTCAGAGACATCCAACAGAATGTCGAAGCCGTCTTTTGTTCCACCATGAAGCGTCCGCGGTGCATAGACTCGAGGAGGTTCTAGGCTATTGATGTTTTTTCGTGAGTGAACGAGATTTTTCTTGTTGTATTTGAAAGCTGAATTATAATGCTTCGTCAGTGCTTCATCGAGGCAGAGTTGCTGTACTTTAACTATTTGCTCTCCCAGGTTGGTTGCATTACAGACAACTTTTCTTTAAATAAATGCAGGTGTCGGTTTCGAAAGGTGCTCCTGAAATATGCCTAGCGGAGGACCGGTCATGATGCATTCCATTCGAAGATGTCTCCCACGAGATTTACTATGACTCACATTCTGCTACACATCTGGAATTTTAAAGACATTTTTGGTCGAGCGTGGGTAACTTACTGCGCCATTGGCCTTCTGGGTTATATATCACCAGTGGCCATCTCAGGGGGATTCCAAGACTGTGAGCATACACAAGCTTTGAAAGACAACTCACATATGCATGGAATGCGTCTTGAAATCTGAAAAATGACACCACAGACAATCTCTTTTACTGCTCGTCAGACGAGCTGGGCAATGTTCAACTATTCACCCAATCAGGGGCTCCATCGTAATCCAACATCCATCGCACCGCTGTTCCTAAACGATGAATATACGTGCATACAGTCGGCAGGGGCTGGTATTGTGTCCATTGCTTCAATGGGTGTTACACGGTAACTTAAATACCAGGAGCAGAGTATGATTGCGAACTAGTCCAGCGGGCAGTGAACCGTAACGGTCACTTCCTTGTTCCTTCAACCTTCGTCAGGCGACCAAGAAACACCAGGTAGAAGTGTTTTGCCAGTGTGAACGACGTTTCCTTCACGATCCTTGGATGGATCTATTAGGGCCCCAACGCGCAGAACGGGTTTGTCTTGTGCACGAGTTGACAAATGTTCTCCTCTGTAAAGTCCAATTTGGGTACAGGGCGTTCGTACTTACGCCTTGACAAGTGTGGATGTGACGAGTACGCTGAGGCCGAATATACACCTGCACATTGTTTTCTGTAGATCTCCGATACCACTAGTTCTCACTCGTGGGTTCCCCGTTCCCGTCCCTCAAAATGAACGTAGTCGGTAGGCCTGGGATTTATGTGGTGTAGCGGACATTTCCTTGTTCCTTCAGCCAACTTCGCTTAATTTGTCTAGTACATTCGTGCTTACTAGGCCACGCTAGTCGTTTGTTCCTCAAACGCACAAACTACATGGTAAAACGCTGTCCCGCTTGTAACCTAGACCGACAACAAGTCAGTTCCCCTCTTGTACGCGTCGGAACGATTCTATGTATTATACACACGTCGAACCTTCCTATATATAGGAAGACACAACACAGTCACCACACATGCTCGCTCGCCCAAGGCAGGAAGTCAGCCACAAGTCCACGGACAATTACGAAATACGTGTAGCAGCTATACAGCACAGAAAAAATATCCAGCGCCCGGACTTTCACCCAGAAACTCTCACCAGTCAATCTCGAACGATAAGTTCACTTTTGTCGTATTCCACTTTTTGCCTTGTATTGATTTTGTACACGACGCAACTAGTGGCTGTAAAGTACTGTCTCATCGTTGAAGCTGTTAATAGTACATACACTGTCTGAATGGTATGATGACTATTATCACATGTGTACAAATAGAACCAAGTCCGTCGCTATTCCACCCCCTCAGGAAGGACCAAATTTACGTCTCTGACCATATCTGCCAGTCGACGAACTGGTTCTCTGAACATAAGTTTACCATCTAAACCCCCATCTTGTTGGGGATTTAATAAGTAATCTCCATACGGGTAGTACCAATCTGAGTTTACGGACCAACATGACTATGGAATTCCGGTGAGCATAATAACCTAATTAGTTCGTATGGGATCCAGGTGCTAATGAATTTCGGAAATCCCAAGACGCTAATAAGCTAAAGTGTACCGAACCTGTCTTAATCCAAGATTTGTTCTGCTCCCACATGGCACCTCTCCTTAGTGAGATCAATATTCCTGTGTTTTTCACAAATATTCAAACACCAAAACAAATAGTTAACACACGGAAATTTTCGCCCTGCTTCTCTGAGAAAAGGAGACTAAGTGTGGAATATTCTCCACCCTGGAAGAAGAGCTACTCAACAGAAAAAAGGACATCAATGCCCGTTGATCTAGTCTTCTGCATAGAGTTGTCCACAGACGAACTGGACATATATATGCACCGTATCCTAATAAAAATTTAAAACCTGTCACACTCAAGCTGTGAGACGCAGTCGGCTCTATGCTTCTCTCATCCTCAAAGATTATGTCCAATTTCGTGAAAGAGTTTCCCTCGATGTCCTGCAGATTGCGCTGGCCAGATGTGCATATAATTGCATTGTTTAGTCACACCGAGAATTTCGGAAATGTATCCTTGCTTAGTTTTTATCAAGCCTGCTTTGGCTAACACCAGCATCACGATATCAGCAAAGCAAATTCGGGACTCAAACACGTTTAGAACAATGGTGAATCTTCACGGAAACAGTGCGCTACCACAGCAGGTTTGGACCTCATCTTG
>CM030371.1:32367243-32431573 GCA_003604175.2 Clonorchis sinensis
CAACGGCCGTGGGGCGTTTGGTTTTGTTTAGTTCACTGAGGTTCGGCTTAGCAGCCGGAAACGTTATTTCGATAAAAATGAGGCGTGGTGAAGGCCCTAAGGTAGAGCTACGGTTCCTAATATCGACCAAGGTATTTCCTCTTTCCAATCACCGGGAGAGTAACTTTTAGGCTGCCGGCGTTATCATTGGAAAAGGCGGCGAAAATATTCAGCGGATTCGAGAGGAGGTACGTTACTTTTCCCCCGAATTCTGGTGTTTTTTCTTGGGAGATAGGTTTTTCTTAGTTCTAACACCTTGGCCTATTTTCTGTTCCTTTCTATCCATTATGGTTTTCTCCCACTCTTGGCCCGCCCGAAATGTCCCGCCACCTGCCCGATACATGGTTCGTAACCCACCCTACCCCGTCCCGCCCCGTCCCGTCCTGATCTCCCGCGTGCTATTCGACCGGTCCCTCTCCGGTGGGTTATTGTTTTCTGGTTGCTGTTCGTAGTATTCCGTGAAGGTTATGATCCCAGATAGCAATGGACCTGAAAGGTACTGCGGTCGAAGTCCCTCATTGTTACCTCTTTAATCGTTTGTTTTTGTTCCAAGGGTCCTTGTTCTGGATGGGGATCTTGGCTCTGTCCTTGAAATATTTGTGGAGAATTTGGAAAGGGTACTACCTGTTTGATCTGAAGTTATACCTGCAGATGCAGAACAATCGTGACGAGGGAGTGGATTTGAGATTACTGGTGCATCAGAGTCAAGCGGGTTGCATCATTGGCCGCGGTGGATATAAGATAAAAGAGCTGCGGGAGGTATGTCTACAAGTATATCTAAATCTTCTCAGCAATCGGGTTTACAAACATTGAAAGTATATCAAATGCTCTGTCCTGGGTCCACCGACCGTGTTATCCAGCTGGTTGGAGATCTTGATAAGGTAGTTGATTGTCTACAGGCGATTGCTGAGCTTCTTGAGGTGAGTTGCTTTATCCGGTCGTAACTCGTTTCAGGGCGCTCCTCCAAAAGGCTCACGGCAGAATTATGATGCACGAGACGCTGATGAATCGATTGCAGCAGACTACGGAGGCTGGGGTGTCGGCAACCAAAATGCTGCACTGGGACTGGTTCAACGGCGTAACAACTTGTCAACAGCCGCTTATGGACAGGTAAGGATAGAATGTAGGATTCTATGTGTTAGTTTGTTCCACTTTTGTTCTCATCGGCTTACGTCGTAAACCTTTGTTGTGTTGGCTCAATCCACAAGTAGGATCCAAGACTATACTCGGATCGGTAGTTGTCGTCTTTTGGGCATATTTGTTTCGAGCAACCGAAACCGTCGAAGAGACTGGACGACGGTTTGTGCACTCCTATTACACTGAGCAGTGCTGGGAGGTGTACGTGTGACATTGCCTCCCATATCAGGTTGGTCAATAGGTAGGGGTAGCAACCGGCTGCTTAAGAATGTGGGCTGCCCTGCGGTCTTATGCGAAACGCCGCTGCCTTGTGGCTAGGTTTCCGAGACATGCTTTGGCCGACGACCCCAATCCCTCTTATCCTTCTTATCTTATTCTGGGTGCCATGGCAGAATCCCAGGCCGCAGACAGCCGTGAACTGCACGTTTGCCACGTCGGTCGTCTCGCGGTATCGTTCAGCTATAACGCCCTTTAGGTGTCCAGCTGCCATGCCAACCAAAGGAAGCACGAGGGCTGGGATACTGCCAGGTTGCCCAAACCTAGACAGGGTAAGTCGAGAAGCAGAAGTCAGGTTCGAACTACGGACCTTCCGGTCAGTAAATTGGTGCTCTACCCACTTAAGCCATCTCCCCCACCCCGACGACCTATACACTTTATTGCGGTAGACCAAGAACCCAGATATTGCTGTGGTATCCGGGGTTTGAATACGTAAGCAGTTAGACTGCGCTGCTGCGTCCCGATTGAGTTGTCGGCTAGGACTGGAACAAACAGACGGTTAGCACCTGCTGTAGTTATGCGCTAACCACAGTTTACGCACCGTGTATGGGGAGCTGTAAAAGCTTTCCTGGAAGTACTAACGTCCAACATGGGTATCCATTCTCCATTTTTGTTTAGTTTTGTTATTGCTTATGATGAGGCGAACACTGGGAAGTGTTTAATACCTCGCTGTTCAGATCTCTTCGAAGGAAAACATTGACTTGCAATATGCTGACAACATAGTTCTGATTTTTTGGAAAAATCTGACCAAGGTCATCCTGTCCTTGGGCATGTGCTTTGCGTCCAGAGTGCAAACTCGTGCTGCAGAACATGCAGTTTTGAACATGTATCTGAGAATTAAGGGAATAACTGAAGGCTGTGGGACACTACGTATCTCGCAAGTTGCGTTAACTCTAACCCCAGTCCGATGGACTTGCGCTTTCCAATATACGTTACTTGTGGCATATCGTCGGGTCTCCTTATTGTTGTACGGTTAGAAGACTTGGCCACTTCGTACGGGGAATCGGAGACATCTTCACGTCTTTGACCACCGATATTTAGAAACTATGGTCGAAATAGGCTAGAACCGACGCAATCGCAATGAGAGCAAATCAAAAGCAGGCCTATCAATACTTGCATCGAAGATTACGTACGGTCCGAGGATTCGAAAAGCAGCATGCACGAAACGTACCAACTGTCGTATCAGATAAGGAACACATTTGTGGATTCCGACCACGCTCTCGTCCGGAGTCGCTTCTCCCTACGTTTTTCAGGACCGCGTAAGGTGGGACAAATTGCTTGGCAATTGAGAGACTGGCAGGTCCGGATGTTGGACAGACTTACCAAAATCCTCTTCTAGAGTCTCTTCCAAATACTCCACCATCAGATGTGAACTCATACTGGGCCGTGATTGCCACCTCTTTGCATAGTGCTGGGAATTTCGCCTGTGGCACGGCACCACCAGGCGCACTGAAGCATGGATATCAGACCGAACGGTAGCACTGCTTAAATCTCGGAGAAATATCCCAGTCCGCCCAGGACATGATGCGACGGATTATCAGACGTCAAGTGAAATTGAGCGTGCTTTTGAGCCGACTGTGAAGTATGATGGACAGAAAGCCAAAGAAACGGAAGAGGTCCAGAAAGCCGGTAATGCCCGACGGTTATTTCAGTTGATCCGTGCGACTGGACCCCGGGAACCACCTGTGAGTGAAACCGTCAAGGATCGGAATGGAGTGACAATCTCGAACAAACAAGAGCGCCTCGACCGATGGGCCGAATACAACAATTGTCATGGCCACCAGTTGGCACCCACCTGGAGCCCACAGGTGACGTGAACTTTGAACGGTGAACGTGGACCACCTACGGCATCGGAGGTTTATGACTGCATATGTTCTCAAGCGCCACCGGGCCTCTGGTCCCAAGGGCTTCCCACCAACATTATTCAAAGATGGGTGAAGTCCTCAATCAACGCTTGTGTGATCTGTTTTGCTTGCATCTGGGAAAAGGAGTCTGTCCCAGACAACTGGAGAGAGTCGGAGATAGTGCCCATTTTCAAAAAGGGGCTCGTAGTGTGTGTGGCAATCACAGGGGAATCAACTTTTGCCCTCGTCGTAACGAGACTGTTAACGACACTGATGCTTCGTCGCCTTATGGTGGCTCGTGAAACACTGACTCGAAAGCAGCAAACGGGATTCCGCCCTGGTAGGGGTTGTGTTGACCAAATCTTCAAGTGCTAGAACAACGCCGTACGTATAAGAGACCCACAATTCTAGTATTGCTGGATCTCCAAGGCGCATTTGACTCGGTTGACCGGTCTGTTGTGCTTGATACGCTTGCCTACCAAGGAATGCCCCGGAAGTTCGTGAACATAATAAGCTCTTTGAAATTCCCAGGCTTCCGGACGTGTGAGAGTATACGGCGAGCTCTCCAAAAGCTTCCGTACACAAAGTGGTGTCCGTCAGGGATGCCCACTATCCCCATTCCTGTCTGCCTTCGTGCTAGACGAAATCATGAGGCGAATGGTGGAAGGTCTACAAAACCCCGGTGTCCAGATGGCCTGTGACGAAAACCTTGTCGATCTGGAATATGCAGATGACATCATTCCCATCTTCGAAGCGAAGGCGCAGGTGTTTTTGGATGAACTGACCAAAGTCATCCCTTTGGTATGCACCCACAAAGTGTAAGGTTATGCTCGCGGACATGCAGTCACTGAACACGCCACTTACAATCCAAGGAGAGGCACTGGAAATTGTGGGGAGTTTTACGTATCTTGGAAGTTGTATTAGTTCTGATTGTAGTGTGACAGATGAGGTCAATGCGCGAATCTGCAAGGCGGGGGTCGCGTTTGCTAATTTGAGACACCTATGGCGTCAAATTGGTGTATCTCAGAATGTCAAAGGACGTGTGTATCAAACTGGAGGGTCCAAAACCCTGGTGTTCAAATAGCCTGTGAAGAAAACCTTGTCGATCTGGAGTATGCAGGTGACAGTGTTCTCATCTTCGAAGAGGAGAAGGCGCAAGTGTTTTTGGATGAACTGACCAAAGTCCTTTGGTGTCCCTGAATCTCAAGGGACGTGTGATCAAGCTACAGTGCGGACTGTTGGTGTATGGCTGTGAGACAGCCTGTTCGGCAGCGGAACTGGAACGTCTTCAGGTGTTCGACAATCGTTGTCTCAGAACCATAGCTCGTGTGGGTCGGCGCCGGTGAATCCGTAACAAGGCAATTAGAAAGCGAGTTCTGGGTTGTGCAACGGGTAATTCCACTGAAGAATGTGTCCAGCACCAGAAGCTGCGTTGGTTGGGATATGTGTTGCGTATGCCTACCTATCGTTTGCCGAAGAGAGTGCTGTTTTCCTTGCCCAATTTGGAGTGGCGGAAGCAGAGAGGTGGCCAACCCTTAACCTGGCAGAAGGGTGTAAAAGAAATCACGAGACGCTTGGATGCTGTCGGTGCTACTCGCTTCCCAGGATGGGGACCGCGTGATCTTCACTGCGCCTGGTTAGAGACGTTGCAGGATATGGTTGCCAACCGATGTCAATGGCGATCTTGTTGTCAGTTTCTACTTAGATTGCATGAGTGAATGTTTGGAGGTGTAGGCACCTCGAAATGGTTGTAGTAAGCCAGCACTAATTCCCTTCCTCGTCCACCTTTATTCTTTTCTTCACAATAAGGCTTTCAAAGAAATCATGGTTGTACGGCAGCGAAGCATCGGTGTTGAACACTGATGTCATGCTGTCGATGATGACGATGACGTATCAGATAAAGCGTAATCCAGTATTGGGATTCAACTCAGAATGGTGTGGGACCAAAGGTTGTCGATGTTGTATTAAGAAACCAGCTGTCTTCTGTCCTGGAATGAACAGTGCCTTTTGCCTTGGTCCAAGAAGCCTGCTTATGCCGCTTCTCCAAGCCTTTTGTGCCAGAGCATTGATCGTTGTCTTTTGCCCTTCAACCCATTGACCTATCCCTATCCGTAGTTCCAACCCAACCTCGACGTCTCGACTGCCCTCGTCTAGGCTCGGACAACGTGGCACTATATCAGCCCTCGAGCTTCCTTCGGTGGCATGACGTCATCGCCATCGACAGCATGACAGCGTTAAACAATGATGCTTCGATGCCGTCATGACAGCTGTGTACCGAACGGCGTTTCAGTTGAACGACCATTATTTTTACCGGTGAAGGTGATCGCTTGAGTCATATGTCCTGCAGGTTTTCTAAGTACGTACAGGAATCATGTAGACCCCAGCCAGGAAGGTTCGAAGATCCCACAGCGCTCAACTGGACAGGAATTGCTTTCGCGCTGCCACGTTATGACCCGTCATCCTCGAATCTTTCGCCAACAATGGTTTGGAATAGAAAACGGCTGTCTCTGGACGGCAGTCGAACATAAGTGTAGCATGCCCAAGCCAATTTAACCGAATAAGCCTCATCTGCTGGCTGCGCAATCTATTCAATCATGGACTGTGTCATGACATATCGCAGTCAGTTAAAGTTTGCTATACAATGCATCGTTGACTAGGACATTGTTGTCGAAACGTTCGTGGGAGACAGACCATAACACGACAACGTGAAGTAAAAGCTCCTGCGATGAAACTGATAACCGTAGGTTGCTCACGCCTCCCAGCTTGGGGCTCACGTGGTTTTGCTTGTACGTCGCTGGAAGCTCTGCAGGAAACAACCGATCCTAGTGATGCGTATATTATCATTTCCTAGCCAGACCGTCTCGCTCAGGTTCGTCTGTTGTTATGTCCTTAGCTTAAGTCGAGTGAGGCCTGCGGGAAGCGCCGGGTCCATCCCGCTGATAGTGCCTTTGTTCGACGTGACGCTCACGTATGTTCATTTTAATGCTGTCCTAAGATGTATTCGCCTTTTCAAGGAGGGTTTTGACGAGGCACCCTTCAAGCAAGCTCTCGTACAGCAGTGAGATGTTGCTTTTCAGCTCTTATTTTGGTGATAGCGATGTTTAAAGGTTCGGTATGCCAACCTTCAGACTTGTTCGAATCCATCTGACTCGTAGCTCGTCGCTGTCTGAACTTAGCATCTCAGCCTTTGCGATACCTCGTTATATGCTTGTTCCATGAAGGGATGTCATAAACGAGCTGCCCTTTTTGTCATTTATAGACTTTTGCCATAGGCCCTAAGAATGTTTGAGACGAATACTTATGTTTATTATCCAGTAGATTTTATCACCCAATTGGGTTGCCACTTATCTTGAGCTACCGTGTTGGTCCAGATTTACTGGGTCGTAAATTAAATGAGCCATTCGGCACAATATTCCTTTTGAGATAATATGATATATGCAACGTAGGAACTATTCCACCGCGTTTTCTGTTGATCACTTTTTTCCCTTTCCGTGACTTGTCACAATTTCTCCCTTTGTTCTGCAGAATAATGTCCTGGCAGCAGGGCTTTTTGGAGGAGGTGGAACAGGAGTTACAGTTGCTGGTCGTACCGGGGGACAAGCGGCCGCCGTTACTCAAGCTTTGGCGAGTAGCCTTCCACATGCTTCAGCTGCAGCAATGCTTGCCGCAACCGGCGGTCAAACTGCTGGAGGTCCTAACGCAGGTCCCGCAGGTGACGCTGCTGCGGCGGCTGCAATGATGGCTGCTGGACTTATGCGGGGGTACGTGATGATGCATTTAGTGGTAACCTTAAAATTTGGTAATCAGCTTTTGTTGCTGGGAGACAGAAGCTTTTCAGATTCCATCTAATGTGCACTTGTGCGTAACGCCTCAGCTCGAGATCTGAGGCTTCCTCACTTCATTGGACACCTGAAAACACGCCTCTGTGCCGGTTGTCTGTCGATTTTCATAAGCACTGCCAATGGTTGAAACGCTAGCCGCTTTT
Source organism: Clonorchis sinensis (assembly GCA_003604175.2). Taxonomy (NCBI): domain Eukaryota; kingdom Metazoa; phylum Platyhelminthes; class Trematoda; order Opisthorchiida; family Opisthorchiidae; genus Clonorchis; species Clonorchis sinensis. The sequence goes on from CM030371.1 coordinate 32,374,525, forward strand.
CGTTTCTTAGTTATTGTTCCATCGTCGAACAACTGTTGCACTGATTCGGCGGAGGACACTGTCGAGGAATAACCGCCCTGTTATACACCGTAATGAATTCGGACCACTGATGTTATCGTGGGATGCACACTTAGGGTTCCAGGCTTTGTGTATCGAAATCACATTTTTCGAAAGGCTAGTTGACCTGGACTATGTGGATGACATTGTAGTGTTATTTGACGACCACTCATCCGCGCATTCTACTTTGAATAGAATTTCGGATGTGACCCCTGGTTTCGGTATACGTTTTGCACTTTTAAAATGCTAAGTATTGCATCAGCATTTCGGCCCCCCTTGGTTCGTCGGAGACATCAGAGAGAGGATTTTGATTTTATTCACCGGCTGCTGCACAAGCCGTGATTGTACGGTGACGGAAGTCCGTTTAAAATTTAAATGTTCTACTTTTTCTGTTTCGCATTCGGTAAATTGGCCCCCCCGTCGAAACACAGATACGTTGTTACTTTCATTTAATGGGCCAATATGAAAATTGCCGGGTCGCTATGCTCCATCCGTGTTGCTGGTGCACAATGCTCGGCTACGTAGATTAGTGATTGTATGATCATGTCGTGGCATCAGTGCCAAATATGTCGTCAATACCGATAATGTAGCTGGTGCGCTGCCTTGTGGTTCATATTCACTTCTAACATTTTGTTTATCTCCACTTTGGTTCACGTTACTGGTGCTCTATGAACCAAGTAGTCGCAGTTCATACTTAACCGTAAATAGGAGACAGGGGGCGAGATGGCTTAAGTGGTTAGAGCGCGAATTTACTGGCCGGAAGGTTCGTGGTTCGAACCCGACCTCTGCCTCTTGACTTCCCCTGTCTAGGTTTGGGCAACCTGGCATGAAGCTTTGCTTTGAACTCTTCCGAATGGCATGATAACCGTGTATGCTTTGCTTATTATCCTATAATTGCTACACTTGCCGCGACTGATGTACCTTTCAGTTGTCTGTAATCTGATCAAATTCATGGCGACTTTTTCCTGGAGAGAGATTACTCTGTTCCAAGATTGGTTGTGATTAGTTTCTGGATTCACACAGATTAAATTTCACTGCTATCGAGTCCGGTGCAACCTTCGTTGCGTTTTGTGCGTGGCACACGACCTGACCTTTTCCGTGGCATCGTAATCCTAGGTGAACGACAGGTTGGCTTACCACTGCCGAATTTCATTAGCTTGTCGGCGGTAGGACGTAATTTGACCTTTTTGTTTTATGATTTGGTTTGCTGTTTTGGATGTGCGCCCCACAACAATTCGCAATATTGAGCCGTGGCGTCCTTTCTGAGCGTAAACTGGCGCTCAAGCCGGCGCACTGCGTCGATATGTCACAAGTAATGAAAGCTATTCTGTCGCAGAGCGTGGGATAAGCGTTACAGCTGTAATTAAGCTTAGTTTGTCAATATACCAGTGGCATGTGTTTCGATCGTGTGGTTTTTCCTGAGTCAGTAATGTACCGTGTGCTTACACACTGTTGTTTCAGTCTGTCGCATTAACCCTGTCTGTACACACCGGAGTGCTGCGTGAATGCTGAATCATTAACGAATCGCAATCTTTAGAACTGCAGATAAAAATTGCCGAGTTTCCGGGGTTGGGACATGTGTTGCGTCTACCCAGCAACGGTCTGCCCAAAAAAGCGTTGTTTTCCGTTCCAACCCATCCTTGGCTTTCCCTCATGGTTGTATGGCATTTAGGTGGCACTTTTCATTAGCAGTACATTGCCGCCAATGCTGATAATGCTACCGAATTCCCCGGATAAAAATGCATAATCGTAGCTTACGAGACCAAGCTAGTAGTGTTTTGTGGCTTTCCCCTGGCGAGCTTATGAGCGCTATACTCATCTCAGGGTTTGAATATTTAAGTGGTTGGAATGCATTCCTTACACACTCGCACCTTTTGTATTGTCAAGAAGATGGACGAAAGAGCGTTGAGGCAAGCCCTGACTTGTTGGAATTGCATCAGTCTTCAGAATATCTCAGTGAATGAGGTGAGGCTGTTATGATAAGTTTACGGATAGACTTATCTCCGCTCATTGACATGCCCACCGGATTGACTGACAGCTTCTGCATATCGAGATCGAGCAAGGCTGGTACGAAAATGAATTATGTAGCCAACATTTTTTCGTCACAAGACCAAGGACATAAACTCATATGGGATAGTCTTCAGGAACTCACACTGTCATTCACCCTGCAGCGCATGGACCATAACTGCACACTCATTCCCTGGATCTCAAGCGTTGTTTCGGCCCCAGGGGCATTTTGATTGAATGCAATTTTGATTGCATTCTTACCCTGACATGCATGTGGCTCTTAGTCCGCGGCAACGTCAAGTGCCATACGATTGTTTGATGAAGCAATTTGTTAGGTGCGCATCAACATGGAAAATCGACCGGACGATTCGGGCGAACTATCGATCTTATGGAATATGGTTTGCCGCGATGTTCGATCGCGATTCTCATTCTTGCCTGATATGGCTGCAGAGCTGGGTAACAAACCAATCGAATGGTACTTGAATTGGCGGACACACCCTAGTCGTTGATTCACTTTCAAGCAATTATTGCAGTGCTTCATCATAAAATTTGTCTAATTATATTTGAAGCCTTACAATAAAAAGAGTGGGCGAGAGAGGGGACGTGGGCCTGGCCAGTCTCACGCATTCTGAGGTGCTTACACTTCCAAACGCCCAATCAGACAATCTGGAAAAAACTGACATCGATCAGCTGCCATTCCTTGCGATGTCTGTGGCCAAGCGCAGGAAAGTTCACGGGGACCCCATTCTGGAAGGCGTAATGCATCACCAACACCCACTCTTCGCAATCCCTTTCAGACGCTTCTGCCCAATCATACGTTGTGCACCTCGCGGTTCCCGCCATTCCGAAGCAGACACATAGAATAACACCCGTCTCAGTAGACGGTGTTTCGGCATGTGTAGCACAGGGCCAAGCCACCGTAGTTCGTGGTGTTAGATGTCCACGATTAAAGTACCTGTTATACAACCGAATACCGCTCTCTAGTTATCATTTTAACGATCCATCGACGCCAGCAACGCTTCTAAGGCATCGGTGGCCAGAAACCTGAAGGTACCTCACATCTGTCCGCAGTGGCCATGTCTGGCAACCATACAAAACAGAGCCCTAACTGTAGCATGTTACACGCCACCCTTCAGAATGGTTTTGAAGCTACAAGTGACACAAATTAGCAAATGTGATTCTGGCCTTTGAGATTAGTACACTAAGAGCTAATACAACTTCAGAGGTAAGTAAAATGCTCCACAAACTTTAGTTCTTCTCCTTAAATCGTAAAGGGTGTGTTCAGAGACTGCATTTTCTGAAGCATGACTTTGCACTTTGAAGGTGCAAGACAAATGCTGAAAGATGGTATGATGGTATGACTCTCCAGGTCGACAAGGTTTTCACCAGCAACGCTTTGAACAGCGGATTTTTAAAGATCTCCCAGCGTTCGCCTCATTGGTTCATCGACCATGAAGCTGAACAACAACAGAGAGAGTGGAAATCCTTGTCGGAATCCACTTTTTACTTGGAAGCTTTTAGACAACTCTCCGTACACTGCACGCCCAGAAGTATGTGAAAATGAGGGCCGGATTATGTTCACAAGCTTCCGGGACATACCTTATTGAGCAAGTGTGGTTAACAGCACTAACCGATCCACAGAATCGAACGGACTCTTGAAGCCAAGGAATACCGAAATTGTGTCGTCTGTACATATCCCGGTGCTCGAATATCTGACGGAGTGTGAAGATGTGGTCGACGCAGCCTCTGCTTGTCGAAATCCCGCTTGATGCTCATGGATCAAGGATCCGGATGCCGTCAGAAGACAAAGAATCAGTGAACCCGGAAGCCCTGTTTCAAAGGGAGTCAAACTGATGTCAGTGGCAGTCTCTTTCTCCAAATGGGCACTAGAGTAGAAATGTATACTCAAGAACCTTTGAGGTTGAAGGGCGTTCCATGTCCACAATCCACTTTTTTGTTGATGGCCATCATTCCGGACTAAAGGTAGCAGGTGGCCAACTGTGTTGTTGTTCGAAGTACTTTGCGGGAGGTTGGATATCAGAGAGCCGTTCTGGTCCCGAGTACTTTCGCAGACAATAGGCTTCCGACAACGATCGAGTGGAACAGCCTACGGACGTTCCCAGGATTCTTTGTAACTTCCATTTCTTGGGTCGTTTTTGTGTATCGGGAAGAAGCTGGTCGATGATTGTCGCCAATAAGCGCGTGTGATTGGTCGTTCCCGAGTGATATTCTAGCGTACCGCTTACCTTGTTATACTGCCTCTTTGTGGACGAGTTATTTCGTAGGACTGGCTTTAGGTCCGTGTGGAGTGTTTACTAAGGGGGGAGGGGCGCTGTTGCATTAATGGCTATCACTAGTTATCACCAACTCTTCGAAGTGTTCATTTCGCAATTTGCAATTTGTGTTCGATCGACTCCTTGAGTATCATCAGACTGGTGACGTTCTACTGGATCTAAAGAGCTGGCTGTACCATAAAAAGGACATCAGAGCCAACGTCCGTAGTTATTCGTTGCGTTTTAGTCATTAGCCCCCCTGGTTCCTTTTGGGTTTGCTTTTTGAGAATGTTCTCTGCCCTCCTCTACCATGCACTACCTGCTGGCATAAGCCGTGGCGATCCAAACCACCTTACACACGTACACGGTGCACGGTTATCAAACTGAATTGAATTTTACTCAGCATGCGTGAGTATGTATCACTGCGTACACCATATTCGTATAGGCACTACTCAAATAGGTTAAATACGATCCTCGGCAGATTGTCATTTTTAAGACCCTTCCGCTACTTCATTCACGGTTCATTTTCGTAGATTGGTCTTTCGTGTACTCTTAGCTTATGCAATCTGTTGGTTGATTGAACAGTTTATTTTGTTTATAGTAGATCAGGGATGATTGAGAAGTAATTCTCTGTCTTTTGCTACAGACTTCCTAACCGCGTGGCGATGAACTTTCTCACCCCCACCACGACAACACAGGTGTCAGTCAGTAATAAAATGATCGGCGCCATTATGGGACGCGCTGGTGTTCGAATCAACCAGGTTCGTCAGGAGTCTAATGCGGACATCAAGATTAGTCGGCAAGAACCTGGTGTTGAAGACCGCATCATTACCATCACGGGCACTCCGGAACAAATTCAAAATGCACAATTTTTACTTCAGATGTGGTAGGTTTTTATTCCTTGAACGCTTATTTTGAACAGGTGATGATACTTTTCTGAACAGGTATCTGAGCTTTTCATAGGATGTTTTATTGTGGTTGTACCGCCATAATGGTTTCCATCAGTACGGCTTGATGTCTAAGCGTGATGAAGTTTATCTCATGGACACATCCTTTCAATGTAAGGCTAGTGCTTTACTGGGAATCCTGTTTTCACGTCAGTTTGTTCTTATTCGGACTGTGTATTAATTGCGACTCGGTGACATTCATTTCCGATCGCTTGTCGTACCAACTTCACCATTCGGATACACCGACTTATCTGCTGACCTCTGGTACCCAAACAAACCGCGTTAGGTGTGTGAAGTTCCAGCGACTGGTTCCATCGCCAGGCGTACTATACATGTTCCACACGAACTCGGTATGCATTCATCGTCCAACCCCATAACCACTTTACCCCTAATTTCTGGTGAAGTTGAGGGACCAAAATCCACTCGTATCACTTGGGGCCCGTGATGCGCGCATTTCGAACTCGAAGTGAACATGTTAGATTAGCGGAATTCACTTAGTCTTGTCCACACGACGGACTGTCACATTTCAATTTTAGCCTGTTCCTTGAGTGGAGTTGGCACTGAGGGATGTGATTCACTGATGGTCATTCAGCCTGCGAATTTTCACCTTCATCGGACAGTGATTCTCGTTGACGGAAACTGTAGCATTTAGAACGAACTAAACAATGACCGGTATGCCCAAATAAATTGATGTCAGTCTCACATTGAGACAGAATGAGTCCTACGCGATGTCTCACCTTCAACTTATCCCTAATTGTTGACCCTATTGTGCCTTTCAGTGTGAAGAAATATGGTGATCAAGTGTGAAATCTACGCGCCTCCGGAGATTATTCAGTCACCTGTGTACTCAGTCTCACATTGGTCAACATCCGCGTGTCGTTCAGAACAAGATCTTGTATACTTGTCTCCCCTCGCTTATCCTTGTTCCACTTCTATTGTACTCCTCTGTTCTCAAAGACCGGAACGTACACGGTACAGTTGTCCAGTAAAAGTATGCTCGAAGTTACCAAACAATATGTTGCAGTTTTCCAGCCCGGTTACCTTACGAACAATAATCATACTAATAGTAAAACTGATACTTGCTGATACTCAGTTTTCCGACAACAGTACGGGTTATTTAGGTGTAAATTAGACGCTTAGGGTGCCCCGCACCTCAGAGCTTGGGATATCGTAATAAGTCGTATTGCCACCAATTCCGCGGTAAAAGAATACCAGCACCACATAGTTACTATATATAGTGTTCTATTTAACACACAGGGATTCCCTTTTTCTCAACCCCAGTTACATTTAGGCATTTCACTCCATCCAGTATGCCAGAGAAATCACCGCATCCATCTACATGGATTACTCCAGTTCCAGTTTTGCAAAACCAACGACAACGTACTTCTAAAAATTAACACCAATGTGGTTCATGTGCTCTAAATCAAATGGGTGTCTTCTGGAGTTAGAGAGGCGTATTTCCATGCGTGTAAGGTTTGTGCGGCCCTCCAGCTACTCGCAATGTGATGAGTTGCGGTGTCGTTTCTGGGCCTAGAGAGACGCACTCGTCCGAGGCAACTGGTCGATGTGTTACAGATGGATTGCGAATCGCGATTGTGTGTAGGATTGTGTAGGGGATGTGGTTGTTCACAGTTGCGACGATATCTGTGTTTTCCTTACTGGATTGTGTGTTTGGTAATTTAGAAGGATTTGTTTTGTTTGATTTGATTTGATTTGATTTGACTGGGATTGTTTGTCGGTTTGATTGTTTAGTTTTGGCTGGGGTTAAGGTTGTGTGTGGGGCCTGAGTGTGACTGTTTTTGGAGCATGACACATTGGTCGGTGTGTGGTTTGTAGAAGCGGATTGAGAGGTTGTTGTGTGCGCGTGCATGGAAGAGCGGTTGTTTGGTTTTGAACGATTTGGTTGGGTTGTATTGGGTACCGGTTGTATTCGACGCGGTGCATTTGATGGGGTATGAGGCGTGTAGCTGTGAGTCATTTGAGGCGATGTTGGTGGCGGCGTTGTGTGGTCGGTTCTATCGGTCGTTTTGAATGCCACGGTAAGGTCGATGTTGGGGAAGTGTGCTATTGTTGAGATGTGGCGGTCGCACACACACACACACACTGGTGCGTTTAGGGTGATGCACAAGGATTGATTAGTGGAACCTGGATGCATCGGTTCTTGTTGGAGAGTGTTGCTCAGTGCTTGGTCCCCGAAATCGATGTGCGGCGTTGGGTTGTGTGGAGCAAGTGGGATGAGAAGTTATGTTTTTTTTTTGCGTTGACGTGAACTGAGCACGGAGAAGGTGTTATAAATGTATGTTTGTGTGTGTGTGTATGGTTGTTGGTTAGACTGTTCTGTCAGTTTTTCTGGCCTCGGTGTCTCGGGTGATGTGGTTCAGTTGTGTGATGTTTGTTAATTGGAGTGCAAATGGAGTTTGAGGGAACTGCTTAACTTGGACGAGCAAATGACTTAGTTGAATGTTACTGATATAGATTGGGTTGTTGGCGGGGCGGCCGACGGTAATCTCATGGAGCGAGAGTCTGCGGCTTGGATAGAATTGCTCAAACAACAGGTGGGCCTTGGTTGTTTGTGTGTTGTGTATCGAAGTTGTTTGATTTGGCTCTATCGATTCGATTCGAACGTCCTTTCGTTTGATTTGATGAGCCAACATGGGTGTTACCGAGTCGCTATGCTCCACATGTGTTTTTGTTGGCACGATGCTTGGTTACAGGTTACGAAATTGGTTGATAGTTCTGAATTGTTTGTGTTTTTCTGTCTTCGTCTTCATTGTTTGTTTTGGAAGTGTGGGTGTATAGTTTCGGCGTAGTTTACTGCAGTGCGGTGTTTTGTTATGGTGGTTGTCGGTTTATTCTGTGTGGTTGGTCAGCGAGGCTGAGTCGATTTTGGGTTGGTTATTGGGCTTGTTCGAAGGCGCGGATGTAATCCGTGGTCAAAAGCAAGCCGATATGGTGCGTGTGTTTGCGCGTGCGATTATCCAACGGTCGCTGGATAGGTTATCCATCTTGCATCACCAAGTGGTCGTACATGTTTTGTGTGATTTGTGGTTGACTGTTGAGTGTTGTTCAATTGGTTTGCGTGTGGGGCGCCTGTGTTTGAGTGTGAACTGATGTTAGGATTGGCAAGTTGATCAGGTTGGTGGACATGTGTTGTTGTTTTCCGTGTTGTTGATGTTGGTGGTGGTGCGAGTGGCGTGTTGGTTGGGATTGATGTGATGTGATGTGATGTGATGCTGTGTTGAGGGTTCGACGGACCGAGTGTTTTGTGTTTGTGACGATTTGTCGTAGGTGTTTTTGTTGATGGATATGCCAGATGGTTGTTGTGATGATGTTTGTTTGTGTGCGTGATGTGTGGAGCGTGTGTATGTTGTGTAGTGGTTGTATGGTGTATGGTTTGGCTGTCGGATGATGTGGGCTATGGGATGAGTGCATGACTGCGGTGGATATTTGTTTCGGTGCAGTGGTCTGGTGTGGTTGTATGTGGTGGTGGGTGGTGATTGGAATGTGTGGAGTCGGGCGAGAACTGGTTGTGAGAGTCGCGTGTGGTTGATGTGCGTGAGTGTGTGCACTGGTGGGTGGTGAGTGGTGGATGCAGAAACGGTGAGGATGAGCAGTTGAGCGAATTTTGCTTGTGATTGGTTTTATGGTTCGGTGCGAGGTGCTGACTTGGCGTAGCTTGTTTGTTTTTGGCTGCAGGCTGCGTATGATTGTGCGCAGAGGCGAGTCGACCGGTATGAGCAGGTATGATTTGAGGAGACGAGCGCACACGGTGTCGTTCGATGAGTTTATGTGGGATGTGAGTTTGTTGGTCGGGAACCGATTGGGCAAATGTTTGTTGAGCACGACTGATGTGACGGTGCTTGGAGATTGTGATAGCGGTCCGATGGACGTTGACTGTGAGAGTAGAGGAGCGCGATGTGTTTGGGACTGCGGGATTCTGAGGCATCTGCTATGATGTGCATTGCACTGGATGTTTTCAGGTTGTTCGTGTGGTATTTGTGTGATGTGAGTTTTGTCGTGTGTTTGCAATTTGTCGGTTGTTTTGTGTGGTGTTGTGGATGGGTGATGTGTGTAGGGTTTTGCTTGCATGGCCCTCCAGCTACTCGCAATGTGATGAGTTGCGGTGTCGTTTCTGGGCCTAGAGAGACGCACTCGTCCGAGGCAATGGGTCGATGTGTTACAGATCAGGATTGCGAATCGCGATTGTGTGTAGGATTGCAAGGGATGTGGTTGTTCACAGTTGCGACGATATTTGTGTTTTGCTTACTGGATTGTGTGTTTGGTGATTTAGCGATTTGTTTTGTTTTGTTTGATTTGATTTGATTTGATTTGATTTGACTGGGATTGTTTGTCGGTTTGATTGTTTAGTTTTGGCTGGGGTTAAGGTTGTGTGTGGGCCTGAGTGTGACTGTTTTTGGAGCATGACACATTGGTCGGTGTGTGGTTTGTAGAAGCGGATTGAGAGGTTGTTGTGTGCGTGCATGGAAGAGCGGTTGTTTGGTTTTGAGCGATTTGGTTGGGTTGTATTGGGCACCGGTTGTATTCGGCGCGGGTGCTTTGATGGTTGTATGAGGCTTGTAGCTGAGTCATTTGAGGCGATGTTGGTGGCTGCGTTGTGTGGTCGGTTCTATCGCTGGTTTTTCAATGCCACGGTAGGGTGGATGTTGTGGAAGTGTGCTGTTGTTTAGATGTGGCGGTCGCACACGCACACGCACACTGGTGCGTTTAGGGTGCTGCACAAGGATTGATTAGTCCGAGCTGGATGCATGGCGTTTTAGTTGGAGAGTGTTGCTCAGTGCTTGGTCCCCCGAAATCGATGTGCGGCGTTCGGTTGTGTGGAGCAGGTGGGATGAGAAGTTATGGTTTTTCGCGTTGACGTGAACTGAGCACGGAGGTGTTATACGAATGTGTGTTTGTGTGTATGCATAGTTGTTGGTTGAACTGTTCTGTCCTCGGTGTATCGGTTGACCCTGTTCATCTGTGTGATGGTTGTTAGTTGGAGTGAAACTGGAGTTTGAGGGAATGCTTAAGGTCGACTGGGAAAGACCTAGTTGGATGTTATTGATATAGATGAGGTTGTTGGGGCGGCTGACGGTAATCTCATAGAGCGAGAGTCTGGGGCTTGGATAGAAAATTCTCAAACAACAGGTGGGTCTTGGTTGTTGTGTGTGTTGTGTATCGAAGTTGTTTGACGGCTCTATCGATTCGATTCGAACGTCCTTTCGTTTGATTTGATGAGCCAACATGGGTGTTACCGAGTCGCTATGCTCCACATGTGTTTTTGTTGGTGCACGATGCTTGGTTACAGGTTACGAAATTGGTTGGTAGTTCTGAATTGTTTGTGTTTTTCTGTCTTCGTCGTCATTGTTTGTTTTTGGAAGTGTGGGTGTATAGTTTCGGCGTAGCTGCTCGCAGTGCGGTGTTTTGGTTATGGTGGTTGTCGGTTTATTCTGTGTGGTTGGTCAGCGAGGCTGAGTCGATTTTGGGTTGGTTATTGGGCTTGTTCGAAGGCGCGGATGTAATCCGTGGTCAAAAGCAAGCCGATATGGTGCGTGCGTTTGCGCGTGCGATTATCCAACGGTCGCTGGATAGGTTATCCTATCTTGCATCACCAAGTGGTCGTACATGTTTTGTGTGATTTGTGGTTGACTGTTGAGTGTTGTTCAAGGTTTGGTTTGCGTGTGGGGCGCCTGTGTTTGAGTGTGAACTGATGTTAGGATTGGCAAGTTGATCAGGTTGGTGGACATGTGTTGTTGTTTTCCGTGTTGTTGATGTTGGTGGTGGTGTGCGAGTGGCGTGTTGGTTGGGATTGATGTGATGATGTGATGTGATGCTGTGTTGAGGGTTCGACGGACCGAGTGTTTTGTGTTTGTGACGATTTGTCGTAGGTGTTTTTGTTGATGGATATGCCAGATGGTTGTTGTGATGATGTTTGTTTGTGTGCGTGATGTGTGGAGCGTGTGTATGTTGTGTAGTGGTTGTATGGTGTATGGTTTGGCTGTCGGATGATGTGGGCTATGGGATGAGTGTATGACTGGCTGGATATTGTTTCGTGTGCAGTGGTCTGATGTGGTTGTATGTGTTGGTTGGATGGTGATTGGAATGTGTGGAGTCGGGCGAGAACTGGTTGTGTGAGAGTCGCGTGTGGTTGATGTGCGTGAGTGTGTGCACTGGTGGGGTGGATGTGAACAGAAATGAGCATGAGCAGTTGAGCGAATTTTGCTTGTGATTGGTTTTATGGTTCGGTGCGAGGTGCTGACTTGGCGTAGCTTGTTTGTTTTTGGCTGCAGGCTGCGTATGATTGTGCGCAGAGGCGAGTCGACCGGTATGAGCAGGTATGATTTGAGAGACGAGCGCACACGGTGTCGTTCGATGAGTTTGGATGGGATGTGAGTTTGTTGGTCGGGAACCGATTGGGCAAATGTTTGTTGAGCACGACTGATGTGACGGTGCTTGGAGATTGTGATAGCGGTCCGATGGACGTTGACTGTGAGAGTAGAGGAGCGCGATGTGTTTGGGACTGCGGGGATTCTTAGGCATCTGCTATGATGTGCATTGCACTGGATGTTTTCAGGTTGTTCGTGTGGTATTTGGTGTGATGTGAGTTTTGTCGTGTGTTTTGCAATTTGTCGGTTGTTTTGTGTGGTGTTGTGGATGGGTGATGTGTGTAGGTTTTGCTTGCATGGCCCTCCAGCTACTCGCAATGTGATGAGTTGCGGTGTCGTTTCTGGGCCTAGAGAGACGCACTCGTCCGAGGCAATGTGGTCGATGTGTTACAGATCAGGATTGCGAATCGCGATTGTGTGTAGGATTGTGTAAGGGATGTGGTTGTTCACAGTTGCGACGATATTTGTGTTTTGCTTACTGGATTGTGTGTTTGGTGATTTAGCGATTTGTTTTTTTGTTTGATTTGATTTGATTTGATTTGACTGGGATTGTTTGTCGGTTTGATTGTTTAGTTTTGGCTGGGGTTAAGGTGTGTGTGGGGCCTGAGTGTGACTGTTTTTGGAGCATGACACATTGGTCGGTGTGTGGTTTGTAGAAGCGGATTGAGAGGTTGTTGTGTGCGCGTGCATGGAAGAGCGGTTGTTTGGTTTTGAGCGATTTGGTTGGGTTGTATTGGGCACCGGTTGTATTCGGCGCGGGTGCTTTGATGGTTGTATGAGGCTTGTAGCTGTGAGTCATTTGAGGCGATGTTGGTGGCTGCGTTGTGTGGTCGGTTCTATCGCTGGTTTTTCATGCCACGGTAGGGTCGATGTTGTGGAAGTGTGCTGTTGTTTAGATGTGGCGGTCGCACACGCACACACGCACACTGGTGCGTTTAGGGTGCTGCACAAGGATTGATTAGTCCGAGCTGGATGCATGGCGTTTTAGTGGAGAGTGTTGCTCAGTGCTTGGTCCCCCGAAATCGATGTGCGGCGTTCGGTTGTGTGGAGCAGGTGGGATGAGAAGTTATGGTTTTTCGCGTTGACGTGAACTGAGCACGGGACGGTGTTATACGAATGTGTGTTTGTGTGTATGCATAGTTGTTGGTTGAACTGTTCTGTCCTCGGTGTATCGGTTGACCCTGTTCATCTGTGTGATGTGGTTGTTAGTTGGAGTGAAATGGAGTTTGAGGGAAATGCTTAAGGTCGACTGGGAAAGACCTAGTTGGATGTTATTGATATAGATGAGGTTGTTGGGGCGGCCGACGGTAATCTCATGGAGCGAGAGTCTGGGGCTTGATAGAATTGCTCAAACAACAGGTGGGTCTTGGTTGTTTGTGTGTGTTGTGTATCGAAGTTGTTTGACGGCTCTATCGATTCGATTCGAACGTCCTTGCGTTTGATTTGATGAGCCAACATGGATGTTACCGAGTCGCTATGCTCCACATGTGTTTTTGTTGGTGCACGATGCTTGGTTACAGGTTACGAAATTGGTTGGTAGTTCTGAATTGTTTGTGTTTTTCTGTCTTCGTCTTCATTGTTTGTTTTTGAAGTGTGGGTGTATAGTTTCGGCGTAGCTTGCTCGCAGTGCGGTGTTTTGGTTATGGTGGTTGGCGGTTTATTCTGTGTGGTTGGTCAGCGAGGCTGAGTCGATTTTGGGTTGGTTATTGGGCTTGTTCGAAGGCGCGGATGTAATCCGTGGTCAAAAGCAAGCCGATATGGTGCGTGCGTTTGCGCGTGCGATTATCCAACGGTCGCTGGATAGGTTATCCTATCTTGCATCACCAAGTGGTCGTACATGTTTTGTGTGATTTGTGGTTGACTGTTGAGTGTTGTTCAATTGGTTTGGTTTGGTTTGCGTGTGGGGCGCCTGTGTTTGAGTGTGAACTGATGTTAGGATTGGCAAGTTGATCAGGTTGGTGGACATGTGTTGTTGTTTTCCGTGTTGTTGATGTTGGTGGTGGTGTGCGAGTGGCGTGTTGGTTGGGATTGATGTGATGTGATGATGTGATGCTGTGTTGAGGGTTCGACGGACCGAGTGTTTTGTGTTTGTGACGATTTGTCGTAGGTGTTTTTGTTGATGGATATGCCAGATGGTTGTTGTGATGATGTTTGTTTGTGTGCGTGATGTGTGGAGCGTGTGTATGTTGTGTAGTGGTTGTATGGTGTATGGTTTGGCTGTCGGATGATGTGGGCTATGGGATGAGTGTATGACTGCGGCTGGATATTTGTTTCGTGTGCAGTGGTCTGATGTGGTTGTGTTTGTTGGTTAGATGGTGATTGGAATGTGTGGAATCGGGTGAGAACTGGTTGGTGTGAGAGTCGCGTGTGGTTGATGTGCGTGAGTGTGCACTGGTGGGTGGTGAGTGGTGGATGCAGACAGACGGGTGAGCATGAGTAGTTGAGCGAATTTTGCTTGTGATTGGTTTTATGGTTCGGTGCGAGGTGCGAGGTGCTGACTTGGCGTAGCTTGTTTGTTTTTGGCTGCAGGCTGCGTATGATTGTGCGCAGAGGCGAGTCGACCGGTATGAGCAGGTATGATTTGAGGAGACGAGAGCGCACACGGTGTCGTTCGATGAGTTTATGTGGATGTGTGAGTTTGTTGGTCGGGAACCGATTGGGCAAATGTTTGTTGAGCACGACTGATGTGACGGTGCTTGGAGATTGTGATAGCGGTCCGATGGACGTTGACTGTGTAGAGGAGCGCGATGTGTTTGGGACTGCGGGGATTCTGAGGCATCTGCTATGATGTGCATTGCACTGGATGTTTTCAGGTTGTTCGTGTGGTATTTGGTGTGATGTGAGTTTTGTCGTGTGTTCTTTTCGGTTGTTTTGTGTGGTGTTGTGGATGGGTGATGTGTGTAGGGTTTGCTTGCATGGCCCTCCAGCTACTCGCAATGTGATGAGTTGCGGTGTCTGGGCCTAGAGAGACGCACTCGTCCGAGGCAATGTGGTCGATGTGTTACAGATCAGGATTGCGAATCGCGATTGTGTGTAGGATTGTGTAAGGGATGTGGTTGTTCACAGTTGCGACGATATTTGTGTTTTGCTTACTGGATTGTGTGTTTGGTGATTTAGCGATTTGTTTTGTTTTGTTTGATTTGATTTGATTTGATTTGACTGGGATTGTTTGTCGGTTTGATTGTTTAGTTTTGGCTGGGGTTAAGGTTGTGTGGGGCCTGAGTGTGACTGTTTTGGAGCATGACACATTGGTCGGTGTGTGGTTTGTAGAAGCGGATTGAGAGGTTGTTGTGTGCGCGTGCATGGAAGAGCGGTTGTTTGGTTTTGAGCGATTTGGTTGGGTTGTATTGGGCACCGGTTGTATTCGGCGCGGTGCTTTGATGGTTGTATGAGGCTTGTAGCTGTGAGTCATTTGAGGCGATGTTGGTGGCTGCGTTGTGTGGTCGGTTCTATCGCTGGTTTTTCAATGCCACGGTAGGGTGGATGTTGTGGAAGTGTGCTGTTGTTTAGATGTGGCGGTCGCACACGCACACGCACACTGGTGCGTTTAGGGTGCTGCACAAGGATTGATTAGTCCGAGCTGGATGCATGGCGTTTTAGTTGGAGAGTGTTGCTCAGTGCTTGGTCCCCCGAAATCGATGTGCGGCGTTCGGTTGTGTGGAGCAGGTGGGATGAGAAGTTATGGTTTTTCGCGTTGACGTGAACTGAGCACGTGGACGGTGTTATACGAATGTGTGTTTGTGTGTATGCATAGTTGTTGGTTGAACTGTTCTGTCCTCGGTGTATCGGTTGACCCTGTTCATCTGTGTGATGGTTGTTAGTTGGAGTGAAACTGGAGTTTGAGGGAAATGCTTAAGGTCGACTGGGAAAGACCTAGTTGGATGTTATTGATATAGATGAGGTTGTTGGGGCGGCCGACGGTAATCTCATAGAGCGAGAGTCTGGGGCTTGATAGAATTGCTCAAACAACAGGTGGGTCTTGGTTGTTTGTGTGTGTTGTGTATCGAAGTTGTTTGACGGCTCTATCGATTCGATTCGAACGTCCTTGCGTTTGATTTGATGAGCCAACATGGATGTTACCGAGTCGCTATGCTCCACATGTGTTTTTGTTGGTGCACGATGCTTGGTTACAGGTTACGAAATTGGTTGGTAGTTCTGAATTGTTTGTGTTTTTCTGTCTTCGTCTTCATTGTTTGTTTTTGAAGTGTGGGTGTATAGTTTCGGCGTAGCTACCGCAGTGCGGTGTTTTGGTTATGGTGGTTGGCGGTTTATTCTGTGTGGTTGGTCAGCGAGGCTGAGTCGATTTTGGGTTGGTTATTGGGCTTGTTCGAAGGCGCGGATGTAATCCGTGGTCAAAAGCAAGCCGATATGGTGCGTGCGTTTGCGCGTGCGATTATCCAACGGTCGCTGGATAGGTTATCCTATCTTGCATCACCAAGTGGTCGTACATGTTTTGTGTGATTTGTGGTTGACTGTTGAGTGTTGTTCAATTGGTTTGCTTTGGTTTGGTTTGGTTTGGTTTGCGTGTGGGGCGCCTGTGTTTGAGTGTGAACTGATGTTAGGATTGGCAAGTTGATCAGGTTGGTGGACATGTGTTGTTGTTTTCCGTGTTGTTGATGTTGGTGGTGGTGTGCGAGTGGCGTGTTGGTTGGGATTGATGTGATGTGATGTGATGTGCTGCTGTGTTGAGGGTTCGACGGACCGAGTGTTTTGTGTTTGTGACGATTTGTCGTAGGTGTTTTTGTTGATGGATATGCCAGATGGTTGTTGTGATGATGTTTGTTTGTGTGCGTGATGTGTGGAGCGTGTGTATGTTGTGTAGTGGTTGTATGGTGTATGGTTTGGCTGTCGGATGATGTGGGCTATGGGATGAGTGTATGACTGCGGCTGGATATTTGTTTCGTGTGCAGTGGTCTGATGTGGTTGTGTTTGTTGGTTAGATGGTGATTGGAATGTGTGGAATCGGGTGAGAACTGGTTGGTGTGAGAGTCGCGTGTGGTTGATGTGCGTGAGTGTGTGCACTGGTGGTGATGGTGGATGGGACAGACGTGTGAGCATGAGCAGTTGAGCGAATTTTGCTTGTGATTGGTTTTATGGTTCAGTGCGAGGTGCTGACTTGGCGTAGCTTGTTTGTTTTTGGCTGCAGGCTGCGTATGATTGTGCGCAGAGGCGAGTCGACCGGTATGAGCAGGTATGATTTGAGGAGACGAGCGCACACGGTGTCGTTCGATGAGTTTATGTGGGATGTGTGAGTTTGTTGGTCGGGAACCGATTGGGCAAATGTTTGTTGAGCACGACTGATGTGACGGTGCTTGGAGATTGTGATAGCGGTCCGATGGACGTTGACTGTGAGAGTAGAGGAGCGCGATGTGTTTGGGACTGCGGGGATTCTGAGGCATCTGCTATGATGTGCATTGCACTGGATGTTTTCAGGTTGTTCGTGTGGTATTTGGTGTGATGTGAGTTTTGTCGTGTGTTTTGCAATTTGTCGGTTGTTTTGTGTGGTGTTGTGGATGGGTGATGTGTGTAGGGTTTGCTTGCATGGCCCTCCAGCTACTCGCAATGTGATGAGTTGCGGTGTCGTTTCTGGGCCTAGAGAGACGCACTCGTCCGAGGCAATGTGGTCGATGTGTTACAGATCAGGATTGCGAATCGCGATTGTGTGTAGGATTGTGTAAGGGATGTGGTTGTTCACAGTTGCGACGATATTTGTGTTTTGCTTACTGGATTGTGTGTTTGGTGATTTAGCGATTTGTTTTGTTTTGTTTGATTTGATTTGATTTGATTTGACTGGGATTGTTTGTCGGTTTGATTGTTTAGTTTTGGCTGGGGTTAAGGTTGTGTGTGGGGCCTGAGTGTGACTGTTTTTGGAGCATGACACATTGGTCGGTGTGTGGTTTGTAGAAGCGGATTGAGAGGTTGTTGTGTGCGCGTGCATGGAAGAGCGGTTGTTTGGTTTTGAGCGATTTGGTTGGGTTGTATTGGGCACCGGTTGTATTCGGCGCGGGTGCTTTGATGGTTGTATGAGGCTTGTAGCTGTGAGTCATTTGAGGCGATGTTGGTGGCTGCGTTGTGTGGTCGGTTCTATCGCTGGTTTTTCAATGCCACGGTAGGGTGGATGTTGTGGAAGTGTGCTGTTGTTTAGATGTGGCGGTCGCACACGCACACGCACACTGGTGCGTTTAGGGTGCTGCACAAGGATTGATTAGTCCGAGCTGGATGCATGGCGTTTTAGTTGGAGAGTGTTGCTCAGTGCTTGGTCCCCCGAAATCGATGTGCGGCGTTCGGTTGTGTGGAGCAGGTGGGATGAGAAGTTATGGTTTTTCGCGTTGACGTGAACTGAGCACGTGGACGGTGTTATACGAATGTGTGTTTGTGTGTATGCATAGTTGTTGGTTGAACTGTTCTGTCCTCGGTGTATCGGTTGACCCTGTTCATCTGTGTGATGGTTGTTAGTTGGAGTGAAACTGGAGTTTGAGGGAAATGCTTAAGGTCGACTGGGAAAGACCTAGTTGGATGTTATTGATATAGATGAGGTTGTTGGGGCGGCCGACGGTAATCTCATAGAGCGAGAGTCTGGGGCTTGGATAGAATTGCTCAAACAACAGGTGGGTCTTGGTTGTTTGTGTGTGTTGTGTATCGAAGTTGTTTGACGGCTCTATCGATTCGATTCGAACGTCCTTGCGTTTGATTTGATGAGCCAACATGGATGTTACCGAGTCGCTATGCTCCACATGTGTTTTTGTTGGTGCACGATGCTTGGTTACAGGTTACGAAATTGGTTGGTAGTTCTGAATTGTTTGTGTTTTTCTGTCTTCGTCTTCATTGTTTGTTTTTGGAAGTGTGGGTGTATAGTTTCGGCGTAGCTTGCTCGCAGTGCGGTGTTTTGGTTATGGTGGTTGTCGGTTTATTCTGTGTGGTTGGTCAGCGAGGCTGAGTCGATTTTGGGTTGGTTATTGGGCTTGTTCGAAGGCGCGGATGTAATCCGTGGTCAAAAGCAAGCCGATATGGTGCGTGCGTTTGCGCGTGCGATTATCCAACGGTCGCTGGATAGGTTATCCTATCTTGCATCACCAAGTGGTCGTACATGTTTTGTGTGATTTGTGGTTGACTGTTGAGTGTTGTTCAATTGGTTTGGTTTGGTTTGGTTTGCGTGTGGGGCGCCTGTGTTTGAGTGTGAACTGATGTTAGGATTGGCAAGTTGATCAGGTTGGTGGACATGTGTTGTTGTTTTCCGTGTTGTTGATGTTGGTGGTGGTGTGCGAGTGGCGTGTTGGTTGGGTTGTGATTGATGTGATGTGATGTGATGTGCTGCTGTGTTGAGGGTTCGACGGACCGAGTGTTTTGTGTTTGTGACGATTTGTCGTAGGTGTTTTTGTTGATGGATATGCCAGATGGTTGTTGTGATGATGTTTGTTTGTGTGCGTGATGTGTGGAGCGTGTGTATGTTGTGTAGTGGTTGTATGGTGTATGGTTTGGCTGTCGGATGATGTGGGCTATGGGATGAGTGTATGACTGCGGCTGGATATTTGTTTCGTGTGCAGTGGTCTGATGTGGTTGTGTTTGTTGGTTAGATGGTGATTGGAATGTGTGGAATCGGGTGAGAACTGGTTGGTGTGAGAGTCGCGTGTGGTTGATGTGCGTGAGTGTGTGCACTGGTGGATGGTGGATGGGGACAGACGGTGAGCATGAGCAGTTGAGCGAATTTTGCTTGTGATTGGTTTTATGGTTCGGTGCGAGGTGCTGACTTGGCGTAGCTTGTTTGTTTTTGGCTGCAGGCTGCGTATGATTGTGCGCAGAGGCGAGTCGACCGGTATGAGCAGGTATGATTTGAGGAGACGAGCGCACACGGTGTCGTTCGATGAGTTTATGTGGGATGTGTGAGTTTGTTGGTCGGGAACCGATTGGGCAAATGTTTGTTGAGCACGACTGATGTGACGGTGCTTGGAGATTGTGATAGCGGTCCGATGGACGTTGACTGTGAGTAGAGGAGCGCGATGTGTTTGGGACTGCGGGGATTCTGAGGCATCTGCTATGATGTGCATTGCACTGGATGTTTTCAGGTTGTTCGTGTGGTATTTGGTGTGATGTGAGTTTTGTCGTGTGTTTTGCAATTTGTCGGTTGTTTTGTGTGGTGTTGTGGATGGGTGATGTGTGTAGGGTTTGCTTGCATGGCCCTCCAGCTACTCGCAATGTGATGAGTTGCGGTGTCGTTTCTGGGCCTAGAGAGACGCACTCGTCCGAGGCAATGTGGTCGATGTGTTACAGATCAGGATTGCGAATCGCGATTGTGTGTGTGGATTGTGTAAGGGATGTGGTTGTTCACAGTTGCGACGATATTTGTGTTTTGCTTACTGGATTGTGTGTTTGGTGATTTAGCGATTTGTTTTGTTTTGTTTGATTTGATTTGATTTGATTTGACTGGGATTGTTTGTCGGTTTGATTGTTTAGTTTTGGCTGGGGTTAAGGTGTGTGTGGGGCCTGAGTGTGACTGTTTTTGGAGCATGACACATTGGTCGGTGTGTGGTTTGTAGAAGCGGATTGAGAGGTTGTTGTGTGCGCGTGCATGGAAGAGCGGTTGTTTGGTTTTGAACGATTTGGTTGGGTTGTATTGGGCACCGGTTGTATTCGGCGCGGGTGCTTTGGATGGTTGTATGAGGCTTGTAGCTGTGAGTCATTTGAGGCGATGTTGGTGGCTGCGTTGTGTGGTCGGTTCTATCGCTGGTTTTCAATGCCACGGTAGGGTGGATGTTGTGGAAGTGTGCTGTTGTTTAGATGTGGCGGTCGCACACGCACACGCACACTGGTGCGTTTAGGGTGCTGCACAAGGATTGATTAGTCCGAGCTGGATGCATGGCGTTTTAGTTGGAGAGTGTTGCTCAGTGCTTGGTCCCCCGAAATCGATGTGCGGCGTTCGGTTGTGTGGAGCAGGTGGGATGAGAAGTTATGGTTTTTCGCGTTGACGTGAACTGAGCACGTGGACGGTGTTATACGAATGTGTGTTTGTGTGTATGCATAGTTGTTGGTTGAACTGTTCTGTCCTCGGTGTATCGGTTGACCCTGTTCATCTGTGTGATGGTTGTTAGTTGGAGTGAAACTGGAGTTTGAGGGAAATGCTTAAGGTCGACTGGGAAAGACCTAGTTGGATGTTATTGATATAGATGAGGTTGTTGGGGCGGCCGACGGTAATCTCATAGAGCGAGAGTCTGGGGCTTGGATAGAATTGCTCAAACAACAGGTGGGTCTTGGTTGTTTGTGTGTGTTGTGTATCGAAGTTGTTTGACGGCTCTATCGATTCGATTCGAACGTCCTTGCGTTTGATTTGATGAGCCAACATGGTGTTACCGAGTCGCTATGCTCCACATGTGTTTTTGTTGGTGCACGATGCTTGGTTACAGGTTACGAAATTGGTTGGTAGTTCTGAATTGTTTGTGTTTTTCTGTCTTCGTCTTCATTGTTTGTTTTTGGAAGTGTGGGTGTATAGTTTCGGCGTAGCTACCGCAGTGCGGTGTTTTGGTTATGGTGGTTGTCGGTTTATTCTGTGTGGTTGGTCAGCGAGGCTGAGTCGATTTTGGGTTGGTTATTGGGCTTGTTCGAAGGCGCGGATGTAATCCGTGGTCAAAAGCAAGCCGATATGGTGCGTGCGTTTGCGCGTGCGATTATCCAACGGTCGCTGGATAGGTTATCCTATCTTGCATC
The DNA here is from genome assembly GCA_003604175.2 of Clonorchis sinensis. Taxonomy (NCBI): domain Eukaryota; kingdom Metazoa; phylum Platyhelminthes; class Trematoda; order Opisthorchiida; family Opisthorchiidae; genus Clonorchis; species Clonorchis sinensis. The sequence goes on from CM030371.1 coordinate 32,395,894, forward strand.
ACCAAGTGGTCGTACATGTTTTGTGTGATTTGTGGTTGACTGTTGAGTGTTGTTCAATTGGTTTGGTTTGGTTTGGTGGGGGTGGGGCGTGTTTGAGTGTGAACTGATGTTAGGATTGGCAAGTTGATCAGGTTGGTGGACATGTGTTGTTGTTTTCCGTGTTGTTGATGTTGGTGGTGGTGTGCGAGTGGCGTGTTGGTTGGGATTGATGATGATGTGATGTGATGCTGTGTTGAGGGTGCGACGGACCGAGTGTTTTGTGTTTGTGACGATTTGTCGTAGGTGTTTTTGTTGATGGATATGCCAGATGGTTGTTGTGATGATGTTTGTTTGTGTGCGTGATGTGTGGAGCGTGTGTATGTTGTGTAGTGGTTGTATGGTGTATGGTTTGGCTGTCGGATGATGTGGGCTATGGGATGAGTGTATGACTGCGGCTGGATATTTGTTTCGTGTGCAGTGGTCTGATGTGGTTGTGTTTGTTGGTTAGATGGTGATTGGAATGTGTGGAATCGGGTGGAGAACTGGTTGGTGTGAGAGTCGCGTGTGGTTGATGTGCGTGAGTGTGTGCACTGGTGGATGGTGGATGGGGACATACGTGTGAGCATGAGCAGTTGAGCGAATTTTGCTTGTGATTGGTTTTATGGTTCGGTGCGAAGTGCTGACTTGGCGTAGCTTGTTTGTTTTTGGCTGCAGGCTGCGTATGATTGTGCGCAGAGGCGAGTCGACCGGTATGAGCAGGTATGATTTGAGGAGACGAGCGCACACGGTGTCGTTCGATGAGTTTATGTGGGATGTGTGAGTTTGTTGGTCGGGAACCGATTGGGCAAATGTTTGTTGAGCACGACTGATGTGACGGTGCTTGGAGATTGTGATAGCGGTCCGATGGACGTTGACTGTGAGAGTAGAGGAGCGCGATGTGTTTGGGACTGCGGGGATTCTGAGGCATCTGCTATGATGTGCATTGCACTGGATGTTTTCAGGTTGTTCGTGTGGTATTTGGTGTGATGTGAGTTTTGTCGTGTGTTTTGCAATTTGTCGGTTGTTTTGTGTGGTGTTGTGGATGGGTGATGTGTGTAGGGTTTGCTTGCATGGCCCTCCAGCTACTCGCAATGTGATGAGTTGCGGTGTCGTTTCTGGGCCTAGAGAGACGCACTCGTCCGAGGCAATGTGGTCGATGTGTTACAGATCAGGATTGCGAATCGCGATTGTGTGTAGGATTGTGTAAGGGATGTGGTTGTTCACAGTTGCGACGATATTTGTGTTTTGCTTACTGGATTGTGTGTTTGGTGATTTAGCGATTTGTTTTGTTTTGTTTGATTTGATTTGATTTGATTTGATTTGATTTGATTTGATTTGATTTGATTTGATTTGATTTGATTTGATTTGATTTGATTTGATTTGATTTGATTTGATTTGATTTGATTTGATTTGATTTGATTTGATTTGATTTGATTTGATTTGATTTGATTTGATTTGATTTGATTTGATTTGATTTGATTTGATTTGATTTGATTTGATTTGATTTGATTTGATTTGATTTGATTTGATTTGATTTGATTTGATTTGATTTGATTTGATTTGATTTGATTTGATTTGATTTGATTTGATTTGATTTGATTTGATTTGATTTGATTTGATTTGATTTGATTTGATTTGATTTGATTTGATTTGATTTGATTTGATTTGATTTGATTTGATTTGATTTGATTTGATTTGATTTGATTTGATTTGATTTGATTTGATTTGATTTGATTTGATTTGATTTGATTTGATTTGATTTGATTTGATTTGATTTGATTTGATTTGATTTGATTTGACTGGGATTGTTTGTCGGTTTGATTGTTTAGTTTTGGCTGGGGTTAAGGTTGTGTGTGGGGCCTGAGTGTGACTGTTTTTGGAGCATGACACATTGGTCGGTGTGTGGTTTGTAGAAGCGGATTGAGAGGTTGTTGTGTGCGCGTGCATGGAAGAGCGGTTGTTTGGTTTTGAGCGATTTGGTTGGGTTGTATTGGGCACCGGTTGTATTCGGCGCGGGTGCTTTGGATGGTTGTATGAGGCTTGTAGCTGTGAGTCATTTGAGGCGATGTTGGTGGCTGCGTTGTGTGGTCGGTTCTATCGCTGGTTTTTCAATGCCACGGTAGGGTGGATGTTGTGGAAGTGTGCTGTTGTTTAGATGTGGCGGTCGCACACGCACACGCACACTGGTGCGTTTAGGGTGCTGCACAAGGATTGATTAGTCCGAGCTGGATGCATGGCGTTTTAGTTGGAGAGTGTTGCTCAGTGCTTGGTCCCCCGAAATCGATGTGCGGCGTTCGGTTGTGTGGAGCAGGTGGGATGAGAAGTTATGGTTTTTCGCGTTGACGTGAACTGAGCACGTGGACGGTGTTATACGAATGTGTGTTTGTGTGTATGCATAGTTGTTGGTTGAACTGTTCTGTCCTCGGTGTATCGGTTGACCCTGTTCATCTGTGTGATGGTTGTTAGTTGGAGTGAAACTGGAGTTTGAGGGAAATGCTTAAGGTCGACTGGGAAAGACCTAGTTGGATGTTATTGATATAGATGAGGTTGTTGGGGCGGCCGACGGTAATCTCATAGAGCGAGAGTCTGGGGCTTGGATAGAATTGCTCAAACAACAGGTGGGTCTTGGTTGTTTGTGTGTGTTGTGTATCGAAGTTGTTTGACGGCTCTATCGATTCGATTCGAACGTCCTTGCGTTTGATTTGATGAGCCAACATGGGTGTTACCGAGTCGCTATGCTCCACATGTGTTTTTGTTGGTGCACGATGCTTGGTTACAGGTTACGAAATTGGTTGGTAGTTCTGAATTGTTTGTGTTTTTCTGTCTTCGTCTTCATTGTTTGTTTTTGGAAGTGTGGGTGTATAGTTTCGGCGTAGTTGCTCGCAGTGCGGTGTTTTGGTTATGGTGGTTGTCGGTTTATTCTGTGTGGTTGGTCAGCGAGGCTGAGTCGATTTTGGGTTGGTTATTGGGCTTGTTCGAAGGCGCGGATGTAATCCGTGGTCAAAAGCAAGCCGATATGGTGCGTGCGTTTGCGCGTGCGATTATCCAACGGTCGCTGGATAGGTTATCCTATCTTGCATCACCAAGTGGTCGTACATGTTTTGTGTGATTTGTGGTTGACTGTTGAGTGTTGTTCAATTGGTTTGGTTTGGTTTGCGTGTGGGGCGCCTGTGTTTGAGTGTGAACTGATGTTAGGATTGGCAAGTTGATCAGGTTGGTGGACATGTGTTGTTGTTTTCCGTGTTGTTGGTGGTGGTGTGCGAGTGGCGTGTTGGTTGGGATTGATGTGATGTGATGCTGTGTTGAGGGTGCGACGGACCGAGTGGTTTGTGTTTGCGACGATTTGTCGTAGGTGTTTTTGTTGATGGATATGCCAGATGGTTGTTGTGATGATGTTTGTTTGTGTGCGTGATGTGTGGAGCGTGTGTATGTTGTGTAGTGGTTGTATGGTGTATGGTTTGGCTGTCGGATGATGTGGGCTATGGGATGAGTGTATGACTGCGGCTGGATATTTGTTTCGTGTGCAGTGGTCTGATGTGGTTGTGTTTGTTGGTTAGATGGTGATTGGAATGTGTGGAATCGGGTGAGAACTGGTTGGTGTGAGAGTCGCGTGTGGTTGATGTGCGTGAGTGTGTGCACTGGTGGGTGGTGAGTGGTGGATGCGGACAGACGGGTGAGGATGAGCAGTTGAGCGAATTTTGCTTGTGATTGGTTTTATGGTTCGGTGCGAGGTGCGAGGTGCTGACTTGGCGTAGCTTGTTTGTTTTTGGCTGCAGGCTGCGTATGATTGTGCGCAGAGGCGAGTCGACCGGTATGAGCAGGTATGATTTGAGGAGACGAGCGCACACGGTGTCGTTCGATGAGTTTATGTGGGATGTGTGAGTTTGTTGGTCGGGAACCGATTGGGCAAATGTTTGTTGAGCACGACTGATGTGACGGTGCTTGGAGATTGTGATAGCGGTCCGATGGACGTTGACTGTGAGAATAGAGGAGCGCGATGTGTTTGGGACTGCGGGGATTCTGAGGCATCTGCTATGATGTGCATTGCACTGGGTGTTTTCAGTTTGGTCGTGTGGTATTTGGTGTGATGTGAGTTTTGTCGTGTGTTTTGCAATTTGTCGGTTGTTTTGTGTGGTGTTGTGGATGGGTGATGTGTGTAGGGTTTGCTTGCATGGCCCTCCAGCTACTCGCAATGTGATGAGTTGCGGTGTCGTTTCTGGGCCTAGAGAGACGCACTCGTCCGAGGCAATGTGGTCGATGTGTTACAGATCAGGATTGCGAATCGCGATTGTGTGTAGGATTGTGTAAGGGATGTGGTTGTTCACAGTTGCGACGATATTTGTGTTTTGCTTACTGGATTGTGTGTTTGGTGATTTAGCGATTTGTTTTGTTTTGTTTGATTTGATTTGATTTGATTTGACTGGGATTGTTTGTCGGTTTGATTGTTTAGTTTTGGCTGGGGTTAAGGTTGTGTGTGGGGCCTGAGTGTGACTGTTTTTGGAGCATGACACATTGGTCGGTGTGTGGTTTGTAGAAGCGGATTGAGAGGTTGTGGTGTGCGCGGGCATGGAAGAGCGGTTGTTTGGTTTTGAACGATTTGGTTGGGTTGTATTGGGTATAGGTTGTATTCGGCGCGGGTGCAATGGTTCGGGTATGAGGCGTGTAGCTGTGAGTCATTTGAGGCGATGTTGGTGGCGGCGTTGTGTGGTCGGTTCTATCGGTCGTTTTGAATGCCACGGTAAGGTCGATGTTGGGGAAGTGTGCTATTGTTGAGATGTGACGGTCGCACACGCACACTGGTGCGTTTAGGGTGCTGCACAAGGATTGATTAGTCCGAGCTGGATGCATGGCGTTTTAGTTGGAGAGTGTTGCTCAGTGCTTGGTCCCCCGAAATCGATGTGCGGCGTTCGGTTGTGTGGAGCAGATGGGATGAGAAGTTATGTTTTTTTTGCGTTGACGTGAACTGAGCACGGAGAAGGTGTTATATATATGTATGTTTGTGTGTGTGTATAGTTTCTGATTTGTGCGAGATGGCTCACGTGGTTAGAGCTCGAATTTTATGACCGGTAGTTCCGTGGTTCGAACCCTTGCTCTGCCTCTCGGCTTCCGCTCTCTTGGCTTGGGCAACCTGGCGGTATCCCAGCCCTCTTGCTTCCTTCGGGTGTCATGGAAGCTAGGCACCGAAAGGGTGTTACAGCTGAACAGTTCAGTTTGGTTGGTTTTTGTTCGTTGTATTATTCTGTCAGTTTGTTCTGGTGTGTGTGTGGTGGTGCGGGAGTGGCGTGTTGGTTGGGATTGGTGTGATGTGATGCTTTGTTGAGGGTGTGGCGGGCCTAGTCGTTTGTGTTGGAGACTATTTGTCGGTGTATGGTGGTTCGACACGTTTGTTGTGATTTAATGAGTTTGTGTTGGTGGATATTCTAGATGGTTCCCCTGTTTGTTTTGCTTTTGAGTATGGTTCAGCGTGGTGTTCGCATCTCTGCTAGGTTCCCTGCTAATGTGATGCCTCTCGGTGGGTCGTATATATGGTTGTCGGTATGTTTTCGTTTTATTTTTGTTGCCTGACGTTCGTTTATTCTCTGTGGGGTTGGATGCTACGGGCTTCATTATGGTAGATCGCTGGTTGATTGCTCTGATTGCCTAGTTTTTACGCAGGATTTTCCTAGTGTGCTCTGTTGGCCATCGATTATTCGGGGATTTTGTAGGTGTTGTCTCACGCCCAATCACTTGTTCTCTTTTAGTTTTCCCACGTGACGGATTCACAACTGTCGGAATATTGTAGCTGTCATGCTGAACTGCGTATGTTGGGAACCTGTCCACCGTAAAACGCACAGCTCATTGGTTAGTACGCGGCTTACCGGTCGAACCCCAACCTAAGCATCCCGACAGCTCGTGTCTACGCTTTGACAAGCTGACAGTAACTGAGCTCCTGCATAGCAGCTAGCCACAGGAAGTATGTTACAGCTAAACCATGTCTCAAGAGAAAATACGGTATACAATCCATAACGAGGTATCGCTAATTCGCCGAACGGTTATTTTTCTCCTCGGTGTCAGCCCAAGTGTATTTTGCCGGGTAAATTGGAGCAGATGGAATTCGTGAAGTTTACAAGATCATTATTTTCCTTACTCAGGTTTTTCACAAAATTTCTGTTATTGTGCGTTAACTGACCGACGGGTGCTATGAAAAACCAGTCCGGGTTTTTCAGGAAGTGTTATGCTGTTCAAGACGACTAACGGTTGAGAAACCACTAACCATGGGGTTCTGCCAACGGTTCAGTTAAAATACGTGGCAGAAGCCACAGTACGCAACGCAAAGGGTGGGGGGAGGTACGAAAATGTACTCTGTAAAATATGGTTGCCGTTGTTGGGGAGAGTTTGTTGTATATACGCAAACAGGAACTTTTACTTGAGTCCTGGGAAATAGTTCATTTTTATTTGAACACGGCAAGAGTTGAAATTTCTTATACTGTTGACTGCGGTTATCCACACTTTGCAAACAAGTGAATGCATCATTTTATCATAACCTGGTTGAACTGTGAACGTATACGTGGCCTTTCTGCGGTGGTTATCCTCGTAGTGTAGTCGCATTTCGCAGCGAATTGATTATTTCTTTGTACGGTTTGTTGAGTCCAGATGCGCCTAACTCATAATCACATTGTCCCTCCACAACGACAGTCCCCCTCCCTGTATGCAAGGACCGATTTAGATCTAACTCGTGAAGTAACTGTTTGATAGGCCCAAATCGCTTATTAGACCACTCGCTTCATTCCATGGTGGAATCGATCGAATGGAAATATCCGGCCGACGTGTCTAGTGTGCTCGGCCAGAGCTGGCTAGATGTCTGTCAGTATGGAATGAATCATAAGAAGTCAGGCGCAATCACTTACAATGTCATCTCATACCAATTGGTGCTCCCGTTTTTCGTCTATCCGCCGCCTGGGAACTTCTCGCTCTACCCTTCTTCCACCCTCCTGTATGTACTGATCCTTGAATAAAATTACTGTCTGCACACTTTTCTTCAGCCAGCCAAAATCATACTGGACAGATGGGTAGTTATCGCGAACGCAAGTAGCGGCGTCCTCAGTTTACGATGCTTTCGGGTTATCTATTGGAACGGAGAAGATTGCCACTGAGATAAGCACTAGATGACCGAAATAGGTTCAACGTTTGTTGCCGCGTCCAGAAAGGAGAAGAGACCTAATTTGCTGAGATGAATTCCAGGCCGAAGCTAGGTCGCGATTCAGGTTTACTGACATAAACCTTGTGCTGGATGGAGGTGACAGAGAAACACTAAGAAATGTTTTTGTATTTTATCATCCGGTAAACGCAGGCCCATGCGGCACACGTGTTCTGTCCTATCTATTAACATAGTGTATAGAGTTGAATTTGGTCCTTTCAAAGATGGGCAATGATCCCTGTTCGGGATGTTTCTGCACTAACGGGTAAGGGTTTTTATGTGGCCAATCGTCTCAAAGGTGCCCCATACATCGTTCAGAAAAGTAGATGGCTGTCTTTAGATCATAGCCACCGGCACATTGGAGTTCATCCGGTTTCCACCACTTTTTTAAGGGAATGAGTCTGCCTGATGGCGGGGCGCGTCCAAAAATTGCGTCGGCTGTAGAAGAACCCCAGCCAATAGGGGGAAAACTGCTAGGCGCACGTGTGATCAGCCTCCTTGTTCTGGTAAAGCGAGTGGCGGTGGCCATTCATCCGTTTTACCAAACGGTGACTGAATTAAGCTTGACCAACAGTGGCTGCCCGGGATATCTTTCTCTCAAAAGTGGTCTACTCGATAGCGCGCGACTCTACATTTTGTGCAAAATCCACGTTTTACTGAATGAAATTCGCATTACTACCTGTTGCTCGTTAGTGCGCGGCGTTCAATGGGGAATCATATTGGCAAAGTTGAACCAACCATTTATCCAAGCACTGTGTATTAGCCTGCATAGATTTCTCAAAAGTCTGGTGTTCCCATCCAAAAAAACCCAACGTTTTGCTTTTCCGTGCACACGATCAGCTTAACCGATGTAAGAAAACAACGTAGGAATGACTGTATTTTCAAGACACGGTGGTAGTGCTCGTAACTTGATGGGAAGAATTCAGGTAATGGATAGCATATGTTCATTGCCCAAACTAAGTACAAATACAGGTAACAGCTGGGGTTCGTTCACCGGCGCGCAAACATCATGCATTCACTGAATGTGACATCACGCAGTAATTTATGCATCCCCAGTCGGATCGTTATGACCCAAGGCGAACAGTTCTTTGCGTACCAAGAGTAGATTCAGTGCGAAGTACACGTTCCACCGGATACTTTGCTAACTTATGGACACAGTGCTTTCGGAGTAGCATTACACGGTTACTTCTTGTGATTTATTGGCTACTATGAGCGTATCGACTTTGTCCGGCTTACCCTGCTGCACAACGCACCATTGTAAGCGAAATGTATCGAAGTGCATTCCCTCAAAAAAGTCATCCGCAGTTGCGAACGAAGAATACCAAGTCGATTTTAAGTGATTTCTTGTCTTGAGAACACTGAGCGTAGGCTTCGTTTTCTCGGATGTTTTTGCTCAAACATCCAAGCCGAAGTAGGCCTACACTGCATGTGCCATTGAATAAAAAGTTTGGACGGTTTTCACGCACCAATGATAGTTGTAAAAAAAGTGGGAGGACCGCTGTTCTTCGAACCACAGGCATCCCTTCTTCCTTGGAAGAGTTTTGGACACAAGCACGTGAGACTGTCCATCCCAGCACGTTATCCCCCGGAAATTTTGGTGCTCAAAGTCACTCGTGGAGACAGCAGTTGTTCATATAAAATTAGGGTCAATCGAACGACATAGTTTGCTTCACCCAACTGCTCAAAGATGAATCATGGTTGACGCTACTGTTCTCTCTCGTTTCTGTGGGTGTTAATTGAAATTCGCTTCTCATAAGGAAAGATATTTGAAGCGCTTTGTTAGCTCGTATTTTCATCCTATTTCCTAATCGATACGTGCTCGGTATATGCCGTCCTAAAAATGGCAATATCATTGATCAGATGAATCATGGTTGTACGGCAGCGAAGCATCGGTGTTGAACACTGATGTCATGCTGTCGATGATGATGATGATCCACTGCGACGTGATGGTACGTTAATAGGCCGTCTCCAGGACAAGTTGCACGGTACTATAGCGGAGGAAGTGTCGCATTTATCGGAGATTTACAGCGCACGAAGATGCCTCCAAAATGAACGAAAAATGGTACTAACATCATATTTAGACCGACCGATGGCTTGCAACAGTCTTCTACGCGTTCATTCATCAATCTCATTCTAATGGGTCTCTATCAGCACCAATCGCTTGCAAGTAGGAGCACATTCGAATCTCCGTACACATCGTGTGGATGAAAAATCCAGGGTGGTAACCTGGAATATTCACACATCACGGATGAAAAAATCGTTCAGCTGCAGAACCCTTTCGGTGATGGTAACCTGGAACATTCAGACATCAGGGATGAAAAAATCGTTCAGCTGCAGAACCCTTTCGGTGTCTAACTCCCATGCCGCCCGAAGGAAGCACTAGGGCTAGGATACTGCCAGGTTGCCCAAACCTAGACAGGGGAATTCGAGAGGCAGAGGCCGGGTTCGAACCACGGACCTTCCGGTCAGTAGATTCGCACTCTCACCACTGAGCCATCTCGCCCCACATCACGGATGACGAAGAAACTGTCGGTGTTTTGATATACTCGTTTGGGTCAGTTGTACTCCAAAAGACAACCACTGTACTGTCGACGTTTGCTAGTTTATCCCACTTTGAAGCCTTGTCATTGGCTGAGGAAGCACAGAACTAATACGTTCACCCCACTTACAGCATCTTTCCCGTATTGAAGTGGTCCTGTTGGTACATGAGTGACCTTTAGATACTGCAGTTAAGACATTTTCAACCCACTAGACTCCGTTTTCAATGAAATATTCAAAATTTCAGTGGTTTCTTTGGGATATTTTGGTGAGTTCGTGACCATCCAGCTGTAAAAAGTGTTTGTCTTCAGGAAGATCCTCGTGAGCTGCTCTTCTTCTTCGACGAACCCGATTCCAGATTGTGAACGAGCTGGTTGGCTAAACCTTATTGCGTATACAGTAACCGTTGGAATCAGAACACAATGGTTGCGAGTACCACCTTTGGTAAAATCTCACTGGATAAGTACATGTATGAATAGTTTCGGGGATCATTGGTCATTGGCAGGCCAGGAAAGTTGATACTTGTCTTTGATTTCCGCTGAGGACAAGTGATGGAAAGGATCACGTGCCGTTCTAGTCATTTTTCAGCTTCGTTTTGGTAATGTCTGAGTGCAGAGTTTATGCTTGCTCTCCCAATTGGGGTAGCTCTTCTTTCCGAAAGAAAGACATGTGACATACTAGTCGCTTGACCATGAAATTAGGTCAAGTGACTGTTTTGTATCGATTTTGTGAGTTGGTCAATGGCAGGTTTTCAAAAGTGCTTGAGGGCCACCAGTGCTAGGGGCTATCGGTTATCCACCGTCTGGTTTCGGCAGTTACACGTTTGTTATGTTCCGTCACTCTGCTGGTAAGCCCCCCCCAGAACTATTTGTGTTAACCTGAAACCCCTTAAGAAGTCTGATAACTTGTGATTTACCTGTCTGTATTTTGGCTAAAATGCCTGACGAATCAGCGTTTTCAATCAGCCCCATTACCCTGACCACGACATCTGCGATACATCCTACATCTCAAGGAATTACGTTGCCTAAAATAGGTACACTTATACCTAATAGAATATTTGTCGGTGGAATTAGCTCAAACGTGAGTGATGCAACAGTGGTTTCAACACGTTTTTACAGACCACAGAGGAAGAACTTCGAAATTTTTTCGCAGTTTTCGGAACTATCAAGGATGTCAAAGTCATTTATGATAAATCCGGTTTATCCAAAGGCAGTTATGCATTTGTTACCTTCGAAGATCAGGAAACCGCGGAGGCTATAATAAAAAACGAAGTCAGTCCGCTTACAGATTTTGAAATCTGTTTTGCCTATCTATGTTTGCCCAAATAGGCTGAGACTTTGGTGTTTAAAGACCGAAAACTCAATATCGGCTATGCCGTAAGGAAACAAGTAAGTAGGCGTTTCTCACAAATGCAGTCAAACTAACCGCAAGGGGATTATTATAGCACACGTTTTCAAAGACAGGTAAGTCTAAGTTTGTTGATCCAGGGGAAGACGAATTAAAACCAAGATGGGGCAAGCACTCTTCTGTTGGCACACAATGCATGCCCGTTGGCCAACGGACTGTCTGTCATCCAGCTGTGCCCACATGAGCATCAAATCATAGCGATGAACCAGGTGCGTTCTTGTTTTACTCTGGAGAGGGTACCAGTTTCCCCTTGGTCCTGTGTGATTAGAGAAACTCGTTTTTATAGAATCGGTCTAGACGATCCTCATTTTACTGTTTATTAGTTTCCTCAGGAGGGGGAGTTCCTAGTGTACGGTGAAAAACATCAACTGGACAAACCAAAATATGTCATTGCGTGCTAGGGGATGGAAAAGTTATTTTCACCTGTTGAGTGCTGCACATCGTAATCAAGCCCACTTTACAGCTAAGCATAGGTTTTTATATGTCCTGTTGGATCAGACTGAATCAGATTACTTTGAAGTCCGTGCTCGTCCGCGCAACACCCTGAATGGTTTTAACTCTGTCAGAGTGCGAGCTGCCTTTCCCCATGGGGCACAACGCGTAAATGTTCAAATTGTGTTCGTTGTTACAGTTCGTTCAGTTGTAGCACCCTTTCGGTGTCTAAGTGCCATGGCGCCCGAAGGAAGCACGAGGACTAGGATACTGCCAGGTTGCCCAAGCCTAGACAGGAGAATTCGAGAGATAGAGGTCGGGTTCGAACCACGGACCTTGCGGTCAGTAGATTCGCGCTCGAACCACTGAGCCAACTTACCCCCGCCTAAAGCAATATTATATGCCGGGCTTGTCATAAGTATATCATACGAGAACTAATCAATAGCTTCTACCACCAACTTGTTGCTGTCCTTAACGCTGATGATGGTATGCGGGTGTGTAATTTGTTGTCAGTTCATCCGAATCACACCTTGGAATGCAACATAGGTTACCAAATGTACAGTGTACTGGTACACTCTAAAGTCTGTCTGTTGAAGCCAAGTGACTGTTATCCAAGACGACAGTTTCGTACAAACACTCGGTTTTTTATCGTTTACAAAACCTTTCCCTGCAACGTAGAATGCACACACCTTCACAGGACCTCCTTACTGAAGTTGTGGTAAACCAAGAACTCCCAAAACATCGTGTTGTGTGTTGAAAAGCTGCGAAGCACCACTTAGGCTAATTCAATAATGTAGCCCTGGTTGCATTCCATGTGCGAGACTTTAACGGAATTCGCCAGTAACAGTTCGAAGTACGAGCAACAGTCTACGAAAAGTGTATTGTAGTGATCGACATTCCCTGGTGTGCATCAAGGACCGTTAATTGAAAGTACACATTGACTAGCGTGCGAAGGTGGAAAGAAACATTCGATGGAGCCCATACTTAGGAACGGTGTCCAGTAATCGAGGTAGCGGAGAAAATGGAATTCCAGCTAAACCGTCATCTTGAGTGGCTAGCGGTATAACCTATCGGTGAGTGTAGGTGTCTACCATACTCCCTCGTCCAGTGCGTTTTTGTGTCTCTAGGGGTGAAAATATCAGGCAACTATGGAGTGTCTATCTGAATAAACTCTGAATACAGGTCTCCGGAAAGTGATCTTTAGGAAACAACCTTGCGTGTAAAAAGTTCAGTCACCTGATCAGCCCAGCTTTGTCAAGAGTTGGGGCACATTATCGATCAACCAATTAGGTGAAACACGTGGTGAATAACAATCAACTCTGTAAAAAAAACAATGCGGATCCACTGTCACGTGCTCTTTGGAAGTTCGGAATTTGGAGCTTTCCACCGAGAATAGTTATCGGTCTCCTACTGGTCAAATCATAGGAAGTACTCATTGGTCCATGATTTCTTGAACACAAGTGGAAATCAGTTGTGCGTCAGGTGACGCACAGACAACATAATGGCGTTGTTGAAATCAAGGTTCACCTTGGGATGTCGAATCGACCGTATTCGCGGCATCGTGAAGTCCTGAAAGTTACAAAAATTCTAGGATGTTGGACTCAGAGCAGTTCATCTGTTGGTTGGAACATTCGAGTGCGCTCGCAGTACGTGAATAGGCAGTGCTGAACGTCAGTCAGGCTGCTCATTTTAGAAGCTCCATGTTCAGAATATGCACCGTATATGATAACTGAGCATGTACACATCCCACGGAAGCCGTGTATGGAACCCCCGAAACAAGTGTGTCCAACTTCTCTATAGACTGTAAAGTTCATTTCGTAAACAAGTCAAGGGGTTGGGCACTAGTTCAGATCGTGGCGTTTGGGGTGCATTGATTCGAGACGTGAATAAAACTGCCTTGTAGATAAACTACAGACGGCCACCGCACGGTAAAATCAGTAAATATTAACGGAAGACTCAACTGAACCTCTCTTTAGTGATATGCTTTAACTCGTGTTTCATTTGGGACGTTATTCGAGTTACCACAGTGGATTGTCTTTGGAGGGACACTTCCCAAAAAGCTGACCTCGACAGTCCACGGGCATTTTCCACTTTCTTGGGGCTCATCGAGTCCCAAAGACGGTCTTTGTGCAACGCATTCGGTTGAGGAATATCATAAACGAGAGGTGTTTTTGATTGAATTCAGTTAGGTTCTCCATTAAACCCAAATTAGTTTATAAATGAATGTAGTCCGCTAATTATGCACAATTTGGGTTCAAGTAGAGAGGAATCTGGCGTTTCATACGACTGTTAGGTACTGACCATAGAAACAACCATGTAAACTAAAGCACTTTGTGTCCAGTATGCCGAACTACCCTCTCAGCCCTAGATATTTCTTATAGGCGCGTAGAACAGTATTGGTTAGACACATCGTTAAAAACCAACTAGTAATGATCCATCTTTCGTGTTTCAACCTTCTTTTTTATTGTTCATTTAGCCTGCCCTCATTTATCCAACGACGGTGATGATACCATCAAACATATCGCCGCACGAGTTCTGTGCAACTGCCTTAGGAGGCACACCGATTTTGACCACCTCGAATACCGCAATAAATACACACGATCGACCGAACGAGGCTGGCTCAGGATCCATTCAAATAAACGGTCTTCTACTAACTCCTGCTTTGTCGGCCGCTGCTCCGACTTCAAACCAGTGCGGAACTTCTTACGTCCCCACAGCACATACTCGGGTCATTCAACCCGCCAACTCCCGCTGGAAGTGCGACACGACATCAACAGTTGATCAACTAGGCAAAACGGAGTTCAGATGTGCTGGTCATGGTGTTCCAAGCTGTCCAAACTACTTAACCAATGAAATTCGACCCTACTCACAGAGTCAAGTTTCGGCTTGCGCAGCGAACGATACAATTATGACGTTGGCGAAAACATCCGTCCCAAAAGCCAAGTCTTACAGTGCCTGCACCACTAACCTTGCACCGGGTCGTACGGCGAACCCAAACACCGGTGAAGTCCGAATGCAATCCATATTGGACAATCCTATGATTGACCAGCTAGCTGGACGGTATCTGCTCCCTCGTAACAACACGCAGCCTCATGCAACATTTGATAACCCGCCCACGATCACCACAATGTCACCAGGTTCAGCATCGTCTACTGTCACACCAAAACAATTGCCTGGCTTCAATTGTTGTGCAGCCTCCCCAAGCTTACGCAACCGTGCACCATGCATGTTGAACCAAGGTCAGCAAAAGATTCGTTTGACGGAAACCAATGGACAGGTTTCTTTCCTCAACTCTATCAGGGTCCCCGTGCGCACGTGCGTCCTTCCAGAAGGTTGTAAATACAGACCAGAAGTTCCCATTGGATGTGTTCATCAGGCAGGGACAGAAACGCAGCTCTGTCATACGGTGAGTCTAGCAGTTTGGCCACCTCTCTTTTGTGGTTGCATTATACGAATAAAAGGGTAGACAGATAAGGAAACTTGTAGTCACCACAAGGTTAGAACAACTGACCTGCTGTTGAAACCACGACAAACTGAGGACCGCTGATTGAAAGTCCTTCAGTCCGCCTCTTTATAGAGCCTCAAGATCTCTATCAATGTAGATTTAAACAGGTGATTTTCATCCCAACTCATATATCCATCAATCTTTTGTGGTTTTTATCATATACAAAAGTATCTAAGGTGAACAGGCGAGGTCACTTTTTTTGACGGACTGTTTCACTGTAGGACCAATGTAACTGTTGGCAGGAGTCCCGAGAGCTCAACTAATTGTGGTTGCTTCTAAGAATTAACCACTCCGAAGGATGGTCTATGCCGAGATGGAAAGCTGTGCTATTGAGATGTCTAGAGAGGCTATTCCTGACATTGACCCTATTGATGTTGAACATTCCTCCAGGTCTGGATGAGACTCTGAACGTCGAACTTTTGTCTCTGTTCTGTATGGCGTGGTAGTCGACTGATTATTCGATCTGGCGAACCTTTTTCTGTTTAGGGTCTCTCAAGAGCTTTCAAATTCAGACTAAAACCCAGAAAATTGGACTGAGGGGTTCTTTGTTAGAGGTCAAGTCCCTTCTAAGGAAGTCCAATACGGTACGTTTCTTTGAAGCTTTCGTCCCGTTCTTCTCAAAAGTAACTTACGACGGGAAACGAATGAAGTTTTGATCCACTATTCAATAATTCAGGACAAACTGATCACACATCATGCAATCAGCACCGACCGTTTAGCTAAGTTTGCGGTATTTGCTCGCCACATTGCACTTCGCGTTGCACTTTGCCTAGCTGACATGCCACCCGAAGGGAGCACCAGGACTGAGACACTGTCCGGTTGCCAAAGCCTAGACAGGAGCAGTCGAGATGCAGAGGTTGGGTTCGAGCCACAGACCTTCCGGCTAGTAAGTTCCACAGTAAATCACGGAGCTATTTCGAGTTCCTTATCCTCTACGAACGACGTTGTAGCAGATGGAACCACTGTACTTTAGCGTACGGTTTGTAGCTGAAAAACTGAAATGAAACGAAGCCTAAATTCACAGCCTAACTAACGGCTTTTAACAGGGACTCGTAGAAACAAACCAGATGTTGCTCGGCTCCCAGAAACTGCACCGGGTTCTCGCATTTTTCTGATGATTCTCTCAAAAAGGTTGGCAAACGTCTGCTTATAGAAGGCGGCAAATGTCTGACCTAATCCAGGCTGAAACAGTTAGGTCAGTAGTAGTGAATCTTCTCTGACCTTTTGGGGAAGAACCTCAATGTCTTTATCAGGTGATTCATAGTTGATACTTTCAGGTAATGCAACCGGTTTGTTGCCAAAATATTTGATGATCTGGACGGACCACAGTAAGTCATAATAGGGTGGCAGCTTTTGCCCCCTGTTCCAGTATCATTAAGACAGTCTCGTATTTCGATTTGAGCAATCTGGAAGCAAGCAGCATGGACGAAAAGACCCGCTTGAGGACTGACTCGAACCACCGACCTGCCGCTTACTGTACTGGTACTACACTCACTAAGCTATCTCGGACCGTCGGTCTCCGCCATGTTTATTCACGTGAACTTAACCCGTGATTCAGAGTTCGAGCTTCGGTCTAAAACAACCACTTAGTCTCTCCAGAGCTAATGTAATTCTGATGTGCAGCTAATCTGTCGATCGACCGACGGCTTGACTAATATTATTCAAGGACAAAGTGAATCACCCTTAGCTTTTGCCATCCAAACATCGGAGACAATTAGCTTGGCTACTCGAAACAAGTTGTGTGTACTTTGGTTGTTGTGGTGATGACGATCGATCGTATGCGCGACAGTGCACATGCGCACTGACCGATCGAGTGCACGCACACAATTGCTAACACGCTACCCTTAATTTGCAACCGGAATGCATATGATTTGCTTGATTTCAATTCCTGCTTTGAATTTCCGAATGGATGCTTCGAAGCTCACTCGTCTCAGCACGTGATTGAACGCCATGGGCTGTAGTGATTTTTGTAGGCTAAATCTATTTCAATAAGCATTCGATATCGTAGTGTAAATTCGTGTTGATGAGATCTGAACAACGTGTCTTACAAAAGGCAGTCTAGTTCAAACCGACAGGTGGTCAACGTTTAATCATCATCATCATCATCATCATCATCATCATCATCATCATCATCATCATCATATCATCATCATCATCATCATCATCATCATCATCATCATCATCATCATCATCATCATCATCATCATCATCGTCATCATCATCATCATCATCATCATCGTCATCATCATCATCATCATCGTCGTCATCATCATCATCATCATCATCATCGTCATCATCATCATCATCATCATCGTCATCATCATCATCGTCATCATCATCATCGTCATCATCATCATCACCATCATCATCATCGTCATCATCATCATCATCATCATCGTCATCATCATCATCATCATCATCATCATCTTCATCATCGTCATCATCATCATCATCATCATCATCTTCATCATCATCATCATCATCATCATCATCATCACCATCATCATCATCATCGTCATCATCATCATCATCCTCATCATCATCATCATCATCATCATCATCTTCATCATCATCATCATCATCATCGTCATCATCATCATCATCATCTTCATCATCATCATCATCATCATCATCATCATCATCATCATCGTCATCATTCATCATCATCATCATCATCATCATCGATAGCATGACATCAGTGTCCAACACCGATGCTTCACTGTCGTACAATCATGATTTATTTGAAAGCCTTATTGTAAAGAAAAGAATGAAGTTGGGCGGGGAAGGGATTTGGTGCTAGCTTACTACAATCCATCCGAGGTGCCGACACCTCCAAACATTCACCTAAAGGTTATAACGCCCTCCGGGATGGGGACAGCATAGGCACCTCCCTTGCTGAATTCCCCCTGCTTACATCGCGACTCTATGTCCAACAGCCATGTTATACAGCAACGTTTGGTCGATCAGGCGCAAACCTTTCAAATGTTAAGTGAGAAACAGGTTTCGGTCTTTCGTGCCAGCGTAGAAGGACTGAGAAGTGCGGAAAGGGAACACAACGAAGACGGTAGTATACCCAAGCTGAATTTGAACATCGTTGATAAAAAACGGGAGCCCGGAGGTCTAGTTGTTTGTTATATCTAACTGCTGTTCCCACTCCAGTGCTTGGTGCCAGAAAGAACTCACCGACAAGGGTACACAACAGGCGAGTGCAAAAGTTACAACGGCCCCGCGCTATTTAAAGGGCACTTTCTTACATGGTCCAGACTGTCTGGTGGGCGTTTAGTGAACACTCATCAACATCGATGGTGCTTCTATGACATGCCTGAACGCTGATCACAATCGGTCGTGCTTCTGTGGCATGTTTGAACAATCATCGGCTTTTGCTGAATTACAAGGCTGTGACGCGCTGCATATTGATGGGGCGTTTTCTGTTTGTCAGCATCTGGTGGAGTTGAGGTTCCAGTAGATATCGGGTATTCAGGGATTACTTTCAGTAATCTGACCTTCCTGATATTGTTCGGGACTGTAATACAGTAATTCCAGGGACCGCTTAATCGGGTCGTGTCTTTTAGTGTTCTCAACCATTTATGTATCCTGTCCCGGCGGCTACAACCCAGACTGAAATTGCTGTCAGAGCCTTCGGATATCATCAGTAGGTCGTTGTCCAATCGTCGTCCCAATCCACCAATCCAGTAAATGATTGGGACAAAAAGGCTTTGTGGTGCAGACGGCCTTAGGGCTAACCACAACCTCGGACCAATTCTCCCACCTGTAGTCCCAGCTCTCCCACTGAGTGAGGAGGAATCGAAATGTAACTTTATTTGTTAGGTACGCAATAATTTCCGCATAAGAAAAGCGCCGGATATTCAGTGTCACAGGGTCGTCTACACCTATCAACCAACGTTCCGAATCTCAGTGACCAACTTAGAAGGTGGTGACCTCAAAACGCAGCGACCTTCGTCAGGTGAGTTAATTCCTATCTAATCTCGACCCGCATTTATATCAGTATCAATTCCATCGTCTTGTTTTCTGTCTACGGCGGATTGCATGGCTGCAAAATATTCAATTTCAGAAACCTTTGGTTCTTAAACAAATTTTCAAATTTTACAGGTTGATTCAAACAAAGATCCTTCACGCAGTGCCTCAGTCTGCGTACTCACCAATGCCCAATGTAACCCCAAAGTGTTCTTCACCCCTGTCGATCAACAGACCATGCGAACTCCACATAGGGAGTTCCGACCGACACCTGTTTATCAGTGTGCCGAGTGTAATCGGGACAAGGGAATCAGCGATGACGTCCTGAGAGATCAGTCATTGTCCAGCGCGTGTTGTTCACAAGTATCGTTACAGGCAGCCGTCAACCGTACACCAACTTCCTCCTCAGGACGAGTTGTAACGGATAGTTCGGTAGCGTTTGAACGACCGGGAACTGATGGATCGGTTGACCGTTCAGTGCAACAGACGTTTTGCGCACCCAATTCATACTACCCAATCGGGTCGCGGCGTGTAAGTCGAACTTTGCTAGGGCCGAATTTCTTAGTGGGTGTTCCACTCGGAACGCTAAACACATCATTGTCCATCAGCGCTCTCCTCATCTTTCGTTTGCCTTGAAGCAAGGTACCTGAAAAGAACTTATAGTGTTTTGGGCACCTGATAGGGGATTTACACCTTTTTAAGAACGACTTATGGGTTACTGTTGAATATCTATCATGTAAATGTCTTGTTAGATGGGGATGGTGTTTTAGCCTACACATGTATTTAAGAATAGTTGCTTAGCCTATGTGTCCTTAGCTCTGTGTGTTTTCATTCAACGTGAAACCAGTTGTCTTACCCACCATAATCAAGTCACTGGACGACCTTGCCCGTCACGTGCTATATCACGTTATCTCATATTCGTGAATTCTACTTTGTCAAGCTCACACACATTCGCGTACACCCGTTGGTGTACGCTTGGTCCGTTGTATGTTTTCTATGTCAGCTATCCAGTCTGTTTTAGAAGGGCACTGGTGAATAGAAAATTGGCGACCGGGACGGTGCTACGTCTGATCACAAACGTTCCTAAAGCAACTGTTCACCACAGTGACGACTAGTGTGACGCGAAGCACACAAAATTCTCTGTTTCTCGGAGTTAAGATGTTGATATACATCAAGGATGCCAAGATATCCTCCCTCGCGTTGAAGTCAACCCGGTACGTTTGAAAAAAATAGTTTCACTCAAAAGGGTGGCGCTGGAGCCACCTTTGTTTTCTCTTTGTTTAGCCATTTTTCGTAGAGGTAGTTCGGTCAACAAACCCCTGCGCTTTCGGTATGTTCATCGCATTGTTATTTCGCCGCCTAATGGAACTCATTTGAAATCATGAGTCGTTAAATAACACAATTAGAAACGGGCCTTTGATGATATCCTGTTTCACCCACAGTGAGTGTGTGTGGGCTTAAGTCTACGCCATATTAGCTGTCCACACAAAATAAGGGAATCACCGGGTTCCAATTTTGCCCTTATTGGAGCCCGTCAACCGTACATATCCTTTGCCGTGTCAGACATGTTATAACGAAAATCCTAATTTTTGGGGGTTAGACGTTTATCGTGGCGGGTTGAATGGGCGAGACATAAGCACTGGGGACTGAGACGTTTAGAATGTGTCCGAGAACGAGTTAGAACAGAGTCCGGGTTTTCGAGGATAAGCAACGTTTTACTTGTCTAAGAACAAGCGTGCATGAGCTGAAATGTACATACAAAGGTTCAGTACAGTATATATGGTAAGTATAAAAATAAGCACACAAAAATCATGACAGGGACGAGCCCATTTACACAGTAGCGAACATCGACGCCTTCACTGTGGAGTCCCACATTCCGTATGTGTCTCATGTGTCTCAGGATCCTACATCTCTGGAACATCGGATCACAATGTATGAGTATTCGTCCGAACTCTACCAACGTTCCCCATTCTTTGAGTTACAGTACGAGACCATATCACGATGCATTTGCAAGGCAGAACTCCCGAGCCAGTTTCTGTTTGAGTAGTTTCGGCCGGGTTATTTCCTAGATCAATTTGCCTCCCTCCTCCTCATCATCATCACTGACGGCGGCACCGGATGAGAACATCAATGATTCACTGCCGTACAACCGCGTTAATTTATTTCGAAAAAACTTATAATCAGAAAAGGAAGAAATCGGGGACGAAAGACACCTGGGGCTAGTCTACTACAAGCATCCGGGGTGCCTCATCATAATCATCATCAGCTGTAAGAAAGTGTACTTGTCGTACAGTGGTTGTAGTTGCCACAGTTTCGTCCGCCAATGATTTGGGAGGTGAGGTAGGTAGCTGCGCATTGGAGGCGCGAGCTGCGTTGTACCACTGTCAATGGGTTGTTAAGTCGGGGAATGGGAAGGGAGCTGTGTATTGAAGGCAATAGCGGATGCATGAGCGTCATTGAGCGCGATTGGGCCATGTCTGAAAATGTCTCTAACCATTGATGTGGCCCGTCTCAGGGTCCCCATCCAGGAAGACGGCAGTGACCAGCGCAGCTGAGTTTGCTGGTAGTGGCTTTTACACTTCGCTGCCAAGTCATTGTTTGACCGCCTCTGGCTCGTTTCCACCCTTCACGTGGTTGTGCGAAAAGAACCCTTCGAGGAAGTCGGTCGACTGGGGTGCCTACACTCCCAGCACTCAGTCAGACAATCTGGATAGGAAGTGACGGCATGAACGCGACAGGTATTGGCTAGCCGCCATATCTTTCGGTGTCTCCAGTCAGGCACAAAGATGGTAACGTGGATCCCATCGTGGAAGGCGAACAGTACCAATGGCACCCAAACTTTTCCTCTTATCCTTCGTTCACTTCTGCTATGTCACGTCTGTCCACCTTTATGTTCCCGCCAATCGAATAAGGCAAGGAACACAGCGCTCGTCTCGGTAGGCGCTAACTCAGCCTGCGTACCACACGGCCCAGCCACATTGACAGGCAGTGCTGGATGCATTCCTTGAGGGAATTATCCCCTACCTCACCAAAAACCTGTCTCCTGATCACCTCATTGCGAGTTCACCGGTTCTAATCACCTTCAGTTATAGTTTTGAGGCATCGAAGGTCGAAGATTTGCGAACAGACAGTACACATCCGTAGAAAGTCAGCCCAGCGTACATGCTAGAGTAGTCTGTTCTCCTATACGGTTCTTTGCCGTGTGAATTGGTGCATGCCAGTACATCACGGTAAGCATCATGGTTGGCGCATCTTCCGTTTCGATGTTGGGCTGGGGCTTACTGAAACAGTCTGACTATCACGTGCTGGTTCAATGTGGGACACTTGATGATTTAGAGCTTCGTCTTCAACATACCGATTATGATGACATCTTGGCAAATGAACCCGTTCAGAGTCAGTCCTTAGGAATGGGCCTACAAAGATGTCGCCAGAAACAGACTGAGGATCGGGACAGATGCGCCTATGCGAAAGAGGAAGAAAGGAAGCGTCAGCACTAGACTGTTTTCCTTTATCCGTCATGCTGTGTGCACTGAATTGGGCGGCTCGGTTGACGACACCCACACGACAGCTGATGTGACTTGAGGTTAGTTATCATGGTTTTAAGTGAGCTGGGATTCTGCCAGGGCGCCCAGACCTAGAGAGGATGGTTATGGCCCTCAACTAAAGCCTTTGGCTCAAAAGCCTAATCCCAAGCCAGCCGTAGTTGGGTACAAGACCGTCGGCCAATTTTAAGGATTAATTTGCCACACGTGTTCCAGTCGTCAACCTGGATGATCAAGAAACCGTGGCAATCAGACCTCTACCCATTGACCAAGTTAGTATGAGAGGCTTTCCTGTATAACTCAATGGGTTATGGGAGTGTACAAAACGTCACACCGCTTTAGTTTGTTCATGACGGACCGATTCGCCTGCAGGAAATTGTTTGGCATTTTGGCACTTTGTCCTTCACTTGCCGGTGATACCTGGTCAACGGATTGTTATATGAGTAAACAATGGGGCACTTATCACTCGCGTCTAAAGTTGCAAAGAGACAGATGTTAATCGGTGTATTTTAGGGAATCAAATGAAATATAGACGAAAATCGCAATAAGGCCTTACAGTCAGTGAACCCATCTTTACTGCATGCATGGTTTTGTGCTCTCAGATCATCTACCTGCTCACAAATGGCGTCCATTTATACCGAAATGAGATTAGCTGCTTTGGTGAAAATGCCTTTCCTGGTTCAACCTGTTTGCTTAGAGTGATTGAATCACGGATATACCAAGACTACTCCATAGTCAGTTATTCATGCTGCCAACGTCAGTCAGTTGAAACTTGCTTGCTTGAACCGCCCGAATAAGAGGTATTCTATTGAAGACGTAATAAACTACTCACAAGTTGGCTAAATAAACTCTTCGACAGCCCACAACCTGTTTCGCCCTTCTTGGGGCTCACCAGGTAGGCACAGTCCCCGAGTTTTCGTCAATGTCATGTTCTACTTGAACCCAAACACCATAAACGAGCGATTCAGCTGGGTTCCAGGTGAGTATCCTGTCAAAACCAACAAGCTGTGCAAATGAGGGTGTTTGCCGAAATACCTTCGGTTCGTTTGAGTATACCAGTTGTCTTGCACTGATGATGGCTCTTTTGCTTAAGATCCATGCTTCAAATTTTTAATTTTCACGAGTAGGTGAGGTATCTCTTGCCTTGTGGCAATAATCGAGCAACGAGAGATGTCCTATGTTTATTAAATTTTCTGCTTGGTGGACGCTTGTTTTTGTGAGTAACTTTTGAAATTCTGACTGAGATTCGCATCCGCCGCTAGTTAGGTGTGAACTAGGAAGGAATATTACTTTAATCATCTGTAGTCAGTCTTACTACATGTAACACCAGGCTGTTTTATCATAATAGGCAGTGACTCCCACGGCTAGCCTGCAATTTGGCCGGAGGTTCATAATATAGGTGAACGTAATGCAGGTGAACACATAACCTTTTGGTCAGCAGATGGCTGCAGAATCATGCTTTGGTAATTACCACTTCCTTTGTGAACACCAGTAGCTAGTTAGATACGAAATAGACCATTTACTCGAAGTCATTTTAGTGGTTGGCTTAACCGGGATTCACAATTACTGTAAATCCACAGCCTGTTGATACAGACAGGTGGTGGTAGCATTCCGCTGTCAACATCTTGGAATTACCAAGAAAAGCGTTACATATCCGCTGTCTGATTGGCACAGGTAGGGAGGAAAGACTCCATGGGGATGAAATTTTGAGGATCCGATTACCTATTGCCTAAGCGGTCTGCTTCCTCTAACCCGCAACAAATCCAATCAGCACAAAGTTGATGGAGTAAGACAGATGGACAACTCCTTTAGTCATTGACACGCATCTAGACCAGCTCTGCTGTTATACAAATATACAAATATATGTTAATCTCTCTGGTACCCAGTTACATAAAAGGCTGATGAGAACTCCTGAACAGACCGACTTCGCCTTTTTAGAACTCAGCAGACATGTCAAGTCCCCGAACGTTCATCAGTGTCGTGTCGAACTTGACTATCCAAATAGATTTTATGGGGTAGAATAACAATTCAGTGATCAAGACATGGTTATTGATAGACTCGATTAAATTCTCATTTTCTGCTTCGTGCTCCAATCAAGTACGATGGCCAGAGATGACTCAAATAAACCGTCATTTATAAAAGCGTTCTTATCCTGAAAGGTTGTCAGATAACTTTCTCGATATCTGTTCTGCAATTTTGACCCCCCAAGCAGATGAAAAACTTATGAAAATCACAGTAAATCTGCCTAGGCAACATAATTTCTCAAATATTAACTGCGTTTATTTTCGAGCCGCAGTCTCAAATTATTCTTGTTACCATAAAAGTGAACTCGAAAAACGACTGAAGACTGTTTCACTCAGTTTCACGCGGCTTCTAGACAGGAGGTAGCCTTCATCATACAATTGACGTCACATAATTATATGTAGGCCACCTTTGTGGGTAACGAATCCTCACATAACCTGTGGAAAGGTGCTCTTTCTAACTACATTACCCTCTCCAGGAACCTACAATGTTTGGCTTCTGTGGTGAAATAGGTCGGCCTCAGAAATATCCCGTGCCGTTGTTGAACATGGACCGTTGTCGCAGGCGGGCGATCGCAGACATAGACTCAGTGTCAATCCCTTACGTTACGTCTAGAACCGACCATCTGACAGCTGCCTGTTGAGATGCACGCATCATCCTGCATGTTTACAGAGCACGGTCATCGGAAGTTCAGGATGACTGTTAGGCGCTGGTTGTCGAAAACTGAGTCTGTGCGTGTCATGGCGCGTAGCCGCCAAGTTTTTCAACTATACTATTTGTGTTTTGTAGGCAGTAAGTATCACCCCGAGATTTGCTAGGTGCGAACTGCTGAACATCGCTAGCATGAAAGCAATAATTCTGCTTCTAAGCCGTTTAGCAAAGATTGACTTCATAAGAAGAACAAAATCCAAGGTTCAATCAAACTTCCTCCATTCTCTGGAAGCTCCGCTGACAACTGATGGAAACATCACAAGCGAGAGATTCAGCTGGGTTCCAGATGAGTCTCTCGAAAAACCAAATTTGCTTTCAGCCGAGTGTATTTCGCTAGGAGCGTATATACTCGTTCGTGAAGATCACACATCCTTCAACCTTACAGTAATCTATTCAGGAGCGAACATCCCAAAGGAAAGCTCTCTCACTCTCCTAAAAGGATGAAGGCCGGATTCATGTACTACCCGGCATCTCACACGGTGCCATTTTTTAAGTAAGTGGCATAACCATGCCTGAACGCCTGCAAGTCACAGGTTCAACACTATATTCGGTGAAAATTCTTGCGCTTATCTGGATGTTTCTCTGCTATTTTCTGGTTTAGATGTGTCCTTTCTCATGAAGATCTTATCGCGAATAGCTGGGTCATCTTTTTCCCAAGCTTTCCATGATGGTGAGGCTTTTCGTCCTCAGGATCTTCATAACGTATAGACTGGTATATTGACGCTCAGTGGTGCACTGAGATAACGACTAGAAGGGGCTAAGAGGTATGTGTAGTGTGGTTGGAAGGAACTTGGTGAGGTTAGAGTACATTCCGATGTCATAGGACAATGTGTTTGTTGTTGGCATTTTACGTAGTGGGAACTAAGACGCTTTCCGTTAGAGGAGTGATTTGTTGCAGAACATACACCCAAACGTAGCGAATTTTGACGTACGTCATGAGATACGTAATCAAGCAATGAAGAACGATGGATGTCTACAGATACTAAGAATTGTGCAATCAATGAAACGTTTTACATCTAGGACTGTACGGGCCACAGAAGGTGATCCAGAATTGACGGGGTACTGCGCCCAAGCAATGGATTTTATTAAAGAGTCTATGAATTTTTCGCAGCCCATCATTTGATTGCTCATCTTTTGTCGTGTTTTGCTTTTTTGCTGGTGTATATATATATATATATATATATATATATATAGGTTAATTAACATGCACTTTGCCACTGTCATCGATCCCCTTTCTACGTCACACGAATCCTCGCGCTAAACTTTTACAATTAAACTGGTGTCAGTGGACCCAGGTTCTCTCCTTCAAGCTTGCTTGTAACAGTGTGACAGGTTTGGCACCGAGAATGTGACTCATAACAGCTATTTATCGAATACGGGAGGTGGTGAGATGACAGTGACAACGGGGCTGAGATGAACGATCGGCTGAATCTCCGAGTGAAGACGCCAGGCATTCGGTTTGCCACTGACTACGGTTATGATATATATGTTAGTACTTAAGCGGAGTGTTTCCTTCCAATATGCACAGGACTGAAGATGGTATCCGTGCACGAAGAGAACAGAACATTCTGATCAGGCCTTGTTTTGCGTTACGAGGTAAATACCCTTCTGCAGCTCAAAAAGTAGTTGATCCTAGGAGGCAAACCCCCTATAGGAAGTCCTAGAATGAACCACAGCTGCTTACTGAGGAAGGGATCAATCCTAGCTGGAATGTAGCCATCTACTTTTTCCCTGCCTTCTTTTCATTCTGGCTGTCCCAGACCAAAGCTGAGGTCTTGGAATCGAATCTCGTCTTTTTCGGAGTAAACGAGTTAGTGCTTATGTGAACAGGTGTAAATACGGATGAAGTCCCGTAAATTCGTAATTCTAATAACATCACATTACTCTGCGTTTAGGGTGAGGATAACTCTCGGTATGGGAAGGCTTTTGATTGGTCATTTTCTGCTTGACCTTTGGCTTGTCAAGCCAGGGAGGGCTCCAGAAATACAGGGATCAGGGCAAGAAAACCTGTGAATTCGCGGTTGTCCTCCATGACCCGTAATTGTCAGTGTGAGAAATATGGGCATTGACGGGGGTCCAGTGAAAATAGGAATGAACTAGTATCCCGTGGAAGGATTGGGCTTCAGTACGGTTCTTCTGACGCCAACGCAATTTTTACTGGTGCAAATTTTATGTCCCCGCACATCCCGTCTCTCTAAGAAATTTCTCATTCGAAATCGTTCTACTTATATCCGTCAGTAGTTAGATCTACCAAGAAAAATATAATTCAGGACTATTCTCCTTGCGGGTAGCAATGGCGTGGATAGAAAAGTGGGAGGAAGTAACGAGGATGGGTTTACGTGGACAGTTAGAAAAACTTAGTCAACAGATAAAAGTTTTTGTGGATTTCCACACTTCTAGTCTCATCGGACATGAATAATGCAATGTTAGCCCCGGAGAAGGGGATACAATCTGCTAACCTGTGGTTTGCCTTAATCGAAAGTACAGCCGCAAATCTTCTCCGAAGTCATCGCTTCCCAACTAACAAACTTAGTCTACCGCTTGCTTGTTGGAGGCATTATTCAAAATGATTGGAACGACTGTTCCTGTTCACAAAGTGCAAGATGCTAACCAGATGAGAAATCAAGTTCCAAAACGCGTCCTTAACGTACTTTCGAAGAAGTTTGAATGCAGCTGGCTAAACTACAGCAAAGCTTTCACTTCGCCCAGTCAGTGCATTATACCTGCATCGAAAAGGTAGCTTAAAAATGAATAAGAGTATGGTTTATTAGAACAATTTCCGGAGTCCGGTGAATAGTGTCACTGCCGGCAAGGAACGTGAGTAAGGTACTCAAACGGAGCGCAGTTGGACTCCTGATATTTATCGTCTGCGGGAACAACTCCACAGTCAGGTTATGTAATACATACGCCTTACTTTCCATTGACTTTGCGTCATCAGTCAGGTTACTCAGTCCCCTGGCTAGCGAATCACAGATGAGGAGACGATGCAAGATGACAGCATCACCGTAAACCCATCCAATCAAATCGATCACAACGTCTGAAGCTGATAGGGTCGATGCAGTGCCAACCGAATGCAAGACTACTAAAGTTCCGTCTATAATTCTTCGGGCATTACTAACAGATAAAAAACTCGCCCTAAAATGTGTGAGTTCTACAATAGACTCTTCTGTTTCCACCAGATTCACTTGGCCATTTGTAAACATCATTATGGATAATTATCAGAAGACATTTTTACATTGGAACTAGGCGTTTCTCATTACTTGGTAGGAGTATCCTAGGGTAGAACATTTTGGTCGACTAAACTTATTTCCTCTAGTGAGGTTACTGCATATCAGGAGAATGCTTGCTGCAATGGACAGTCCCCGCTGGTGAGAGGTTGTCTGGCTTCTCTGAATGACATTAGGCGTTAGTCAGTCACCTCAGGTGAAGTTGCAGTAAGACGGATGGACAAAAAACCGCAAACAATAATCCGGTTTGGAGAGAATAGTTGAAGCGTATGATGAACTCGCTGTTTCTTGCCTGAAGGACCATTTCAACATTTCACATACGCCTTTTTTAGACTGGTTAACTAAAATTTCTAACCAGTTATTGGTGCAGACCCCCGATCGAACACACAATCTCTCTTTCTGTGAATACAAGTGGTCAGTTGGACTCTGTACGTATTTTCTTGGACAGCATCGTTTCGTTCAGACCAAAAACAGGCTTTATTAACACGTGAAACATAGTCAACGGTAAACTTACAACACAGAAAGATCCGCGCGGCTCCGTCGGTGTTGTCCCATGAATCATCGGTGTCTGGCAAGGTTGATCGGTGTTCATCAAACGCCGATCAGACAGCCTGGATCAATGTCAAAAAGTACCCTTTAAATTGCGCGAAGCCGTTGTATCGCTCGCCCTCGCTTGTTGCAATAAACCTGTTGGGTTCTTCGTCGGTGAGTTCTCTTTCTGACATTGGGCAGTGAAGCGGTAACAGCAGTCAGATATGTTCTGACAAGCAAAACAGTTGGTGGCATCTGCCAATAAAAAGGAAGGATAGGGTGCAGTGGACAAAGACACGCAACAGTTACAACTGGAAAATGTTACACAAGTTTCAGTGACCGTAGAATCGCAGTCACTGAAGGGAGGATTGGTTTGGTAGGGTCAAACTATCAGGAAGGTCAGATTCCTGAACGTAATCCAAGAACGCCCGGAACCTACTGAAACCCTAAAACTCCACCAGAATCGCACTACAGAAGCCGGCAAGCATTCATGTCGACCACCCAATCAATTCAACAAGAGCCGATGTGTGTTCAGGCAAGCCACGGAAGCACGACCGAATATGATCAGCGTTCAGGCATGTCATAGAAGCACGATCGATATTGATGGGTGTTCACTAACGCCTATCAGACAGCCTGGATCAATGTCAAAAAGTGCCCTTTAAATAGCATGGGGCCGTTGTAACTTTTGCAATCGCACGCCCTCACTTGTTGCAATGTAGCTGTTGTGTTCTTTGTCGGTGAGTTCTCTTTCTGACATTAGGCAGTGAAGCGGTAACAGCAGTCAGATATAACACAAACACAGGACGTCGTGATTTCAAAACGTTTGCATACATGATGCTTCTAATTTGTGTGTTGTTCAAGCTGCTATAGAAGAGGTCATCGTGCATGTGTGTGTAGTTATCACGTGACATTACGGGGAAAGTAGCAGTGATCACATTCGGTGACATGCTGTGCAATCGATGAACACCCAGCTGATGTACGATCAACGACAACTTTTCGAGGGATGTTCAGCGACCACCTGACATCGATCCTTTTTATCGAGCGAAATGACGACATGTGAGGTGGAGTAATCAGCAATTTCTGAACCCCAAGTGTAGTTGAGCAGCTGGATGTATAGGATTCATGGCTGATTTAAGCATATGTTTGGTATTTTTGAAACACGCTGGTACGTAACACGTCATTTA
Source organism: Clonorchis sinensis (assembly GCA_003604175.2). Classification (NCBI taxonomy): domain Eukaryota; kingdom Metazoa; phylum Platyhelminthes; class Trematoda; order Opisthorchiida; family Opisthorchiidae; genus Clonorchis; species Clonorchis sinensis. The sequence continues at coordinate 32,426,163 of CM030371.1, forward strand.
AAATCACGTGAGCATCCTATACTACGCAGTCGGGGAAAAAGACCGTCGAAATTGTGACCATCTGTAAGTGGAGGACCCGGTACGACTTTCCTACCTCTTGGACGATAATGGGCAGGCCGGGTTGACCAGTGGGTGTGCTAACAAGACACTAAATTCTCCCAATAAGTTTCCGTACCATGGTCTTTGGAACCAGTTGATTGAGTGTATGTTCTGGCTGTAAGAAGTTGTTTCTTCACTAATCCAGGTTTATTAGAAACTGGAGAGAATCTAGCGAGATGTGGGGGCCGAACACTGGAATCTTTTCGCAAAATGTGGAATCTAAACTGCAGTTTGGTCGTTGCATCGTTCGTACAGACACTGTTTTCCTATTGAAATGAGTATGTAGAATCGGACAACAGTTATCGGGTGAATGATGCAATTTCATATGAGTTGTTTTGGATGATCGTTCAGTTCTTCAGGCTATTCCTATCACACTCTGCATTAGGAAGCCAGGACACCACCGTCAGCATCAAGTGTTCCGCATAGATTTCGCTTTCATACGTACCTATTCTTTAGATCAAAGCAAGTCGACGTCAATCAAAGTTGCCATATGTCCTTTATCTGTGAATCACTGAGCAATCATTTTGCTCCGAAATCGTTTTGATGCAGCTGTATCACACTTTGAGAGATATAAATGGGCTCACTCAAATGGATGAATGTGGCTCATACTCTTTGCAAAGATTTTTAAACGCAATCAACATGTCAGTAGTAGCTAGGCTACCTTATTTGTGGACCAGGTAGTTGTTGACAGGTTCCACAGACTTGGCGTCAACCGTGAAGACAAGATCAGAGCGCGATTGGATGGTTACTTCGTCTTCATCTGCTACAGGAGAGAAGAATTACCCATCCAACCCCACGTCTGATGACAGAAAGTCATTATGCGGATTGCCAACCTCGGCGAACAGGACAACAATCCGTGGTTAGTTTCAGCTGAAATCACGGGCCATGCGCACTTGAATGAACAAGCATACATCAGCACGTACAGTACAACTGTCCAGCAAAAAGCTACAAGGCACTAGCCCCCAGAGGGAAAATACCAGTCCTTTGAGGTTTTTTCAAGCACCCGAAATTCGCATGCTCAATTGAGGAAGGCGGAAATGTTCACGTAGGTCGTAAAGAGCCATAACTATCAGGACAGTGGTGTTGACTAAGCAGAATTTTCACCGGGCTGACAGTGTACCGGATCATCATCAACCGAGACAGCAACATCAGTGTTGAAACTGATGCTTCACTGCCCATAAAGCGCATCTAGTTATATTTAAAGCCCTAGAGTGAAAAGAAGAGAAAAAGAGTGTGAGAGGGAAGCAACCTAGTACTGGCCTATGTCAAGCATTCTGAGGTGCCTACACCTCCAACCGCCCAGTTGGAGAATCTGGAAAGAAACTGACAGCATGAACGCCACTGACATCGATTAGCCGCCATTTCTTGCAACGTCTCTAGCCAAGCGCAGGAGGGTTCACGGGGACCCCATTCTGAAAGGCGTACGACACCAACAGCACCAAAACTCTTCGTAATATCCTTCACGCCCTTCTGCCAAGTCATATGTTATCCACTTCGCCGTTTCCGCCATTCTGGAGGAGGGACGGAGAGCAAAACTCGTCTTGGTAGACGGTGTTTGGGCGTACGTAGCACATGGCCGGGCCATCGAAGTCCAATTTGCTGGATGCAGTTAAATGCATTCCACTGCAGGACTTAGAAACCCAGGAGTGGGACCAAGAGTCATTTACGCATTACGAACTTATCTGTTTTTTGTCAAGAGAACTAAACTAAGGGAGTGATATTCAAAAGCTTCTATTCTGAGTTTGAAACAGACTGGAAAACTCTATAAATAAAGTCAATCTATGCCGAAGAGTCGAGACGCACCGTATAGCTCTTTCGTCTTTATTGGGAATCGTCAGCAGTGCGCATCTCATGAAGTTCTAGAGAATTCGGATCCCGCTACTTCCCGGCTAATAGTTTGAACACTTAACCATTCGACTGTGAGCACTTCTCAACCAAGCTTGAAGCAGCTATACAGCGCTTCTCGGATTTTCAGAACAGATTGACTCTACAGACAGGAGCAAACTTCTATGAAAATACTCAGGTCTTCTGACACTAGCGAGAGATCGGATACTCGCGGAATTGTGAGTAAGTGAATCAAGAACCGAAACCCGGTTGTACGGTGGTGATAGACTTCAGTTCAGATTAGAAGTCGCTGTTTGGCGGCTTGCATGGGCAGAAGAAACAAAGAAGAGAGAAAGTACTGGAATCGAGCTTTGCTCCAATTAGAGATCACCAACAACGTCTATAGTTGTCCTCACCGAGCTAGTGCAAGGGTGTCCGCTGTGCCCAGGCACATCAGATATTCGGAGTCCAGAATTCGACAAGGTCAAGTACCTGTAGTGTTGGTGAGCTCCAACAAAAGAAAACTCTAGTTCAGTTCTTCTTTTCTTATATGAAATGGAGTGGGTGGAAGGTTGTTCAAAATAGAATGAGGTGAAAGTAGATTATACTAAATACACTACTCATAAGGTTGCTGAAAACTCTTTGACAGCCCACAACCGGTTTTGCCTTTCTTGTGGCAAATCCCCCAGTCACTACAACTAAATCAATAAAAAGTGTCCTTGCTATGTCCAACTGTGACGCTTGCGTCATACAAGTACGAATTTCATTATTTGTCTACTGAATGATCTGTAAGCACAGCAACAACGAGTGTACATCCACATCAACGAAGGTGTGCACCTGTTCTGGACTACGCGGGTGCACATGAGCAGCCCCAGTTACGTTGCCCGACGGAGGGGAGTATCGGCCTGTGTTTTCGATGATATCATTCCGGTTGAGAGTGACGCTATGGATCCGACGCACAATCTGCGTTGTTGTTATTACGGCGGCCTCATTAGCCCTGTCCAACAATAAAATAGCAGTATGACAACCTCAGGGAAGTTGGACCGTTTTTAACAGAAAAAGTGCCAGAGAATGTCGCCCCCGGAAAGTTCGCGCTTTCTAAGCTGCGCGGTGGGTGTAGTGATACTCATGTCATTGTCTGCATCTGAAGATTTTGATGTAATGTCTTGGAATTTGACCGGATGAAAGAAGCCTGATAACTACTCACGGGACAATCTGAACTGAGTTTTACAAAGCTGTCCACTCGTAGCATGTTACTACTCAGTGAGATTTTGACATGGTCCACCCAACCACCGTCGAATAGTCCAGATAGCTGATTCATGCTACCTACAATCCGAGCCCCAACTATATTTTTGTAAACAGTCTTTCTCAGTTATCGGCAGTATCAGTCGGTAAAGACGGGAGTCAGTGCGCCTGAGGGGATTTCGATTAGATTACGCATCCACGATGATTCAATATACCTGTATGTGGATGGCCTCAAAGGGGTTTTGCTTTGTTACGCGAGTCTAAGATGCAGGACCTCTGAATTGCCACAGAATCTCATATAAAACAAGTTTATCCATGCAAACAAACAGCCAGTGGTCAAACTGCCAACGTTTGAAACAGTTATCATTTGCCAAATAGCTCAACTCTTCTTCGGTTCATCAGCCCTGTGCGAATAGTTAGGACACATTGAGATTTCCAAAGTTCGTACACAGAATCACAAGCTACTCATTCGCCAGCGGTGGAGCTCATGGATGGATTTTAAGATATTCCATGCCTACTCAATATCTCTTTTTGCGGGTAAAGTTAACAAACAAGAGATTTTTTTGCAAAAAATACTTTTACTGACGTCACTAGTGCGTAACACTATTGTCTTGTTGACAGTCGTCTGGGATTTTACTGAATATGACATCTTTCCTATGGCATTAGAGAGCTAATAACGGGGCCTCACTCCTTACAAAACGCACCCTGACGGCAAAGTTCCGGCGTTGGAAAACCTTGGTTATTTGAGTCACAGGTGACCTTTTCGTCCTGTGATTTTTTGGAATTATGTAGCATCTAGCTAAGGCAACCCCCTAGCTGAGTTATTTTATCTTGCCTCCACCGAATAAGTCTCAATCTGTTGGTTGTGCTTCTTCAGCTCTCGTCGACTAACACTGTGTTCTCACCTTAAGACGACAGTTCAAGCCCTTCAATACAAATTTTTGTAGATTTTTCTTTTGCCTACTCTTCTGACAACCTTTAGACTGCCAGCATATTAAGTTGACCTGTGGTTCTGCTTATTGCTACTTGAAAACCGGCACACTGAAAATCCATTTAAGTTTCTTTATTCTTTAGACGTAATGCACTGCTCAAAAGGTTGCTGAAAACTCTTTGACAGCCCACGACCGGTCTCGCCTTTCTTGGGGTTTGTCAGGTAGGCGCAGTCCCCGAGTTCCCAACAACTGCCTGTTATAATTGAGCCAAAATTGCACGAAAGTAGTGAAATACACTCATTTGCATAGGGATTTGGTTTTGATGGGAGACTCATCTGGAAATCAGTTGAATCTCCTGTCAAAACCAAACTGGCATGCAAATGAGGAGTGTATTTTGCTAATTTCTTCATTCTTCTTTAACGCAAGTGGTGTTCCCCCCTGAAAAGAGTGCACCAATTAAGTTTCTTTGACGAGTGGGGAGCCAGTCTGTGCGAGGGTGAGCTGAGAAATCCACACATAGTCTGAGATCGTCTGACACCGTTAAGGGAAAGCACATCGTGTGTTTGACTACAAGCTCCAGTCTATATCAAGTGTACACCAATGTTACCATACTTTCTTGATCGAATGGATGAACTTGAATCACGAATCAGGGAAATTTTTGTGAATTTTTACAAAACACAACTCGCGGGGTAATAATCCAAGTCTATTACCTATTCAGGATGGCTCATCTGATATCCTCATGATGATGAACTTTCTGTACTTTGAACTGGGAAATTATTTTAAGTATTTCCCTCTCATTCGTTTGAAAACCAGGTTTAGAACCGCCTTATTGGAAAGATTCATTCTCTCATGTTTCACGCCTAGGTAAAACCGAATTTGGTTGTTTAGCTGCTGCCTAGTACCATGACCACCATAGATAATGAACTTAACAGAACAGATGCCGTTGTTTTTAGTTGAATGACCGGGTTCATGCGGTGAATAAAACTAAGAAATTTTTAACCCCGATTGTGGAAACACAAAAGACCCGTCATGTCAACGAGCCACAGGTGCATCTTGTCGGTTTGCACCACCAAACGTCAGTCGGAAGACCGAGTGAGTTTTCAACTGGCATATCAACTTCGTTTTTATTCAGGTCGTTGTCTGCGGATTCAGTGACAAGAACTTTACTTGTCCACGTCGTTCAAATTGATGACTTCAACCAATAACAGACGGAGATTGATCAGCTGAATAAGCAAACGTATGATTTGACTTCACTTATATGGTCAAACGAATGGTCTGTCTGACAGGAGCTTGACAACGATGCTCTCGGTC